>JAODUD010000001.1:49026863-49056373 GCA_026784285.1 Stomatorhinus walkeri | reverse complement strand
GTACCTTGCAATATACTGAGAGTTTGCAGTCTGTGATTGAACTCGTCAGTAGGTTACAGGAGGGAAACTTAGGTTTCACCCCAACAATTATGTAGTATAAGTTTTTAAAAATCTACTTAAAATTTGCCTGGTTGCTGCCTGCATTGCTGCAATGTATTCATTTCTGGGCAGGTGCACGTCAGGGATTGAAATCATTAATAACACAGAATGAAATTATTCATTATAACTTTCTTCCCCAACACATTTTAATAATCAAAATTACAAATTCAAGCTTTGAACACAATTATGCTTGAAAACAGAACACAGAGAAATCACATTCATAAAAAAAAAAAAAAGTTAGCTGAAGATGGACACTGAAACCCAGGAGGGTATTTTCTGTAATTTACAGCAGTAGCAGTTTGCTAGCTAACATGGACGACTGGATCAGAACAGAGTGACAGAAACCAGACCCCCCGACATACCATCCTCCCTTCTTCCCTTTTCCTGACTGTGATACACTCTGACTCTGCGAGGGATCTGTTTTTAATCAGGGACTCTTTTCCCATAAGCCTTTGTACTGTAGTATAGCATGGCTGAGAGGTATACCTGTGTAGGAAGGGTTTCCAAGAGGCACCGTCACAGAGACAAGTATTTCATAGCCAACTAGGCTGTTTACATTGCGTTTGGATGTAAATCAGCCTACCATGTTCACTGTAAATCATGTGCGGATCACACCGGCCATGCGGCGTTAATGCATTTCCTTGTCTCGTCTCACCGAGGGCAATAAAGCAGCGAGGGCAGCTGCGGTTGCCCCACACATGAATTAAGGCCACCACTTCTTACCGCAAGGTACCTCGGCACGTACGTACATCACGCAGTCTGTTCCACGCAAGGGCATGTGCTTTGACGTGTCCTCGTCATTCATGCCATCGAGATACCTGAAAATATGAGGGCCTCCTGACTTTCAGCTCTCCATCTTTTGCAAGTGAATCCCCCCACATTTGGACTCATGCATGCAAGATCCAGATGCCCCAATCCACTTGCTCATTATTTATATTCCATTAAGAGGTAAAGAGGGAGGTGTTTTGTTACAGTTCACCCCTAATTCCTCTCTGTATGGCCTTGCTCTGATTGGTCAGCAGAGCTCTTTCCTGTCCATCCAGGCCTCCCCCATCCATTATTCACCAAGCCTGTGTAAGACATCACATCTCTATACTTTGTCCATTATTATGAATGATTTTAAAAATTTACTCACTTAACAACCACCCCCCTCCATCTCTAGTCTTTGCGTTTACGGCTCTGCACTTAAGATTAGACATCTGGTCTAACTGCTGCTGGGATGTAGCAGGTATGTGGTCTAACCTCCCATCCCTGAAATGACCACCACATGGCTTTACTCTGACTCCATAGCCCAGAAGACACCAGGCTGGACTCCGGTGAGGGAGATGCAAAGATGAGGTACCGGGCCCACTAGCCATGTCCGTCATCTTACCAGAGGAAAACACACAAAAAAAAAGCTCATTGTTTTCTGTAGGCCTGCCTTTCCCAGGTGAAAGGCACCGTGGGTAATGCTCATAGAGGATTTCCAGATTGTATGTGCCCGGACTTGAAGGCATTGGGATGAGGAGAAGAGGAATCATCTTTCCAGACACCATCATTGTGCCACGATTAACTCCTTAAAAATCACCGCTATCTCTTCATTTCCATGGTTACGGTCTCGGCTTTGCCCTACAGCCATTCAGTTCTCCTGCTTCCCGTTTACAGACATTGCACACTAACTCATTAACCTGTTATTTTACCTACTTTAGAATGTCATGGACCATGAATTATTAGCAGATCAATAATCCTTTAAAACTGACATCTCTTAGTATTGATTTTTTAGGCCATTCAGTGACGTTATGTATGTCATTCAATAGGATAATAATTACATAATAATCCCATTTTACACACACACACACACACACAAAATCTCATGCAAAAGAAAAATCCATATTCAAATGCAATGAATTGAATTGTATCGTCGTTTAGTCTAAAGATGACTTTCTTAAGACACCATGCCCCACGCCCATTCCCTAAATCGCATTAAAGGTGTGACCCGAGTAAAATACACATTTCTGGGACATTCTGAGGGCTTGCAGATTTATTGGATGAAAGTTCCAGCTGTCATCGGTGGTATCCATGGAAACCAGCTTTTAGCCAACCGCAAAAAAAAGCATTTAGCAACTGGCAGGCATAACCAAATGAACATTGTAAGCGTAAAACCAGGGAGTCAAAAAAAAAAAAAAACTATTACGGGTATGACCAAGGGATGGCCAGAAAATTCTGCACATATAAGAAGTGGGTGCTAATAGGGAGTGAAGTGTCCATGGAGAAATAATCCACAGAGATAACTGCAGGAAAAGCTAAAATAAATCAACAGCAAATGGAGGCCTTACTCAGCCTGGAGAAAAAGCTGGCGTTTTTCTGCCAATTATGTAAATTCCCATAACGGAGGCAGGTAAAGCAACAGTGAAGCACGTGATTTCGACGGTTTCCAAGTGATGTCCCGGGAGGGGGGGGGCTTTCCATGGTGTCCTTGAACAAGGCACTTAACCCGGATCCCCGCAGCAAGGCATCCACCTGCGCGCGCTGCAATTCAAAGCGCCAGCCGAGCAGCTAAATGCAAATGCGGCGCGTGGCGCTTTTCCCCGGCGAGCGCATAAACGCGTCCTTGTCTTTGACTGTCTCGTTTGGATCGCTTCGAGTCCCGGCGACCGCCGCTTCAGAGCCGCCGCCGGAGCGCCCGGGAGAGGAGAGGAGAGAGGACTTTCAAAAGCCGTTTTTCCGAGATGCAAGGGCGACTTGCGACTCATTTGCATGGGCTCACGTTAACCTTGACTTTAATGAGCTTAACCGTGTTTACGCTTCACTGAATCGGAATAATCTAAGGGTAATATTTTTTTTTAAAAAGCGTAATGAGTAAATTTAGAAATGTATTCAAAATATGTCTACTAATTATACCCCACAGCATAAGGATTTCTACAGGAGACGCAATATTTACAACAAAAGGACAGACTGAAGATTTCCGAATTTACAAGGTTCAGGAACAGCATGAAAGAGCAAATTCTTGTGACAATACGTTGTGATTTTATAGATTCTCTATTGTCAGGTTTCTATTCTAAATTCACTTCAAATTTAAGGAAACTTATAAAGCATTCGACAACCCAGTCTCACAAAGTTATGCTGAACACAGACCCACTAAAGAACATTTGCAAATATTTTTTTGTTTGTTTGTTTCTTTTTGTTGTGCTTTTAAAATCTATGGAGAAGAAAGAAAACTCATTAATGGCTAATTAGCCTCTTGTGGGCTTTCTGTGGCTTTTAGTCAAATCTGTTGTTCATGGTGCTATTAAAGAAAAAAAGGGGGGTGGGAATCTCCCTTCTGAGCTGCAACCTCACTCATGGCCTTCACAGCTCAGGGCAACGTACTGGGAAGAGAAAGGACATCCTGGTAACCAATGAAATCAAGAGGAACAACACATTCTTTGCATCGTCCTTCACACGGCTTGATAAAGCTCAAAAGAAAAGATGAAATAAACAAATTGCAAACAGAAACAACACTCCCTGTCCGTGGAGGAAAAAAAAACATCACAGATGATCACCTTCCGGGCTGTTCTCTCTACGCCCCGCCCCCCTCCCAGGAGAGATATTTAAGGCCTTTTTCCATCTTAGCTTTTCACGCCTCAACTAGAGAATCTGAAGGCAGGAACCTGTGGAAGCTGCCATGACCATCTTAGCTTCGCATTGCATTTAGTCAAATATATTAGTAACGTGTGGGAATAAGGTGCAGTATTTGGTAGGCACACAGCCATATATTAAAATAATGAGTCCCCCCAGAAAAAAAGTTTGTTATCGATTTAAATAAGTAATAAAATTACTAGTTTAGCCAATTTTTTTTTCAGTCTATGAAGTGGGATCTCCCAGTATGGCAAAATTGGGGACGTTGTGGTAGGATTCCCAGACCCCCTGCAAAATTTATTTCTGACTATGGGGCTGTGCCACCAGGAAGATGAATACATCCTGGGGGCATGGTGTCTTGGCACTGAAGGATAACCACGCCTCTACATCTGGGCTTCTGAGAAATGCATTTACCATGACAGAGTGTAGGTCGGGAATCTTCTCAGTGAGAATTACAAGCAACTCAAATTTCAAAGCCTGACAAACTAAAAAGTTGGTTTAAAAATAAAAAGTTACACAGTCTCTTTTACACACTTGTGCATTTCAGCTTGCACTTTCATGTGAATATTTCTTCACTCCCTGATTTAGCATATAGGCAGCCAGGCTGGCACTTTGTGTCATATTACACTGTACTGAGCATTACAGTCATAAGAGAACTACCTGCAACTATAATTAACTAATTAAAAACCAATTATGTTGGAGGTGGGGGAAAGATTTAGTAATTGCTTGCTATGACATTGCTCATATTTCATATTAAATATTTCTTTAACTTATTACTAGTGTGAACGTGACACATGATTTGAATTCCCTGAATTAAATCTGAAGTCCGTCCAAGACAAAAGTACGGGTAATTAATATTTAAATCTAAGCAAGCTGTCGTACCGGTTCGCTGGAGAATACCCAGACCAGCGCAGAACACCAGTCCATAAGAATCGCAGATGAAATATCTCGGAGCAATGTCGCTGTTTGAAAAAGCTTTATGACTTTCTGTAAAACAGATTTACAGCAAACAGAGGGCAGATCGTAAATTTTTTTAAATGGGACCAAAAGAATGGATTTTTCAGTTGAGTATCACAGCTAAACTTTTTCTACTTATCAATTGTTATGAAGCGGCAGGACAATGATACTCGGAGTAACGTTGTGAAATGTAGTGTAAAGGGCCAGCTGTCTATGTGCAGCCCTAGCTTTACTACTAGTGCCCCCCAATAGCAAATTTCCTCACCCCCGCCAGCAGTCTTCACTGCAGGGCTGGTCCATCAAACAGGCGATCAGCTAGTACCTATCAGCTAGGCGATCATTTGAATTGGCGGTACAAATCTCTCTGCATTCTGGATGTTACAATTCAAAATACTTTTAATTTTTCACTACTTTTGAGAAACAGATGCCCTTTCTTGAGTAAATGTTTAAATATAAATCAACTGACAAAATTTGGTTTCTGTTTCTCTGTGGGGGGGAGGGGGGGAGGGAGAGCTCAGCAGAATCTCGCCTAGGGTGCCAGAACACTCATGGCCGGCCCTGATGTAACGCGGATCACGTACAGTCGGCAAGTCGGCGCCCAAGCTCTCTGCCTACGTCGGCCACTGGGTTGACCAGCACTGGTAGAGTACCTCAGCAGCACAGGAATGAAATGAAAACTAAAGACTCTGACCAGCAACACAGCTTCCCCCTAAGCTCTGGCCCCCCAGCTGAGGGAGACAGTCTTGACCTAGATCACTGAGCTCCGGAGGTGATTTTCCCAGTCTGTCACCAGAGAGGGATTTTACAGCCATTCTGTACAATATGTGAAGAAGAGCCAGACTAAGACATGAAGGAGGGCTGCAGAACCTTTGAGAAATTAATCAAGAAAAGGGCTGTTCAGTAACACTCCATGATTACAGGCCCTCTTAGGAATCTCGAGGAACATCACCGATTTTAAAAATAAAACAGCTGAATAAGACGTGTCCTTAGTCCAATTCCTGTGGTGATGAGCTGACAGTCACCACATTTCATATGCACTTTGTACACACTTCCTTGAAAGACCACAAAAGAAATCTGGCATTCAGCAGGAGGTTTCACTGCAACTTTAACTTGTAAGCTGGTTCCTCCGCAAACCGTCATATCAGCGCCGAGAAGAAGAACTCGGGGAAGAATCCCCCATGACTACTTCCACTCTCTTGCCAGTGGTGCACATTTGATTACTTTTGATCAGGACATTGATTACTCCGCCAGTAGATCTTGCTACCCTGATATCAGTACCAGTCAAGCCCACGTGGTGTCATAAAGACGCTTCCACACGGACACCCCCTATCTGAGACAAAGTGAAACTGGCTTGTTGGATGGGCTCAGCTTAGGCCTGTGGCTTAATGGGTTGACTGGCATTGCTGGCTGTTATGTAATCAAAGCTCTGGAGAAAAGATGAAGGATAACCCTGAAACCCCAAACTCCTACCATAAGTAGAGCTCAAGGAATCTCTCAGATCTATTGTCAGAATAAACCAGGTGTAGGCTTTACCTGCCCACCGAACATTAATACTTTAAATTATACATCGTCCCTTTTAAAACACTCCCATGAACAATGTCTTGGGGGGTGGCTGTACTTCAGTGCCTCCAGAATCCACTCCAAACTCGATCTGTTGCCTTTATAGACGTGCAACTCGAATCCTGTCATATTATTAAGTAATGCTGCTAGATAAAGAACAGAAACCTCCAGTTCAAATCCTGAGATACAAGCTAATCTATCCATTGAATGAATGTGTTACTGGGAAAAAAAAAACACAGTCACCCACAAACAGAGCAGAAAAACCTTTTTATTAAATCCAAAGTCAGAAAGACCGAGAGACCCCAGCTCCCTTTGTTATCCTGTACTGGATACACGGTGGGAGGCTATACAGATGAAAGGACAAAACACTCGTTACTTACTGTATGTTTCGCATTTCCCTATCTATAACAGACAATTAAGACGTCACAAGCAGGGAATCAGACACCACGGTAACCCTTGGCGTGAAAAAAAAAAGCCATCTGCCGTTGGGGGAGATGTGTGCGTGCAAGCGTGTGCGCGTTCACGTGAGCGCGCACCTCTGTTTGACGTCAGCATAAGCTATTAACGGGGTCTCTGTCGGCATCCCCTTCAGCGAGAATGTGCGAAGGGCCAGAAGACGCCAAGGATATGGCTGCAGGAAGGTGAGTTTCAAGCCATCATAGACGGTGCTGAACGCCACAATGTAACCGCAGCTTGTAAAGCCATTTTAAACGCGCAAAAGCACATCTGTAAATCTGCCGGTAAATGAGCATCCGTCGGCGAAGCGTTGATACGCAGCCTACAAACAGATACCACATTTGCACATTAAAGCAATACAACTACAATTTACAACTTGAATAAATTCTTTTGGGAACCAATGAGGCTGAATTATGTAAATGCCCATCTCCTTTGCTATATGCGTTTTTCTTAGCATTTTGGCACGCCCGTCCCCTAACGGGAGCCAACTCCCGAGTAGCAAAACGTCAGTACATCTTGGATTAAGAACCGCCAGTGGCCCAGCGAGAGGCATTGCCGAAATTAGCATTTCAGTGAAGTCGTTTGCAGTTAGCAGGGTAATTCATCTGCCTCAACCCTGCAGATCTGGTCATGATTTTTATAGAAGTTTGTCCAGTAAGATCTGTCTTTTTCTGTCTCAAGCCTGTTGTTCCACTGCCTGGTAAAAATGATCCAAAACCACTGAGAATTTTAATACGGCCTTACTGATTTTTTTTGGTAATTAATAGCTGGTCATTGTTAAACATGGATACATGTTAGAGTAAACAAAGTCAGACAGATTGCAGTGCATCTTCATATTGCCGAGTTATACGAGCACTCATGTGAAACATACATTTGCACGTTTCGTTTATTCGCAGCAATTGCATTTGTTTAATCTCCATCTTTGCAGTTCGCATGGACTAATCTGATGCATAAGATAGAAAAATGTGATCCTGATTTGTTTAACTCCATCACACACCTCACATTTATAGTATGTTCTTGTAGGCTACTTGACACACTGTCCTTCCCTTCAGCGCTCATGTCTGACAAGTTTCGTAAGCTTGCCTTTCCGAATTAATTAGTTTTTAAAATTACCAAATACTTGGGGGGGGGGGGGGGGTAAACAATTATCACACGTTTCTGTCTGTTGAACCCCTGCTGCTAAAGGAGACTTTGGTGTCCACAGCTCCCGGCGGCAAACAGAGCACCACCTTCTTACCCCAGATGAGTCTGCTTGGCTTTTGTGTTCCGATTAATCTCCTCCATGGCTTTAACTAATCTGATGTTTAAGAATCACCTCCTCCAAACCACAATAAGTACAAGGACGCAGTTTACTCTTAAGTGAAGGCTGTAACTGGCTTGTGCGTCATGACACCCCCTATTAAAAAGACGCGCAAAGGCAGTGTCTAAGTACGATTTAACCAAAGTAAAACAAGTACGCCCAGGATCACCAAAAAACCTTCACCCACATGAAGTATCGCACTCCTCGACCATGGAAGCTTCTAGCAGACAAAGGAAAACGATGTGATATTTATCAAAAACGTACATTATCACTTCTAACCCATAAAATTACGTGCTTAACTCGTTTTAAAGGAAATTAACTGTGTTGGCACAAATCATATATTCCATTTCCAAGTAATGATATTTTACGGTAATCAGGTACGTATCTGTTTTACTTTTATTTCAATAATAATTTTAAATTCAATGCTCTGATTAAGAGTAGGCGGATTATTTTTGCGCAGCGGAAAATCATAGTGGGGTCTCGGCTTCAAGCCGAGCTGACGTGTTATAAATAAACCAATGAAAACAAAAACTTTAAAACGACTGTAGAAAAAACCCACACATAAGCAAGATAACTGTTGCCTCATCATCTATCATGTTTCTATCCAAAAGTGGTGCATTTTGGTGACACCCAAAACAGCGTCGTAAAGTGAACCGGAGTTTGCTCCAGACTGCTGTCTGGGAGGTGTGGCGACCTTCTGTTCTCCAGACTCTTCATCGGACCAAAGGGGACTGTTCCTTAATGTATCTTTAATGTCATCTTTTTTAGTAGATCCACCGTACAACCGCCGAATTAGGCTACAACAGATTAATCCACCTGCCAGTGCGCACAGACGATGAACTGACACCGGTGTGATTTTAATCGCCAGTGCGAGATTATTAATCACCCACTGCAGATGGGTAGGCGTGCAACTAAAGTATGAGAAAGGCTTTCACCCATCTTTAGCAAGGTCGCAGGGTACTTTTTGGTGGGGGGTTCTGATCTCTAACGTCAAACATACGCATCTAGGTGTTGCCTGGGTTTGTTAGTTACAATTAGGCTATTTTAAATGCTCACCATCCCTCTTGAATGGGGGAAAACTTCCTAAATTGAAACTTTACTGAACGCGTTGTCACAGCTCAAAAAGATGTTGATGTTTAACGACCAGAAAACTAATATCAAGATCACTTACCAAGTAAAACGCTGGCAATTAGAAATGCCGGGATCCTCATGGTTCCAATCGATCTTTTGTCCTCGGCCGAAACCCCGTCAGATCACTCTCCTCTCTTGCCCAAGGTATCCTATTGCTTAGTTACTTCTGTTAGTTCGGCGATTTCGTGAAAACACGTTCAGGTGTGGGTGTTCAGTTTCCTTTATACGAAATGCTGTTTATCACGATATATATATATATTTTTTTTAAATGCGCTGTCGGTTTTTGACAGCAGACCTTTCGCAGCCTCCGACTGATCTTTTGCGTCACTTTTAAATAAAACAGCTGCAGCGTCGCCTTATTAGTATTTTTTCAGTATTTAACAAAAATATCTCGTCTTGATCCTCACTTCGCAAGCAGCCGCCTCCACTCGCACGCAGTTCCGAAAAACACCACAATAGAAATATCGCAATATGGAAATGCTACGATCAGATTGCGATATTTCCCAACATTTCTGCATTTTAAAGTCTGGTTTTATATCTGATTTGCTGCCCTAAAGGTGCGCCTAGGTGCTGGATGCACTTCCATTACGTATCCCGGTCGTGAAGCACGCTCGCTTGGGTTGTACCACCAGCAGGACCTGCACATGCGAGAGAGAGAGAGAGAGGTGTTCACAAAGAGGCTCCGACAGCCCTGCCCATTTTCACGTTTAAATATACAAGATGGGATAGGCTACTTCTCCTCCCAAGTTTTTTTCCGTTGTCACTTCACCCTGGGTTTATTACGCTTTGAAAAGCCGGGGAGACATATAGAAGCAACAGAAATGCATCCCATCGTCCGATCCGTCCTGAAGCCTAATTAAAAGAAAATCCGTTTTCCACACCAATAATTATCTTCGGAAAATTTTCCGGAAATGTGCAAATTAGGGAACATTTAGAATTTTCGGTTCTTCTTCACGCGATCATTCGACGATCTTTCAACAAAAACAGCGCTTCAAAATAAATAGACACGTGTCCTTTAATTCGTGCTTCGAAATTTGAAAAGAACGGAGTTATCAGGGGAAAACTTTCTTCTTCCAATTTCATTGCTTCGGTGCTTGCCTGGAAGGTTCAATCATATTGTAACGGCGTCCTTACCAAGCACTATTTAGACTAATTACGAACGATTGAGATCGTCTGACTTGCAACACGTGAAACGCGCAAAATGTTAACTGCGGTAAGAGATCCATATACTGATGTAGCTGCATGCTACATCCAATTATGAATAAAAAAGCGTACCTTCAGCGTTCTCTTTAGTAGGGTTTATATTTCGTCTCATATTCGCCTATGCTTTGTGTCCTGAAGGCCCGCCTATCAGCACCAAAAAAGCAAGACCCCCACTTGGTACTACAAAGAGGGGAGGAGTTTCCATCTTCTATTCCCTTTTTGGGGGGGGTTAATTTCCAGGACATCTGATGGTCTTTTGTGGTGGTAAGTGCCAACCGCATTGGAAAGATGAGATAACCCAGGTCGATGCAGTAATCAAACGCGTTCGGATGAATGACATCGTAATTAATGACACCCAAGGAGGTGTTCTTTCAGCGTTTGTACCCTGGGAGCGCAAAGATACTGTAGTTTGCGGATATAAACGGGCGCCGATCCAGAAGCGGTAGTTATGAGGAAAGATTCAAGATCCCAACTAATATTTATTGCGCGTATTACACGTTTAACTGTAGACCGACACAGACATAACTCTTCGATACTTTTTAATAGCATTTAGTTTTCAGAATAGAATTAAGAATTAAGTTTTCAGTGCTACAAACAGAGTTACTAAGGAAAAATGGCCTTAACTTTTTAGCCTTTTTCACAACTAGTCAGCTTACATGTAACACAACCTGGAAAACATCACACAGGCCTATTTTTAAATATAAAATTACATATGTGTATTTATTTTGCCTAGTTATTTTATTCAGAACAACCAGCATGGGAGAACAGTACAATATCTAAACAAAGTTGTGTACACTGTCGCACCGCACACTGCATCTTTGAGGGTGCTTGTCACTGGGGCTGTATCCTCAAAGGTCTGCCAGTTGAACCCTAGCTATAGTTAAGTGTACCGTTTTAAGGTACAGAAATGGACTTTGCAGAACATTGACAGTGTACTAAAGAAGTTACACAGATTTCTGGTTTGAAAGTAGTTAAGACCAGTGAATGTTATATTGTAAAAAAAAAATCTGAGAAGAGGGGAAATCCCTGAAGACGTGGAGGAGGATTACACAGTCTTAGGGCGGTTAAAGAGCAGTAAACCCTGAGCTCAACACATGTACGGTAATATAAAATATTATAAAACCATATAATATAAAACGAGGAGAAAGTATCAAAGGGTCATGGATTGTTTGAACAAACAACCAAATTGTATGTGAGTAACAGTCGTAAGCTTGTGTTCAGGTGATCTCTCTTACCAATAGCCAGTCACATGGCTCCTTAAATAAAATAAAACAAATAAATAATAGTTTTTATTGATCCCCATGGGGAACTTCCCCCCCCACCCTGATGTGGCCCCCAGGGAGCTGGGGGTTAAAGGTCTCTTTCAAGGACCGACAGGTTTGCCTAGGCTGGACTACCACCCGCAACCTTCCGGTTACAGGTGCAGAGGCTTGGTCCAATGAGCAGCATGCTGCCACGCCGCTATGTAAGACTCAACCAATCAGAAGACACTGCTTCACAAACCAATGATTAAACAACCTGGATAATTGAGAGCAGGGAAATTCATGACTATATAGTTATCCCAACATTTGAAAAATTAATTAGAGTTCTATCAACATATCAGGCGCAATAATTGAATTTGACAATGGTCTTTAAACAGCTCATTACAAAAATGCTTTATAGTCACCAACACAAATTTTCAAAAACATGATACGAGATTATGAGATAATGGTCAGTTAGGGGTGTTTTATATAAACAAAATGGGAAGTTGTCTGGTAGATTCTTTCATCTTCCCAAGTTGGGGCGGGGGGTGGCTGGGTGAGTGTGAGAATGGAAATTGTATTTGAGGTGAGTCAGATGTCAGGGAGTGCTGAGAGCCCAAGGGGGCAGGGGCATTATCATTGCTTTATTCTGGATGTACACCTCAAGCACCCAAGACCTTGGAAAGGAGTGTCTATAAGACAGAGTCCATGATCTGAAAGTCGCCGGCAGGAGTGTCCTTAGAGGTTTTTGGCCGCGTGAAAGCACATCATTTTGGGCCCCCAACCCAGACCAATTATATTATGCTCCAAATGTTTTAGGGTCTCTCTCACTCGGGGGGCCATTGGAATCACCCTAAGTGACCCTCCCTTTGCACAGCCCCTGATCTTTGGTGCAAATCCTGTGGTCAGCAAAGTAGCTTCACCGTTGGGCCCTTGAGCAAGAATTTTAACGTCATTTACTGGGACTGTCTGACCCTATTTTCTCAGTTGCACATCGCTTACACAGCACTAACGGTATAAGTAAAAATGTAAAATGTAAACATGTGACCATGATGGGAGAACAGCTAACACCCATACAGGTATGGACGGGGTAACTGTACAGCGTGTAAAATGTATACCCCCTCCACACCTCCCCCCCCCAGCCTCGCGATGCTGTACCTGGAGTAATCAGGTCTCCAGTTCTTTCAGAAGAGATCCACAAATCCACAAAACTTCGAGGAGATAACTAGAATTGAATCGCAATCTTTTTTTGCCGCATTTGATGTATTTCAGAAAATCTCCAAGGAGATAGTGTGATGAATTCATCGAATGAACCTGCAAGGTAGTTTTGCTCGAGGGTGAGAGATTTGTTACACTCCTCAGAGCTCATTTGCATATTTTCACTGCACATGTCAGCATCTAAAATGAATACATCTTTTGTTTTGCCTTTCCAGCATATGTGATCACTGGATCCTTCTGGAGCACATGACATGTGGGGTGGGGGGGGGGGGTCGGGTGAGACGTGTCCTCTTGGAGATTTTGAAGGGAACAATGGCACAGTAAAACCCTGGAAGGAGATTAATTAACAAACAATGGGCTCAGTTCATTTAATCAAATCAAGGAAAAATCCTTGTTTGATGTATGTGGAATGTGTTCATATTCACTGTCTGAATTGGAATACAGCTTAACAAAAATACATTGGAGCAATATTTGCTTTTTTATCTATTTTAATTGACCTTGTTGAAAATTCCAGAGGAGATTTACTAGCAGCTTGAAAGAGCACACAAACGGACCTCTGGATGCATTTACGGAAGGTAAAACATGAATTGCAGAGCTGGATTTTAAAGGTTCACAAGTCAAACTTGTTGAGCCGGGACTGTGTGGATTTGTCATCTGTGTAAAAGAATACTGTATGAAAGTCTGCACTGAGCAAAAAAAAAAATCTAAGTAAGAAAATAGATAACTAAAAAATAAGTGGCACGGTTTTAAGAATACAGATTTAGGGAACTTATCAAGGATCCTGGATTTGTATTCATTGTTTTTCATACATTATTAATTACACATGTTGATACGTAACTTGAATTACTGTCTGCGGACCGTAAAGTCAAATATCATGCTGGCAGAATGATGTTTTTAGATAATGTAACTGAGGAGAGCCAACACTATGAATGAAAGGGTGGCTGTTAACCTTGACGTGACCTCACCAGGCCTTCCTGTCAAACGTGGAGGAGATCAAACCCCCGTGGGCAGGCCGTGAATGCGGGTGTGAGCACCTGAGCTCATTTGAGAGCCTCCCTCATCTGCGCGGGGAACCGGCCTTGCAGGCCGCATCGCCCGCAGATACATTGATGTGTTGCATGACAACTCGGCGTTTGAAGTGCTGGAGTAGCGCGTCAGACGTAGGGACTCGTACCGACGGGAAAACGCAGCTCTTAACAACAGCCCTGCACGTAGGCAACTGTCTGGAGATGGTGCCTCTGGGGAGGAGAGCGCGGTTTTGCTGCTATTTCTGCACATACCTGCACATATATAGTAAAT
This sequence comes from Stomatorhinus walkeri, assembly GCA_026784285.1. Lineage (NCBI taxonomy): Eukaryota > Metazoa > Chordata > Actinopteri > Osteoglossiformes > Mormyridae > Stomatorhinus > Stomatorhinus walkeri. Next base: position 49,042,312 of record JAODUD010000001.1, on the reverse strand, counting down.
TCTATGGGGAGCAAAAGAAAAAACACCACTTTTGCATCTGCCCCTCCTTCAATGCTAACCTTTCTTTCTCAATAAAGAAAATCAAAGATTCAAAGTGAACAGCTTAATAAAACGTCTGTTTTGCACTGGAAATAATGTTGTCCCATCAGCTTTAATGTTAATTTTCATTAGTCGCTCTGATTTCTTGAGTGGATGAGATGTTCCTATATAATGGCTTGATTTCTGTCCTGTGTTCTTCGCATTCAGACATTTTGTTTATTATGCACTTGCCAAAACTTAACTCAAGTACTATTTGACAGGTAATAATGCAGTGGGACAAATGTAAACATTTTCGGGCCTGTTGCTATGGTTACAGCAGTTACAGCTAGGCGGTGTGGGTAGTCGGTGATGCTGGTAGCTCTTCAGATGGGGTGCTGAGGGCCGGCCGATCTGTGAGGTGTCATGCTCTCCTCAGCACTCCGTTTTGCAAAGCACGATGGCTGCCCCCCGCCCCAGCTCCCCGTTCCCCTAAAAATAGAGTTGTTTTCAACATTTCTCCCTTTCATCTCACCTTTTTCCCCCGCTTCCTTACCTGAAGGTGTAACAAACATTCTTTTTTTTTTTTTTTTTGCAACTGACATGGTATTACAGCTGTGAAATGAGATTAGCTCCATCGCCAGTCAGATAAGGTAAGTCCAGGACACATCAGGTTGAAATGTGTGCATAAGGCTACAAAAGAGAGTTTGTCAGCCGCTAATCTGCCATAAGCTGTATTGTTAAACAGGACAACGTGCAGGAATGGGAGCCTTTTCTCATTTCTGCTTACAACTGGGTCGGATTTATGGTGACAGACAGAGGGAACATGCCGAACCTCTTAACATAAACACGGCCAGAACCGTGCAGCTAATGCAACGTACAGCTTTCTGCAGGTTCCCGAGCTTACATTTAAAGGCTTAGGCACACAGAAACTGGCTTTCACTTTAATAAGATGCTCTTGTGTGGGCTGGAGGAAAACATTCCCACTTTTTCCCCTTGCCGTTCTGTCAGTTTTTGGTTTTTCTGTCAGTTTCTGGCCTGTGTCTGGGTTCAGAGCTGGGGGCCCGTTGTAACCTGCGCATGCTTCAGCGTAGAGCCAATGTTTCATGTCATGTGATCGTATGTTCAGACGCACGTTTACTAACACTCAAAGCACGTGCTTGTGTGGCGCCCCATAACCTGTTGGCCACAGAAACTATATAGTAAATAAACATTTATGTAGGAGATGCTGAAGGAGCGTGTTCTGCTAACTGGCTAACTAGCTACAATCTTCTGACTCTACTATCTAGCTGATTATTTAGATTTGTACCATCTGGGGTGGGGTTGGGGTTTAAAGTGAGTATTTGTGTGCGGCCTCAGAAACCATAAACATTTGTTTTACATTTATTTGTACTTAGCAGAAACGTTTGTTCAAAGTGATGTACAAACGAGGCAAATTGCAAAAAAGGTTAAGATGTTGACATGGGCTAAACCAGGCACTTCAGTGGTTGCAGAAGAGGATTTAGGGTGGGGCAGACAAATTCACAGGTAAAACACTGTTCAGGACTGTGGTAGCTTGGAGGGTAAGGACACAGGTTGGTAATTTTTTTAAAATTTAGTGATCAGTGGTCATTGTTGACACCACAGCAAAATGTGTCCTCCGCATATAACCTATGTGTGATATTGTAACGTAGCAGGGGGCAGCTAATTCAGCACCCAGGAAGCAGTACTTGCGGGTGGTGCCTTGCTAGTGAGGGATTCAAACCAGCAATCTTTCAATTACAAGTGTGCTTCCCTAACCATCAAACCACCACTGAAGGCTACTAGTCTCCGACCTAGAAGTGGTCTTGCTCTATGCTTGAGAAAGCTCCTTAACCTGGTGTTTCCAGCTGCATGTGTTAAATCCCAGACTTTCTACGCCTCCAGGAAAGGTGTCATTTACCACATCACTCTCGGTGTAGCTACGGGTCACACATCAGACTATGTGAGAGGATCATGCCGTTCGTCTCTGCGAGTGACAATATCAAATGAAATCTTGATTATCACACTTAAAGAACATTCAAGGCTTGAAGTATTGCCAACTGAAATCCTGCCTTATCATATAATTTCCGTGTGCTGTGAAGATTGCAGCAGGTGGTATCGTGATTAAGGACACGGACCTGTGGAAACGCTCTCAGGGGACTCACCAAATGATGAGCGTTGGCTCTAGTCAAGCATTAACGGTTGGATGTGTCTTACATGCAAAAGATGAGAGAGCATGAGATCGCACAGATGAATGGTTTTTCAGTGGGTATACACGGAGTTTGAGGTTTTCCTCTCCTGAATATCTGAAGGTAATTCTGCTCGGTATGTCACCATGCTAAAATTAGGGCGCTGTTCACCGTACTCTCAGAATGTTTAACGGCAGCCCAGATAAACTGGTGAATTTCTGCAGTCAGTCAGGGACTAGCTTAGCAGAAAGTAAATAAAAGATGTGTCAAAATATTTGTGAAGCCTGAGTCAAACTTCGTCAATATTTTTGGTGGTTTGACTAGAGCCAGAAATGAATCAGATGGCAAAGGACAATGAAAGCCAAGGTTTCTTTTGCTTAATTAGCAAGTGAAAACTTGGAGACTTGTATTTGTTCAAAAGGTGATTAAATGTGATGATGTCATTGCCGTTGGGGAGCAACTGAGAAGTGCAGGAAATAAACTTGACAGTCGAGAAAACAGAGCTTAATCAAGTCATTAGCTCAAGCGACACATTACACGCTCATGCTGAATTTGCTTGCTGCTTCATTAACAAGGCATACGACATATCATTGTTATGATCGCCTCCATGGTATAACAGTGGCATTTAGCCATTGTCAGAAGAATTTCTACCAGCGATGACACATTCAGCTTCTAATTAAACACATGAAAGTCCAAATTTACATCCACCCATACAGTGATTGTGTGACACTTTACTTGTTTATCCAAAGCAATGTACAGCTGAGAAAATAGGATCAGACTGTTGGAGACAGTCGGGGTCTGCTAAGGGCAGCTTTCTGATCACGGGCTTGTAAATCCTAACTTGAGCTATACGCAGCCCCACACTTGGGGTCCTTTCTGAAAAACCACTCATTGGTCTCTGAAATTCCGGGAAAATGTAGGATATTTGAGGAGATGATAATTAAAACTATGTCTATTCATAAATATGTGTATTCGTAAAAAAAAAAACGTGTTTATATCAGTTTCTATGTAAAAGGTTAAAAAAGGGGGACCGTGATCTTACAGCAAGGATATCGTTGTCACCGAGGGGACCAGCTCCGCAGGTTTTGACCTAGAAAAAAGAACCGTGATCCTTTCTTGTTTCTTCGAGTGACGGCGTCTAGCCAGGCCATCTGGTTTGGGAAGGTTGCCGTGCCGCCCAGTCCCTCCCACAGCTTGGAGCAGGCCATGCTGCAGGACATGTAGCGCGTCGGCACTGATGTTGACATTAATGAAATCCACCCAGGCCCCCTTTTTCTCCATCTCCGTCCTGACGCTGTCAGCAGTTTGTCTCTGTGTGAAACTTTACTGACAGTGAAGGGGCGGGGGGATGATTTCAGCTGGCTCTCTTTGGCATACGCTGAATTAAACATGAACATATTTTTTGCAATGTTTTAAAAGGGAATGATGGCATTTTTTTGTTAGCTTGTTACACCCCACCCCTTGCAACTTTGGGGCATAAAAAAAACAGTCATGAGGCTTGTGTCAGTGGACAGTTGGACATCAGAGAAATGTTGGCTCCTGGTGCTGTATATTTTGCTGGGAGTCGGTGCCATCAATACATAAATTTGACCAGAATAATGGTGCTACTCAAAATTGAGAATATTATATATGATATAATTAAATTATACTGTGACCCTGTACTAGATACACAGCTATGGAAAATGGATGAATGGATGGATAATTCACTTTGATAAATTCTTAGTAGTTTACTTATCACTATAATTAGTGATATCACTCATATCCTGTCAGTGTTATGTTCTCTGATTTATCTTTTTTCTACATTTTGCTCCTTTGGAGAACCACAGAAATATGATCAGTGGAACAGATATTAAACCATAATTTAAAGACATGCGTTGATCTGAGAGAAAAATTTAATTGAAATTCAAGTTTCCTCTTTAGCTAGATTGGTGACACCTACCAAAAATCGCCCACAGTGGAGCTGCTCTTGAGCGCTGTTTATGACATCGTGTGGTTGCCTTGGTGATTTCTGTGTCACACATCTCATACTCGCTTTACATAGGGGTCTGAATAAACGCCTGCTTTCTGATTAAATCTCAATGGCTTTGAAATGTAGTTTGGTTCATACTTACCCATCCTTTCCTCTGGGGCGTGGCAAAGGGAATTTGCCCAGGTTTCTCATTGATGTTCCCGTGGAACACGTGAAACAAACATAAAATGTATACACTCCACAGCGCCATGGATAGGAAGAGAACAGAGAGACTAAACGATCTTAAAGGTGCTTAAAGCAAGCTGTAAGTACAAAATATGAATATTTAAATCTAAATTAATTATTCCAAGTCTGGATACCTTTAAAAACCCACAGAACTCAATATATTTCTGCAAATCCATCTAGAAAAAAACAACAGAAGCAAAATAATCTCCCCAGCTCTCCAGATAAATCCTGGTCGCATTACCTTGTTTAGCACACATACTTAAAATACACATTTATTCAATAATTAGGAGAATAAGTGAATTGGAGGTCTGTGGAGATAACAGAGAGAAAGAGCTTTTCCTGGAGTCATTGGAACAGCCTGTAAATACAATCAAGCATAAATAAAGCAAAACCCAAACTCAAAGAGTCATCAAAAGCAAAGTGGCCCTTTTCCACCCTTCCTCACTAATAGCAGAGGCACCCTGCCCAGACTCTCAGCACTGCAAGCCCCCATCACTGCAAGCCCCCATAACTGGGGTGGGGAATTTCTCCCTATTGCACCATTTAGAGCATTTGTTCTGATTTTGTGTTCCTCTCTTCCTGCATGGAGATGCTAGGAGGACCCCAGCCGCTTTCTTTACGCAGTTTAACAATCCCTGACTGTGTCAGGGCCGGTGATCACGTGACTGTGCTCCACAGGTCCTAAGCCCCGGCGGGTTGATGCAGAAGTATAAAGCTTTTGATTTTAAGGCATTGGAGCCTGTCACTTTAGAGATGGAGACTTTGGGAGCCTGTTGCCAAGGGACAGAAAGTGTCTCATAACTTCAGGTCTGTATGTCATCTTTGTAACGGAATTGCCTCCCGCTACATGAATGCATACACTGTAATGCAGGAGAGATCACTGTAATGCAACCTCCTTTTTGGATGGATTGGTGGATGGATGGATAGATAGATAGATGGACAACTTTATCTCCAAGGAAACTGCAGATTTACAGTTCCACAACACACTTTTAGCAAGTGAAAAAGATATTTAGACTTGCATAAACAGTGACAATAAAAACAAATACACGGTAACAGTACAAATAATTTCAGGGAAACCATTGCATAGAATTCTGTAATGACAGCTGAAAATAAATAGTATGGCTAAGCAGGTTGATGCCAGTATCTGGGTGATGTGGTGTCAGATGTCAATGTTCCCCACCAGCACTGTGCGTCTTTGGGAAGAGGAGGATGCTGCACCCCCCAATCTCAGAAACGGTGCCGTTACTCCGTCCCTCAGACTGCTAAAGTTCCTGGGCTCCAGCTCTCGCATAAAAACAGCAACACTGATGAATGAAAACGCAGCAGTGAACATCACTTATTGTTTTTCATTTTTTTCCCCAGATGAAGTGGGATGGACATGTGAGGTTTTAATTCAGATTGTGCCCTGCTAATCTTTCCCACACCATTATTCCATTATTCTGCAGGAAAAAAAATCCTAAATGCAGATTTGCAATAATATGTTAATACATTTCAATTTCTTCCAATTAAAAAAATACCCTGCCACCATTAATTACATCAGTGCAATTATTAAATGCCCTAAAGGATCCCCTTGCATAAGCACATTAATATCTTATTTTTTCTCCACTGAGCATAATTTGGTTGTGGCAACACAACACATCCACCTCTTCCTATCTCTAGCCCTGGTCCTTCTGTCAGAGACATGCTCCCTAGTAAACTTAATCAACGGATTGAAATAATCTGGAAACTTGCAGAAGTCTGTTATAGAAATGGAGGGAAAAGGTGTTTTATGCGATAAAAACCCTGAAGTGAACACTTACACTCAGGAAGTGCTCAGCAGAGGCCTCGGAGGAATGTGTTCCTGGTGCTTTTAGCTAGCGCTTTAAAACCGACTTTTTTTTGTATTGCATCATCCAGCTGGAATGGTAATGAGGTAGCGGGATTCTGTCGCAAGTCTTCTTAAGAAGGCAGAAGAGCATCTGAGCACCTGCCTAAAAGCGGCATCCCTGCACATCACCCACAAGGCCGTGGCACTCGTGCGGTGAACAGAAACGTGTTTGGGAATCTCCCGGCCTCCTCCCCAGCACGTAAACGAATCAATTCACAGGGTAACCGCTCTGATCATGTGACTGGAGCGAGGCAGACGGTGAGCTTTATAATGCTGCTGGATGAAAAGCTGTTTATCACCGTAGTGTGTGAAGTGAATTTGAAAAGCTTTCAAACTGTCTTTTTCTGTGTAGGCAAACCTACAAATTCATTTAAATCTCTGAATGCATCTGATTTTCACCTTCATATGCTGCTGGTTCATAGTATCATATCAAAAAACTGAATAAATGGATTAGAGAGTCAGGGATGAAGTGCGTAAGCCTGGTCAATGGGTGACCCCACCATCTGCAACGATATTTGTGTGACTCAGAGGGTTAGGAAACTGCACTTGTCATCAGAAGGTTGCTGGTTCGAGTCCCAGGGTTGGCAGAATGATGTCACTGTCGGGTCCTTAAACAAGACCCTTAACCCCCAGTAACTCCAGGGACTGGCTGACCCTGCCTTCTCAGTTGTGTGTGTGTGTTGCTCTGGATAAGAATGCCTGCTATATATATATATATATACACACACACAGTATATTTCACAAGTGTGGTGAATACTGATATGCACCTGATCTACTTTAACAGATGGATAGAAACCGAACAAATAACAGGGGCAGGAAGAGCCCCTACAAAATAATCTGCCAAACTATATTGAGGCTGGGTTGTTTGTTCCCCTTTAAAGTCAGTGCTGTAAGGATGTCACCAATGTGACCGTAAGGTGACAGGCAGATCAGGATCACCGATGGCGTCTGACATGCGGCTCCCGTCTCCCAAAGCCTTCCCCACAAACAAGCTCTGACACATCATAGATTCTCAGACAGAGATACCTGCCAGCCTGCCACTCTCTCTCCCCCCCCCCCGCCGTTTGCCCATACAGCTGGAATTTGTTCACCCCTCATGCACGAAAAGCACCCCATAGATTTTTTTAAATATGTCGTGTTTTTGTGCGTACTCCCACGCAGCCTGTCAATCTGTATATCAAGATGCCTCTAAGAACACTGCATACTGTACCATGCTGGAGTTTAAAAAGTTCTGCCAAAATAAAAAAAGAGTGCAATGTAAGGAAAGAAGTATAAAGCTTTCTTTAAAGATAATATCTAACATTTCATACCGCCTGAGATATTTATATTTCAATTATTTAGCAGTAAAGTTTATCCAAAGCCACTTGCATTTTTTAAAAGCAGGGTTAGACGGTACCTGGAGCAAATGCAGTTTAGGGGCTTTCTCAGGGGCACAGTGGTGACCTCGCTCTGCCAATCCTGGGACTTGAATCAGCAACCTTCCAATCAAACCTGCTGAGCCACGAACTACCCTCAAATGATACCTTTAAACCTTTTTAATATTACACGTATTATTTTAATCATTGGCGCCCCAGGTTAATTTCGCGACATGTATAGCATGTAAGAGTAATGGTCTGATGCATTGTGGGATAGGACGCTCCTCAGAAAATGGAGATAAGTGGGTTCATTGGGCCATTGGCTTGTTCTGATCTCTGCTCTGTAGCATTAGCACCCAGAGAACAGTGACTTCTGCTGGAGGTTAAGATCATTACGGCAGGGATAGTGCATGCATGCATCATACAGTTTAACCCGGGGGCTCTCGTAATCAGCTTTGATATTTTTCTTGTAATGTGTGGGATAGATATGCGTGGGTCACCTGCTCACACTCGGCTCTTTGCATCAGCCGCGGCTAAGGGAACCGCTTGCATATTAATAAGAGGACTGCAGTAGAATGGTGCCATCACTGCACACAGAAGAGTCCCACCCTGGGCTCTGTTGTGTTTTTGAAAAATCCTGCCTTCCGTTGCACATTTTATTTATAGATTTCCTTTCATAAAAAGTTCATCCTTCCAACATTCATCTTTGAGACACATTTAAAGGTTTCAGGTTTAAACGAAGAATTGGCCCAAAAAAAATACACATTAATAAATCAGCAAACAAATGAATCTGTGGAGACGAGATGCTGGGATAGCGTCTGGAAAACCGGCGAGATAATAATCCATCACTGAGACGGAGAAAAGAAATGTGCTTTTATCTGCTCACTGCTGCCTCACGCATCCAGGGCAGTGGGTTCGAATCCCATCCCCCTAGTATGTTGTGGAGGTTGCATGTCCCTTCCTGTTTTATGTGGGCCTCCCCTGGTTACTCTGCACTTCTTCCACAGTTCCAAGACACACAGTCAGGCTAACTGGCATCTCTAAATTACCTGTAGGGTATAATTGTGTGAATGTATCCTGCGATACACTGACTTCCCGTCCGGGGCGTACTGCTGCCTTGTGCCCTGTTCTGCCCGGAACAGGCTCCAGACCCCCAGTGACCCTGATAGAGATGAGCCGTTTGCAACGCTGCATATATACAACCAGTTACATTTGGATTAAAAATAATAATGTGAAGACTAACACAATAATCCTGTTGTGATTTACAGCCCTGGCAGAAGTATTTATATCAGTCTGGGCTGAATGTCATAAACATATGCATGGGTAGAGAGGTGTGTGAAAAAGATCCACAGTCATATCCACTGTAACTTTTTTTTATCACAAGTGTGTTATATATCATGACATTTAAAGAACCACAACCCCCAAAAGGACTGAAGAACGTCAGAATTATATTATATATAAGCAGATGAAAACGTTTAACGATCTTTAGGATAACACTACAGTTTTTCCAAAGATCCTGATTTCATAGCTTAAAAATGGGACTTACTGAATTTCGAAGTTTGTGCCACTGCAGCTACAACTCACCTTCATCTTGAAATAGTTCCATTTTACAAATGGGGTATTCACTTTGTCGTGCACACAGGCTGAAACATCTTGTAATTCACACGGCATGCGAGGTTTTGTCTTTTCGCAAAATTTCAGGCACACTCCAATTAGAATATCTGTGTCCTGAAACAACCCAGTCAAGCGTGTTTCAGGGCTCAGATCACCGCTGTCTTGCAGAATTTATTAGTCGGGATCCCGCTGCCTCAAGTTGATAACGATTTATTGGTGAATAGGTGGTGCACAAGCATGACCACCAGAGGGGGCTGTATGACAACCCTAACCGCCGTCTTCTGCGCGGCTGGTCGGCCGTCATGTCGGACGCCCTTGATTTGACCGCTGATCAGTCATTCGCAGGCGGTTCTGGGGGGCGGGGCAGTGTCCCCGTGACAACATGCACGCCTTTCCCGTACCCCCCCCCCCTTAAATGCGTATTTTACTTTGGTCTGAAATAATTGTTTTATTAATAATATTATTGTTATTTTCATTTATATATGTGGGCTAAAATTGTGTGCACTGGGAACGGGGCGAATTTCGAACGTAAGCACAATTTCTTCAACTCTTAACGAGGGTAAAGCAGGGTGATCGAGTCGTGGAAAACGAAGTTGAGGACAGAAAAAAAATCAAGTTCGTGGAAGCAGGACGGTCTAAACAAGAAATCAGTTACATGTTTGTAAAAACTGAAAAATATGACTGCAAAGCAATGCATGAACAATTTGTTAATTTTCAATACTGTCTTTTGTTTCTTCGTGCTGGCAATTCGAGGGTAATATCTGAAGGACATTAAGGTGAAAAGCATACTCCCTCCCCACCAACCTAACTGTCTACACACCGCCCTCCCCCAGTTGAAATAGTGTAGAACTGCCACTGGAGTCTTTCCTAAGATGAAATTCAGTTTATCAGAAGAAAGATCATGGGACATGGCCCTTTTCTGGACAAACGGTTTTAAATGTTTATTACGCTTGTACAAAATTACTAGTCAATAATAAGAAATACTGAAGTTTTACAATACACAATTAAGCACTAAATTTTAATGACTTGAAAGATTTTTTTTAATGTGAAGATAAAATTGCAGCCCTTTTCTGGTATAACTACCATCAGAGTTTTTGTTTTCACTTCCTTTGCCTTTTGGTGATGTTTCCAAGGTGATTTTTAATACGGATTGTGATTAATTAGTTAATTTGTTTTTTGTCAAATAATAATGCTGATATATCTTTGGGGCAAGGCCATTGGGAAGGGAATGTGTAAATGCAATGCTCGTTTTGCATACTTAGGGCTGATATTGACATTTACAGGAAAGTGAAACACAATGTCAGTGCAGGAATAGGTTTCCTGGTAATTTCAGGGTAGGCCTAACTGACAAGGCCGCACCACAGAATGTGGACAGGATTTCATGCAAATGGACAGGATTTCATGCAAATACAACTCACTCCCACTCTCTCTCACTCACCATAACACACACACATATACACACACTCATCTGGCTTGAAATATATAAAGAGATGCCACTCAATTAGATATTTACAGAACCAAAACATTATTAAATTGAGTATACGTGTTGTGCCATCTGGCCGCTGATGGCGGTCGTTACCCACATGGTACTACTGCATGTGACCATGTCTAGCATGATATGAATGTAAATGAAAGAGGGTTTATCTGTTTTTCTGCTCCCTTCCCCAGAATCCCTCAGAAGTCAGAAAATGAACGCAGAAACAACTTCCTCACTAAAAGATCATCTACTTGCTTGTACAAAAGTAGTTATACTATTAAATATTTAAAACGTGAAACTGATTAAATTAGATTAATTTAATTAATATGACAGCCTGGAATATACAGTGCAATCATCCTTTTCTACCCCAATCTGTGAGTGTATTATTGCCCTCTAGTGTTCATTTGTTATATATCAACTGCCAAAGGGACAGCACCATAATACACTGCAATCCTTTTCTCGAACGAAGGCTTGAGGCTGGATTACACATTATTTACATTTACATTCAAAACAAAAGTCCTCAAGGTCTGACACAAATCCAATTACTTAGAAGACAAGACAAAAACACAGGTCAGGTTGGGGAGCGTGCACTGGTGCAGCGTGTTGCCACACCCACCACATGACTAAACATCTCGGGATCCCAGTTGGTAACCCCCCCCAGGCGAACATGTGGTCCAGTCCCACCCTCCGGAAATCTATCTGCCCCAATCAGGTGTTACATGGGCGGGCCCATGGCCTGGTTTGCCATAAAAGACCCTCACTCGTAATGCAGATAATGTGCCTCATTTGAGACTCCCTGAGCAACCACTCTTTCAACACAAAGTCAAACCAGCGGTACCCAAGGAGTCTCCAAAGAGACACTGTATCGAAGGAGTCCAGGCTTCATCTCAGCTCACTGAATAGCATCTATGTCTGACAGCCATACAGCAAGACAGGAAGCACCAGGACTCTAAAGAATTGGAGCTTCGTCCTCTTGCAAATATATTGGGAGTTCCACACACTTTTCCTGCGACCTCATGACCCCCCATGTTTTTCCAGCCTCTCTACTGACTTGAATGCCGCTGCCGAGGTAAGTGAACCTCTTGCTGTGGTCGACATTCTCTCCACACACAGACACGGTGCTGGTGGCTGTGCCCAGGAGGTCATTAAAGGCCTGGATCTTTGTTTTTATCCAGGTCACTTGCAAGCTCAGACTCCTCACTCATTCTCTCAAGAGCCCCATATCAGAGCCTCCATTGACTCCTTGAAGATCACAGCATAGTTGGCAAAGTCAAGATCAGTGAATCTTTCTACACCAACAGATGCCTCACAATCGCTGGAGCCCGCGACCCTGGCCAACACCTGGTCCATGTGAGCACTAAACAGAATAACAGAGTTGTGCACAAAAACACACAAAGCCCAAGAAAATAACAACTCATTCTCCCTTACGCCTGTACCTTGATCATTGAACAATCTCTGTTCTTTTTAAGAACTGGACTGGATTTTTTTTTCATTCACATCAAGCCCTTGATCTTCAAGTGTAAGCAAAATTCAGGGGTTGGACCATGAAAGTGAAACAGCTAGTTTTAGACCAATCATTTATTAGTATGCTGTTGGGCCTCCGTTTGTGGCCAATACAGCAACAGTTTGCCTTGGAATTACAGATACAAGTCCGGCGAGAGGGATTGTGAGCCATTCCTCTTGCAGAACAGTGGCCAGGTCACCACGTGATACTGGAGGAGGAAAATATTTCCTCACTCACTCCTCCAAAACACGCCAGAGTGGCTCAGTAATATCCAGATCTAATGACTGTACAGGTTGTGAGAAATGTTCAAATTCACTTTCATGTTCGTCAAACCAATCGGTCATCAGTCTTGCTGTGTGTATTAAATGCATTTTCATCCTGATACGTCATCATCTTTAGGGTACGATGTTTGAACCATTGGGTGAACATGGTTCTCTAGAAAAGTTTGGTAGCCCTTGGCAGTGATGCACCCATGTAGAACAAGTAGTGGGTATTGGACATGCTAGGATCGTAGCCCAAACCATCACTGGTGCAGTGCACTCTGGGTACACAACATTATGGATAGTAAGTCTCTTTGGGGGTTTGCATAATGTAACTCTCTTGGATGTGGGAAAGACAGTGAAGGTGGACTCTGAAGGTGGACTTCGAAGGTGGACTCTGAAGGTGGACTTCGAAGGTGGACTTCGAAGGTGGACTCTGAAGGTGGACTCATTAGAGAACAATACATGTTTCACATTGTCAACAGCCCAAGATTTGCGCTGCTGGCAATAAATGAAACTGATGATTGGCATTGGCACAAGTGACCAAAGGTTTGGCTATAGCAGCCTGACCATGAATATTAACCCTGTGGAGCTCCTGATGAACGCTTTTGGTACACATTTAATTCTGCAGTGAATTGGGCAGCTGCGGGTTTATGTTTTTTGGATACAATCTGGGTTAGCACCTGGACATCACTGTCAGACAGCTTCCTCTTGCGCCAGTTACTCCAGTAAGATGTGGTCTGTTCTTGGTGGTGGTATGCTGACATTACATGGATACTATAGCTCTCTTTACACCAAAAAGATTTACTGTCCTGGTCACAGACACAGCAAGGAGACTCGCACCAACAATTTGTCCTCTTTTGTCTTCTGATATGTCTCCCATCATTGTGTGTGGGTTGCAATATTTTATGTACATCTGTTTTTTTGTTCTGCTAATTCAACCCTCAGACTCTTATCGATGGGATGTGCAGTGAAGATGAGTCACTAGGCTGTGCATATATAGACATGAAATCCAAATACTCTTGCCAGTATTTCATTTTCATTGTCCAAACCCTGTATGTCCCCTTAAAACCCCGGAGTATCACCCTTCCCCTGTTATTTTTATGATACTCTGATCTGAAGCACATCTAAACAAAGGAGTATGGTACATTGGCTGAAAGCCTCCTTATATACTCCTCAAAAGGATCACGATCTGCAGTTAAACACGGAAGCATTCACAGCCATCCTAGTACAGTTCAAATATACTTATCTGAACTTTCACATCGAAAAGATTTCTTTTAAACAAACAAGTACACTGCACATTTTTATAATTTAATGAATATAATAAAATAAGTTCTTACAAGTCTGTCTCTTCCCGGCGGAGCCATTTCTGGAATGTTCTTTTCAGCAGCTGAGCAAAAAGATGTTATCATTAGCCGTTAGTGTTTTAAAAAAAATCTAATGATATACAGACATGCCAGACCTGATAAGACTGTGAAACTAGTGAAATATTATTGCAACAACTTTTTGAGAAATAAAAAAAACTCATGAATGCACGTTCAGCTATAAAGTTTTCTTTAAATTATATAATCGGCTTTGTGTTTTCATTGAAATTATTAGTGAGTCTGTCTCCTGGCATTCTTTCTTACCGTCTTCCCCTTTTCCGGTTTCATGAATTTTGTAGAAATGATATATAATTGATCACCACACACTCTTGCCAAGTGCTTTAGGGTGGCTGATGTGAATGGTGCTATATAAAATAGATTCAATTGAATTTAATTGATTTTAGTTATTTATTAATGAGTTACTAAACCTACAGCGCATGAGTCAGTCAGAAGAGGAAGTGAATCATTTTTATTGCATGCTTCTACACTTAATAATGGGGGTGGTAGGCGGGCTCGTAAGGGCCCCTCCTTAACCCTTGAGACCCTGTTTACCTTTGACAGGAGCACAGCAGTGAAAACAGAGCAGGTCGACATGCAACTGAATGGAATACTAATCCATTAAAAGCACCGCAGGGATGTAATACGTGTGTACATTTACTATGAAATACTAAGACTCAAACGTTCATTCTCTCTTCTCTTTTGCCTAATAAACACAGCTTTTTACATTCACATGTCCCAAATAACCACATGCAATAGTAATACACCCAGAACAGATTAACTTCTAAATACCAATTAATCAGCTCCAGGTGCATAATAGACATGTCTGCAGTCTTCTCGTCTTCCCTCCATACATTGCTATTTCGTACCAACTTTCGGAGAAGTTGCCGGTAGCTATAATTAGGTAAATTCAGAAAGGGAATTTTGAAGAAGTTTATGATGGGAAAAAAAATTCTAGACAGCTCGGCTGCGGCGACTCGGGTTCCGGTTTGCCAAGAGAACAAGTTTATGCTGTTGCAGGGTGAAGAAGGAGAGAAAAGCCAGAATGAGCTGTCAGCGGCGGCAAACGAGGCCAAGCTCATGCTAGGCTAAGATTCATCTCCTCCTTATCCTAACCAGAACTGGCTTTAATAAAAACCCAGCAAATTAGCAAACTGAAAATTGTTTTCAAAAACAAAAACATCAGATAATTGTAAGAAGCAGTGGGGTAATAATGGCACACAAATGTCTATTAACCTACTTTCCGACTCGTAACAACAACTGAAAGATGTACATAAATGACTATTAACTTACTTTCCTGACTCACAGCTAGTGATGTTTCACTAGTGGGTCAAGACCCAAAATGTAGTTAGCTGGACCATTTTCAATGGTGTTTGGTAAAAATACACATATATACACTACTCACAATAAGTTAGGGATATTGTGAGAGACTCAGTGGATGTCAACCATACGTTGTTTGTTTCACTTCAGACATTTTTGGGATAAGGAGGCAATTGTATTGGGGTGATAGACACACCTCATTTTGTGTTTTCCATGTAATGGTCTCATTGTGTACAGGTGTGCCTTAAACTGGGGCCAATACCAAAAGACAACCCTTTTCAATGTGGCATCAA
>JAODUD010000001.1:49016488-49026763 GCA_026784285.1 Stomatorhinus walkeri | reverse complement strand
CATGCTGTCATTGCGGCAAATGGTGGAAACACCCACTAATGACATTGTCAATTTTTGTTATTTGGGGCTATCCCTGTAATTGTCTAAATTTGTGGGGTAATAAATATTAAACTAATGAAAATGATGTTTCTTCTCATACATTATTAGTAATACCAAAGGGAACTTTGACTTATTTCATTAAAATAAGAAAAGCAAAAAGCAAATAGGAAAAGCACTCACGTAAATAACAATATCCCTAACTTATTGTGAGTAGTGTATATTTAAAAAAAACACTTTTTACAATGTAGAACTTTTTGGTTTTCTAAAAGGACATGAACATACTGTGCTACTGTTACTGCACTATTTTTTTGGAAATAAATTTGGGTCATGATTTAACGACCAAGGAGTAATGTGGGTCCTGGGGCTGAAGCAGTTGAGAAGTGCTTCTGTAGTGGGCTTTGATCCCATGAGGATCCGGCGCTCGTTGCCCCCCCAGGCTGGTTGTGGCACCGGCTGCACGCTCCGCTTCAGGCCCGCCTGCCTGCCCGCCCGCCCTCCGTACCGGATAGCGCCCCATGTTTCCCACGTCTGTCCCCACGGCCCACCCTCTCGCCCGCTGACGGCAGAGGCGCGGTCGGCGGTCAGCAGCGTCCGGTCCTCGCTGTCGGCCGGCCAGAACACGACGGAGCGAGAAGCGCCGGACGCGGCCATGACGACGTGGCCCCCGGGGTGCACGTGCGAGACTACGTCAGGGGGCCCGCTCCGAACGGACGGGATGGAGAGGGGAGATAAATGAATGGACTGAGCAAGAAAAGAGAGATACGAAAAACCCACAAGACCTTAGACAGCCTCCCGAATCCACAATGCATTTCAATTTTCCTCATTCTCAACATAAGCACCGCAAAGTAAGATTTTCAAGGTCAGCTGGATGAAAAAGCAGACCATCTGTCCTTTTCTGCTACCCCGGGGATGTCGTGGAGAAGGAAGAATACAGGATCTGACCCCTTTGCGGAGAGAGAAGTACACACACGTGCATGCATGTTACCCTAATTTACCCCCAAAAGTGAGCGGCTGTATTTTCTTATTACTACTTTGGTTGGCACCTGGTTACTTACCAACATGTGAAGCGTCCATACTATGACTGTTAGCCACGCTGTTAGCGGCCACTGTACATTAAGTGCTCGTCGCTTTGTTTCTGTTTGCCTGCCCAGCCCCCAAATCACATGACCCACCTCTCAGCACTAACTGGCACACCACTGATCACACATGTACAACATTCAGGGATTTCAGCTTTCATGCAGATCACATGACATTTCACAGAGGGTAGGTGTTGTCATGACAACTTGCTGGACAGGGTTGCTGGGGCACCACTACAGATTATGTCGTTTTCCATGACGTGTCATTGAACAGTTCTTCACTGTAACGTACTTCATGCTCATTTGCTTTATGATTTATGACATATACACATGCAGGTTTCTTTCTGAGGTGACCATTGACCTCTGACCTTGTTGTTGGCAGAATCAGTACTCGGCGAGTTGCTGGCCCATAAACTGAGAATAACATTACTGCCACTTCACATCGTAAACCGCTTGTCAACACTTCGGTCACACACCAGTGATACTTTGTCAGAGTGTCTCCTCCCTGGAACATATCTGGAGGGCTGTGGTGGGCTCCTGCAACTCATTTCAGGGAAACGATCCCCTCTTTCCCATAAACGTCTCTGCCAGATTCTCCTGGGAATGTAACCCGACCCAAAGCCTTGCACACACTTCAGTGTTGGGATTCGTCAGGGTTTATGGCCGTTTAACCTTAAAACTTTCTCCCTGCATTTACAGATTCACCAAGGTTTCCCCTCTGTGGTGCATTTTTTCTGCAAACACCTCAAAAGGACGGGAGATTCTGAAAAATGAGCTCACCCCGTCACCCGCTAAACCCTCACAAATAGGATTTATTGCTCATCTACTGTTGGTCCTTTGTGATCAAAAACATTATTTTCGTAACAATTTCCTTGACACAGCACAAACAAAATAGCATTATACTATTACTTAGGTATTAATTAACCACAAGTCAAGTCATCGTTACATACTGAATTCATGTTAATTCATCATTAGTGAATCATAAAGCACCGGTATCAAATGGCAACTATATTCATGATTTGTACTTCAGTAGTAACTAAATTATTATTTATATATTAGTATTTGTGCCCCATCAAGTAAAGCATTACAATTATATTCAATTATACTCCCACTCTAAAAAACTGTAGGTCTATGGGAGAGGGAGATTAAGAAGCTCTGATGATAAACAGTATGGATTCCTCCATTTGTTTTCAGTGAACCCAACTGTTCAAAGATCATATCAAACATAAACGCTGACATTTCATATTCATACACCTGACAACAATCGCACTGGCGCTTTTGTCTTTTCTCAATGTTTCAATGACATCATGTTATTGGTACTGTAAATAATGTACCAAATTACATAAGGCTGGAAAACCAGGCAGTTGGCCAATAAGACTGATTATATCGTTTTTGATCTCAAACTTGCAAGTTAACTCTTAGCAGAGAGGGCAAAAAGAAATTATTTATAAATATTGGCCTCACATCATGTGTAGTTATGAAGGACATAACTATGTAAACGTTCATACTCCAATGAGCTGAAACCACTCAGCCTTCTCCATAAGCCAAATCGAGATTATCTTGTTGTGGTTGCAACACCCAGTTGGAAGTCACTTGAACGAATGGCCCATGGTTCAGCAGTAGACTGAGCATGTCACATGATATACAGGTTCCGCCCCATTACTCATATACGGACAGCCTCCATTCATGCGAGTTCGCTCTAATTGAGCCATCGCTTTACATTACTGCTACTAATACCAGCTCCCTGCCTCGGAGCCTTGGGAGAGGCTGCAGACCAAACAATGTGACAATTGTGAAATGTGTTGTGTGTTGAATATAGCCTGGTAGTAGAAGCTTGTAATACAGGTGCTTTAAATCGTTAGCATGTGCATTGATGGAAGACGGTGGGGTCTAGGCCTCCGTAGCAGTGACAAAGCCATACAGAGTCATCTCCCACCTGCCCCCCTTGTTGGCCCCCGGAGAAGCACTCCATAAAAGGCCTTGGTATGCTCTGGCAGGCTTTGCTGCACTAGGGCAGGGATGACTGTTCCCTCCGGGGTAAGTCTGTTTACAGGGTTTCCATGGGGAGAACGGTGTTGACATCAAAGCTGAGCACGAATGTCACTCTGCCTCCTTAAGTTTAAACACATCATCGCACTCCTCAACCTACATCCTTGTTCGTTTGCTGGGTGTTGAGGCGCAAACGCACCGGTTAACCAAAACTCTGTTCTGAACTAGCATTAAAAATAGAGGCACTCTACCTTACCACTGTGACCATTGTGAGGATCCCACCTGTATCACAAAGCAGGATTTCTCGCTCAACCAGGTAACTTGCCGGATTTAAGGTAGAATAGGATAAATGTCAAGGAAGATGAAATCTTTTTAAACTGGGAGTACCTTAAATCTGACAAGTTATCCAGCTAAGCAAAAAACCCAGCTTTGTGATACAGGCCCTAGGTGTAATAATAGTGAAGTACAGCCCTACACAACAATCGTGTCAAACGTGCAAATAGACCTGGAGCCACAGAGACTCAGGCATTAGGTACCCTTGATACTGGGACTGGATTCCCACAATAAAAATGTGAACCTTTCATAAGAACATACCTGTGTCTTTGTGGTGATTTAAGAGCAGAAACATCACCGGCCCTTAGCAGGCAGAAGTGAGACAGGGACTGCAGCTTTGCGGTGCAATGCTGGGGCGTGTAGGGAGGCCCAAAATCAGTCCATGGACCAGTACCAAAAAAGGAACAAAGAGGATCAAGAGCAGAGCAGATTCCACTGGGCCAAAGGGAACGTGCCAAGAATGAATGAGATGCTAGTGCAGTGAGGTGTAATCGACAAGCCACACACACACACACACACACACACACAACTGTATTTGTGGGGACCATTCATTTCTAAAAGCTTAATCCCAACTAAGACAACCACACTAACCTTAACTGTAAGCAACCGAACAACAATACTTCTGGCAATGTTAGATTTTTTTAAAACTGAGTTTTGACTTGTGGAGACTAAAATGGTCCCCACAACATCAAAATAACAGGTTTTTCACCATATTGTGGGGACACTGGGTCCCCACAATGTAATATACACACGATCCCACACACACAGACACTACTCCCAAAAGCCCAGCCAGAACATAAATGAAAGTTACAGTGTGTAAAAAAAAAAAAAAAAACAAGTTTATTGGAGAATAAGTATTATAACCTTGTGTTTTGGCAAACAACAAAAAAATAAAAGTGTCAGTAACCTCTGTAAGTCAAACAAAAATATACAATTAAAAACTGGGGGGTGGGCAGCACATGTACACTGTATTCAAGGAAATAATCTGCAAACAGGAGCAAACACACGGGTACTCTGTGCTTATCTCTATGAAGAGTGAAGTACTCTTTCTGTGTACAGCTTCCACCTAGAACCTCCTCAAACCCGGCAGCCCGTGGTCAGGCCTCCTGGGGCATCATGGGGGTGGGGGTTCTCCTCCCGTGGCAGCGGCTGACGGAAACTATTGTTCTTTTTATGAGGTTTCAAGATCCGAGGCAGCCAGCTGGAGTGGAAGATTCCTACCGACAGGTCTGAGGATGGGACATTTGTCATTCACCAGCTAAACACTGTAAACTGACAGCCCTTACAGATTTATTCCCACTCTATATACAATTCTATACAATTAAAAAAAAAAAAACGTTTCACGCGTTTCATCATCAATGGCTCAAGGCACCAATTTGTACAGTGACCCACTTGGCATTCATTCAACATACCAATTAGCACAAGGTGTCTGAGCACCAGAAATGAGCTCTTAACGAGCTCTATCCACAGACAGGCTTTTATAGAACAGAACCACACCCACCTGGGTGAAATTTGTTATTAGCATTAAAAGCAAGAAAAGTTACAGGCCTGAGATCCTCTTCAGCTTGGCTAGAACAATCCTCTGCAGGGTTTCCATGGAGACGCTGATCCTTGCTCTATAGCAGATCGGCCTTTGTTAAGGGACAAGGGACAAATACATACACCAGTGTGCAAATCTCTGCTGCTCTGCTCCCAGACCAGCTGGTCAACAGCCCTCCTCTCCACCGTAGACTTTCCATCAAATACTGCTCCATTTAAAATGTGTGGTGACATTTGATGACACGAGTCAGAATGTCAACAGGCACTAAGGTAAATAGCTCTTCCTGCCTCAATCATCTTCCCGAGTTCAGTGCAATAAGGTCCATGGATGGAAGGAAGACCTCGACGGCCGTCTTGAGAAAGCACGCATCCCCTCGATGTCTGTGTGGCACAGCACATTCAGAAGACAAAGAAACATCAGTCCCTGAACCAGAATGGTTTAACGTTCTTGGTTGACCAATTAAAAGCACAAGACTGAGGTCTCAGTGCAAAATCAGTACTGATGATCTCAGTCCATCTCGATGTCCATCAGCTTGCTTTGTGAGCGGATGCCACCATGCCGGAGGCAGCGGGCAAAGATGTACCCAGTGAGGACAGAGAGGAGACCAACAGCCAGGGAGATGCCACAGCCGTAGAGCAGAGGCAACTGTACAGACCGCCACACTGTGCAGCAAACACATAGGGTTAGACACGCATGCTAGTGGGGACTCTCACTGTACACACCTGATTTAAAAATACAAAGATGAGCTAGTGACTATCAGTCTAGAGATGCATACGTACCTGAGAACTTGACTGTGAGAAGGACCTTTTCTGAGACCACCTCATAACCCTTTGTAGAAGTCAATGGGGAATTCTGTAGCCAGGAGGTCACCTTGCAGTGGTACTCCCCTGAATCGCTATGCTGAAGGTTGTGGACAGAGAGCCTGTACGTCCAAGGGTTGATCTGAAACATCTCGCACCCTTTCATCTCACATCGCTGGGACTTATTGGGTAGACCCTGACGCTTGCTGATCAGCAGGTCGGAATTGTCCGGGTCTGAGGTGGAGGTTCGGTAGAACTGTACTTCGTACTGGTCTGAAAAAGAAGGTACCGGAGATTACGGCGAGCCTGAGAGAGCTTGCAGACCTGGGATAATTAACATAGCCGGATACACGAATGCTTAACCTGCGCGGCGTCTGCCGCGACGCTGCTCATTCTTTCCCTAAATATCGACGCGATCTGGCAAGCACGGTGTTCCTGTGCGGACTTGTGCTAAGTGCGTGTCTTTTTTGAAAGAACGACACGGGGGAGGGGATTCCTTTTAAAAATCGATAATCATTCCTACATTCCAGCCATACTTGACACTGGAGTTTAACTCACAGAAAATTGCATGGATCTAGATTACATCCCAAAACAAACTCCCCCATTTGAGGCATTTGTAAACGGGGCTTCACAAGCATGACACTAACAGAACATTCCAGAAAAAAAAAAAAAAAAAAAACATACGTCTTAAGAAGTCTTGCCTCAGTCGCCCAAGTTAAATTTACCCAAGGAAGTACTTTTGTTATTAAACAGATTACAAAAATATACAATCTTAAGGAAAAGAGGCTATATATGGGCGAGACTCTTAATCCAATTTGGATCTTGGTTAAAGATCTTAAGCACTTGTTAAACGTGGCTATGCTGGAACATTGCAGACTGTCAGTAATCCCTTTGGAAGTGATAATACAGGATGTTTGATGGTGAAGAGACTGGGTCACCGGGATTACGGAAGACTGAGGGCACGACGCGTCATCATCAGAAGCGAGTCAGGTCAGGACATGCCATCAGGTCTGAATGAGACCACAATCCCCGCTTCAGGAATAATTGCGACGTGGCACGCAGGAAGCACAAAGACACTGACGGGCCTTGGCATGGTTCTGAAGACACTGCCAGGACTCCCAGGGATGTTTATGCCGTGACGTCAGACACGCAGAACGCTACTGGCATGACCCATTTCGCTGGCCCCCCCCCCGACACTTTCAAGTTAAACGTTTCACCGGTGTAACAGAATCGGAATTGGTTCACTGCCCACCCCGCATGGCTCAGTAATCACTATACCATCTTCCATGACAAAAGGACAATCTGGGAGTCTATCTTTTTCAGTTGTGGGGGTGTGGCCTGTCGGTCTGTACTTGCCAAGCCCCTCCCCTTCCTGGCATGCCTTTCAGAACATGGCAACGAGGGCCTATTCACTGGCTAATTCCACCATGAATGTGTTTATTTAGGTATTTTATTGCAGGAAGTAGATCTTTAAAAAAATTAGCCAATTGTACACGGTCCCAAAGCGCAGGTGCAGATATGCGTTTCTGTTAATATTCTCAGAGGAAGGTCACGATCAGTTTACTGCTGGGACTTTTACAAGGACAATAACGGAATAAACAGGATTGGGAAAGACTGCGCCATAAATGCTTTCCTTTCATGGCATATTTTTGAGTGGAGCTTGTCACACGTGACTCTGTATCTACCTGGCAGAAACTGAGCCCCCCGTCCCTCTCTCTCGCTAAGGATGGTCGCATGCCTACTTTCTGTGGGATGTTTTATTATTGGTGGGGGAGGCTGGATGGTAGACAGACCCAAGAGCCTTTAATAAAGTCAAACTGACCTCATCATACGGGACCGTCATGGCTGCGGAACTTGCAGAAGGTATCTCATGACGGGCACCTCCGGCAGGATGATAATCGGCGCGATGGTGCGGCCAAATGCGGGAGGATTTGCTATCAGCTGGGTACAGAAGCTGGATTCAGCTAGTCAAATTTATTTACCTCCCTCTGTCAAGCCTTAATAGTGCAATGACAGTTAGAAAAATATCTGAAGTCCCCCCCCCTCCAGGATAGAAACCGAATAGCCACTAGTTAGAGCGGCGTTTCGCTCTGTAAAGCTTTGGGCTTTTATGGGAGATCATAATCATTCTGTCTTTAATGTACAGCCAAGACCATCATTCCGCACGTCTCCTCTAGCCTGGTTCGCCGTGTTCTCAAACAAAGCACCGATACTGTCAACTTCACACCGCTGTGCCACGTACAGAAGGAATTAAGTACTGGGGATGAAAATAGTAGTATGTTTCGCGTAGTCCCAAGCTCCTCCCCCTTAGAGGGAAAACCAGCCTGAATTGTACTTCTGCAATCTTTACAGACTGGTAACGGTGACCCACTAAGGCTCTGTACACAAATCAAGTTCATCGCTCATTAGCACACAGTGTGCAGCTAACTCCCAAAAGACCAGCAGCAGCCGGGCTGTGAAAGCTGCTCAGTGTGTGGTGGGGATATTAATTATTGTTCTAAATTTAACATGTTGCTGGGGGTGGTATGGTAAAAGCCCTGCAACATACAGGCCAATGAAAAAACCCAGCCGCCCCACCCCGGCAGAATGAACTTACAGCTTTACATGCGACTCCATGTGTTTGAAAGAAGCCTGGTTTATGAGACACGGTCCAGGAATGTTCTGGAGAATAAGTTAGTCAAACGGGGGGGAGGTGACTGCCTGGGGGGTAGCAGGATGAAGCACCTCCGCTGCTCCTGTTTGTGATGTGGCAGTCAGCTCTCCTGACCTAAGGCTTAGTCATCAGCAAGTACACCTACTATCGTTAGCGGGTCCGTCCTGGGCCGTCATGCTGCAGACCATCGTGGCCGAGTCTCCGGCGTAAGTCGACATTGAGTCCAGGCGAATGGAGACATTCGCGGCCGGACCTGTCGGGGGGGGGGGGGGGGGGGGGTGAAAAAAAAAAAATCTACGTTTTTGTACGTGCACATGTAACACATTGCAGCAAATCTCCTCTTAACCATATTCCCATATGCATTCATGCAATAAACTGTAAACTTGTGTGAGCCATTCACTCCACAGTCTCTTTCACAGGGACGTAGAATCGTTCTTTTCACAGTAACATACAGATGAGCTGAGGACTTTCTGCCTGGACATCCATACCTTTCCCACATCACATCATAGTCATAAATACTCTTGTCACATTCTCTCATTTGCAAAGTCTGCCAAATTAGGTGATGAAGGTCTAAATTTCAATGGAAAATGCTGGACTCTCACTGAAACTGGGTTCTCTAATACGTAGCATTTGGATTAGATTAGATTCAACTTTGTCATTGCACAATGAATTACAATGAAATGCAGATTGGCATCTAATCCAAAGGTGAAGAATAATGCAAAAGTGCTTGAAACAGCAGTACAATATCTACATATGCAATAGTGAATTTAGGTTTATACAGCAGTATACATCTTATGGTATCATTTATTAGGTTGCACATAAAATGCCCAGAAGCCTGAGAAAAATTCTTCCTATGAGGTAGGAAAGAGACCTAGATGGTCCAGTTTTCTTCAGTTAAATGTAAACTCACAAATTTAACCCACCCCCCCCATCTGTTGTTCTCTGTCGATGATGCAAACAAGATTAGACCTAACTCTGTGTTGGTCATCTGGTCCCAACTCAGAGCTGCCAGCATCATGCTGAATGCATTGCAGCACATTTTGATGTCAGACAACATATCAGTCATGTATTTTGCCTGGAGTTCTTCTAAGATGGTGTTTTGAAACACTGACTGTTCCTCTCTTTCCGGTAATTCAGCCAAAGAGTCAGGCAGGGTAAAACTGGGGTCAACTGTCATGTTTCATTTACACCCCTGCTGGAAGAGGCAGCAAAACTTACAACAGAAAAAGGTACGACTGATTCTCTAAAAAAAGACACATCTAAAAGCTCATAAACACTATGTAGTGGGCAGTTAGTGCAGCTTTTTACCATACATTGGGTTTAAAGCTGATCTCCATTTATGGGGTATTTCCCATTAAGTGACAGCTGGACCGGGGTCCATATAAGAAGAGAGACTTGTATATCGGCGAGAATAATCAGTTTCACCCTGCTTCAGTTTACTGGCCCATTCTTGACTGAAGCTATATGACAAGCCGCGAGCAACCAGCGATGCCGCTCATTGTGGAAGTCGAGAGTATCGAGGATGTTGGTGAGTTGTGGGCATGATGAAGAGCTATGGTTAGAATTAATATGTCAAAGTGTTATTACATAGCAGATCTGACAGTACTTGTTAAAACAGATTGAATTGACCACACAACGACTACCCCCGTGATGTTTCTGAGTGAGACAAAACCTGTTAACTAATATATATATAACTGAAGCTGATGTTTTGCAAAGCCTAGCTAAGCTCAAAATAAATAAATCACAGGGCCCCGATGGCATCTTACCGATAGTATTAAAAGAGATGAGGGATATTATTTGCCGACCCTTAACTTTACTGTTTCAAAAATCCTTATCTGAAGGTGT
>JAODUD010000001.1:49001712-49012115 GCA_026784285.1 Stomatorhinus walkeri | reverse complement strand
CCCCCCCCCCCCCCCCCCCCCCCCCCCCCCCCCCCCCCCCCCCCCCCCCCCCCCCCCTGCAGTGTGCTCCACACAGGACAAGGTAGGGAGCTTGTGGGCAAGCCCACCTCCCTAAAAGCTCTATTATCGCCTGCGCTTTCTTACTGCCAGAGATAAGTAACGCGGCGAGGATCAGGTTAAGGTGAACATCAGCCAGAGAACGCAATCGCCCCTTTTTTTGATCCTGACCAGGAAGGAACTGCAGAGCACCCATCACCATAAATTACTCCAATTTGTCTATACATTTAGAGTTCTCCACCAAATCAAAAGCATTGACACAATAGTGTTATTCTGGAAAACCTTCCTTCACGTCTTGATGCTATGACAATGCTGTGAGGCACAATCACAACTGCTCCAGGTTCCCCATTAACAGCAAGTCCACCATAGAAGCCCAATCAGAGATGGGGACGGAGTCGCCAGCAGTTCCTCTTGCATCCACTGTCATAGCTGTTGCACTTTTACATAAAAACTGTGCCAGTGATTAGGCGCACCGGATGCCAAACATCCACACCAGCCTTATGAATGATCGAGACCAAGGCGCATACAGCAAGGCAACTGAAATTGTTCTCTAAAACCAATGCTACCATGTCAATATAGCACTTGTATACCTAGCGGGCTATGGCTATCAAAGTCATCCCCCTGGTTCTGAAGACCGGCAAGTCTCTTGCAAGCTTATTCCAACCTTCTGCATGAATCAGACCAATGAGCAGTGCAAAATTATACTATTTTGAAATAAGCTGGTTTCACAAAATTAACAAATAATGTCAGTCCCCCCAAATTAAGGTAGAACTCCAGGAGAATGTAGGCTTTAATATCCAGGGGGGAGGTTATCATGAGCTGCCAATCAGATGCTTGTCCCACAGTCACTAACCCCGCCTGCTAAGCTGCATCCGGACACATGCACTGACTGAGTGATTTCAGCGTGTGAATGAAGTACAGCAGGTGACCAGCTGTGCTTTCTACCAACACGTCTTACCTGGCAGGGACACTTGAACCTCCACTGGGTCGGAGACCTTCTCAGCTGCCCGGTACCACAAGCCGCTGCTCTGTCGTATCCAAGCCCGCACCCTGCACGAGTAGAAGCCCGAGCTGGACTGGTCCACATCATGCACCAACAGTCCAAACAAGCCGGGCTTGATCCGGGTGAGCCCCACCGGCCTCGACGCGTTCTGCACTATCCCGTCTGGGCTCATCTGAACCAGAGTACTGGCGGAGGCAGAGGCAGTGACGCTGACCAGCCAATCCAGCTCCAGGCCCAGCGATGGGAGATTGTCGGCAGAGATGGAACAGTTGAGACGCATATTAGCCCCCGTACTGACCAAAGTTGGTTTCTCCACAGAGACCTTCAGGTTTTTCTCTAAAATGTCGAAACATATCATCAATTACCATTTGGAATTACATTTTTCAGTAATTTCTTAGCATTTCAGATTTACTAATAGCTAATGATTCAAATAAAAACTAGATGATTCATGCACAACCGATTCCAGAGTATTCCAGTCAGCAGTCACTGGCTTTTCTACGCTCCCAGCACTCACAGCAAAAACCTGGACTTACGAATAGCTGTGACTTTCACCTCCCCCAGCTCAACGCTCCGTCCCATGATGCTTTGCCAGGAGTTCTTGCCCTCCAAAACCCACTGCTGGGCTCGGCAAGTATAGGTGCCCTGGTCACTGGGCAGAGACTCCGTCAGAGTGAGGATGAAGGCCCCGCCCTCGCGGACGTCTATGCGCATTCCACCATCGGCGTAGCGCCGGGCAAACGTTGGGCCCGGCTTCAGCACGCTGTCTGGGCCGAAGGTTACGATGTCCTCACTGGGTGAGGTCCCCCTCTGAATGGACCACGTCACTGACAGGTAGGTGCGATCCGACAGGTCCCTGGTGGCATTACAGCCCAACCGCAGCTCGCTGCCTTCCAGAACCACTGCAGGGGCCGCCACTGGTGACACCTTCAGGTTATCCCCGATCACTACAAAAATCGAAGAAGTATCACAATCAAATTCGGTCTTTTCATCTAAAATGGTGACTTACATTTAGCAGACAATTATTCCAAAGGACTACATGCTTTCCCTTCCCCCCCCCCCCAATGGCAGGGTCAGCCTGTCCCTCGAGCAACTGAGGGTTAGGGGTCTTGCTCAGCGTCCAATCAACAGTGGAATCACACTGCTACCCCTGGGATTTGAACTGATAACCATCCGATTACAGGCACGGCATCCTAACCTGCTGAGCCACAGCACCCCCACTTCAACTGAATTTCAGGTGGGGTGAATCTTATCCGCAACTCAGGAATACTACACCCACCTGGGACTTGAAACAGCAACCTTCAAATTATTAAATATTGCCCTTAACTGCCGTGTCACTGCAGCCCATAAAAACAGTGCACGAAGAGACCAGGCTGGTGGCTGGGATAATAGTTGTCTGCTATAACTCACTGGGAGCCATGAAAGTGGCCAATAGTAAGTGGGATTAGCCCTCCACTTTCTGTTTTTAACCACTACTATGGTAAACTGAGCTGGGGGCAAGTTGGCAAGCCAGCATCTAGGTTACCATGGCATTAGAGCGGCTTACCCTTAAGCTCAACATCGGCAAAATAGTTGCCGGATATACTGGAGTCGGTGCTGGGAGTGGCGCAGCGGTAGATGGCGTCATCCGCCACACTGGCGTTCGCGATCCGCAGATCCACCGCGTTGTCTGCCAGCCTCGCAAGTTTGATGGCGCCGCCACGAACGCGGTCCTTGTAGACGGTGTTTGGGAACGTTTCATCGAAGGTGGAGATGAGCTGCAATGTCTGCCCGCCCTTTAGCACCTCCCACTCAAAGTCCTGTTCCAGGGGGCCCTCGTACTTGACGACGTCGCATCGGATCGACACCGTCTGCCCCGCCACGCGGACCAGAGGGCTGAAGGGAACGGTCACCACCCTGCCCTGGGAGGAACCTGCATGGGTCACAAGCAAGGGACACAACTCAGGTACAAGGAAGTACCAGGGTGAATTTGGCCAATGGGTTAGTATGGAATATCATTTCATTTTCAACTCTCCATGGCCAGGTCAGGTGAGGAAACATGAACTGGTAGAGCCCCCCGCATGATGAAACACCTTGGGATCCCATTTGGTGACACCCCCCCCCACAAGCAATGAGTATCCCGCGAGTCGGACCACCCTCAGGGAAATGGGTCACATAGCCAAGGTGCCTCATTTGAGACTCCCTGAGCAACTGCTCGTTTGACACAAAGTCATACCAGTGGTACCCAAGGATTCTCAGAAGAGATACAATGGCAAAGGAATCCAGTGTTGGTCTTAAGTGACGGACCAGCATCCATATACAGACTTGGACCTTAATCCTTTCTAGTGTCCAGGATCAGAATGACCCATTTAATAAAACTAATAAACTGCACCAAATATGCATATATACAAGTCATAAACAAACCCAGGACAACTTTCAGTCATTTACATTTTATTTATCAAATGTTTTTAGTGTGACACACTAAAAGTGACAGCAGGGCTACCCACTCACTGGAGCACTTGGGGGTTAAGGGCCTTGCACAGTGTCTCAATAGTGAAACCTATGCTGACCCTCTGATTGGAATCAGTGACCTTGCGATAAAAAGCACAGCATTTTACCCCGCAGAGCCACAGCCTGCCGTCGACATGCCTGTTTGGTAAAACGCACATTTTAACAATATAAACAGTAGTGAGTGCTACCAATCGCTTGTATAAACACAAGTAAATTGAAATTAATTAGGAACAGAAGACCGGGTAAATATCAAAAATAATCACAGGAGCATTTCAGTCGTGCTCTCGGCTATGGGACTTAACGCCTCCATAAAAAGTAAAGCCGGTGTTCTGTCGAGATGAGCTACTTTGTCGAGTTATGCTACCGTAGTGCTAATCGATAGCCCTAACCCCTCCCCCCAAAAAAACCCTCACCTTAACCCTAATCCTAAAACGGTGGAACTGCACATGCGCAGAAAGGCTCGGCAGCACGTCTAGATAGGTAGTTCAGCTCGTCAGAACTACCGGCAGCGCCGGCTACTCCTCGGTTTTTAAAGAGAAAGTGCATATGAGGAGCTGCTTCCTTACCAGGAAAGTCCCTGTGCTTGTAATATTCCCTTCACAAGAGAGATAACCCACGGCGGCGCTTTGCTTGGGGATTCTGCGGCACACCAAACACATTTTTGCAGCTATGGCTCACCGAGTGTCCCAACCCACGAAGACACACAACGTGCATGGAAACACCCACCGCGCCCATGGCCGGTGTGCCAGTGAGCGCCCGCCTGAACCTTCCCGGCCACTGCCTAACCACACCTAACCCCAGCTACGCTTTACACACAGCCACATATCTCTCAACACTAATCCAGGAAATCAGTCCTGCACTGGCAATCTCCATAAGGTTCACTTTCAGCTACTTAGGCGCTTCATGTGGTGCGTAATGAAACGACTTGGGGTCATATTGCGCAACAGGAGTCAAGTGCCTGAATTTCACCTACTGTACTGTAGCTCAACCCAAATCACAGCGCAACTTAATACACATTCCGATCACGAAGTGTCAAAGTTAAAGGTACCCTATACATCCCACCACCGACAAATAGTAACAACCTACTTCAGTGTCCGTTAAATAAATGCATTAAATGTGAAACTGAAGGACATCACGCGTAAACTAACAAGCCTGTCTGAAAATACCAACGTTTTCATTTTAAACACTTAAACTTGCTCTTTCGTTGCGATTCTGGAATAAACGGTGGACAGATAAAAAAAAAAAATCCAACAGTATATCGGGAAGAAAACGATTGCACAATTATGCTTAAGTGTGTCGGAATTGGCGGTACGTGTCCCCGGGAAAAATGGAAATGACCAAAATTTACGATTTATCCAAAAACTGTACATGAATACGGAAGAAGACCGCAAGTTTTTAAATAGTTATCCAATAACCAGCATATGTTAAACTCAAAGGACTCAAACAGCATACCAATTAAAACAGCCGCGATGCATTTTAACACACATTATACAACATAATATTGCAGCACAATCATGAGTAAATGCACAGATTTTCAGGGGATCTTACCAAACATTAAAAATAAAAATAAAAAGGTGAAGGAAGTCATTTCTCTCTTCCCAGTATTCATTTTTCCCCTCGCCGCAAGGTTTCTTTGTGAGACACGGCAAACCAAACGGAGTTTGCCCGTGTTCGTTTTTCCAAAATGAAGCTGCTTTACCGATCCTCCGAAACTCGTCCTTTATCTGCCTTGATGCTCTCAATAAAGAGCCGCAAGCAACAATCTAGCTCAGGACGAGAAAATGTGGCCCGCATGCGGAATATATAAGCGGCGAAAATCACACAAGCTCCCCGTCATTCCGGAAGTGAGTGTCTTTCTTTTTTTCTACCTGAAAGACAGAGATGGGAAGACTGTATAATACAGTCACAGGTAAATTGGAAGAAAAAAGTAGGCAGGCGGGACGTCAGATGACTTGTTCCGTTTATGCCTTATTAATCCACAGTTAAACTAATTTACAAATGACACGACGAGTATCACGCCCTTCTTATAAATGGGCGCCCACGTGTCCGCAGTATGTGAGCACGATATCCCTTTTTTTGTTGCGCGCTGCATTTGCCAACGTCGGCATTTAATGTGCATCAAGTGAAATGCGATTTAATGAAAAGGCACACAAAGGCTTGATGGCGCCTACGGTGTTTCGCGAAATCTTAGCATTGTCTCGCCACGCGCAGCTCTGGTTTGCATGCACGAGGGTGACATTTTAAAAAAATGGGACGCATTTCTCTGAAAATACCATAAAAAGGACAAAAAAGAGAAAGCAAATAATAAAAGTGGGCCTACATAAAAAATAACCATCTAAAGACCATGGTGCCAACAAATTCCAATAGTGTTATTTTAATGATATTTCCTTTGTCCTGAAATGTACAGTAACTGGTTGTCCAATTAAGGGTCTTCAAGAAACAAAAGACGCAGCCTGGATAAGAAGCCAAGCCACCCCACAAGCCACACACAGTCTCAAAAGTGCAACTGAAAGACAAGTTTGCATGACTTGTGGGAGTGGAGGAGGAAATTAGAGTATTCTGTGAACACACATAAACTGGCAATTTACTAAAAAAACAAATTGGAAGTCAAGCTACCTACTGGACCACCATGCTGCAAATATATGTGTTTTAAAGTTCCTTGCCAAACTGTATCACAGCTAGGGTAAATAAAGGTTTTTTTTATAAAAAAAAAGGCTACTGCCACCCGGGGCAGATCATATTGTGTCCATGAAACCATGCTAACAGAGGAGTCCAGACATATGTCATGTAGGTTCCTGGATATATATATTTTCTAATTTTAGAAGTGTATAACCACACTTTGTGTGTGTGTGTGTGGGGGGGGGGGGGGGCTTGCATCTGTACCGCCTCTGTTTGTCCTGAAATATGAGAACATGACCTACCTCACACTCCTTTTAAAATGGCTTTGTCATTATCTGTTCAGGCTTTGACCCTCCTGCAACCCCTGTCTAAATCTGTCCAGATTCCGGAACAGTATAAATCCTAAATAAAGAGAGCTTTGTCCAGGTAAAATATGATATGATACCCAGGAACATTTTTAAAATGCAATTCTCATACTGTTTTTCAAGAACCTGCTTTCCAAACGTACCCCACGCCAGCTGTCACTGGGCTCTTACAATAATGTGCTGTCTTGACATTGTTACGTGCTGTAAGAGTTTGCAGGAGGTCCTGGCAGATTCACCGGACTTCTCACCTTTGTCGCCATTCGCCGGCTGCATCCTCAGGTCCCCCCACAGGCCTTGCTTTCAGCAGCTTGTCCGCCATGTGACCCTTGCTCTGCCTCCTCGTCCAGACCCTGCCCACAACTCTTCTGATGTGCCGCTCGTCATTAAATGGCACCAGGAGGGCCCCCCAGCAGAACTACTTGATCACTGAGTCCTGCATTTTCAACTAAAGATCTGGGGCGCCATAAGGGTTGGGGGGTGATTTAGAATGATTTAAAGGGCTCCTGAGTGCTGAGTGACAGGGGACCCTAAAGAATTTGAAACGTTGGATTGGATTGGTCTGGATTTGGGACCCAATAGGATATGCTTTTATGGGGCTCTCAATCTCCCTGCGAAGGATTAGCGTGACGTAACTCATGTTCCTCCAGAATCTCCAGCTACTGTCGTCATCAGGCATATAAAGAGAGTATTCCGTAAACACTGGAAAATCACAGCAATTCTTGAGAACGGTTTATATGACTTCTTTCCTGTATGGTGTAAAATAAGTCTCCATTCCCCCCTTATTTCTACTGCTTGTACTTGGTGTTAGGGTTCCTATTGTGTATTTTGTTTATTTACTCTTTACAGGATGTGGTTTTGTGGGCTCTTAGGCTGTTTGCTAAAATGCTCATCCATCCATCCTACAGTCTGCGTATCTGATACAGGGTCATGGTGAACATGGAGCCTATCCCTGTATGCACAGAATAGAGGAACTTCCTGGACAGAATGCCACCACAGGACACACACATGCTGAACACTGGCACTTTTAAAGACACCAGCTTGGCCTTACATTTTGAACTGCGGGTGGAAACCCACTGAACAAGATGAGATGTCCATTACAATAAAAACATACGTGTTAAATGTACATTTATAAATATATTTGAAAAAGTAAAGAACATTTGTGTAACTGTCACGTTTAACAATTTTGGACAATGACACTGCATTTTACTTTTCAGGCATCACAGATGAAACATCAGTTTTGAGACCGAAAACAGAGCTACAGCGCCATCTATCGAGAAGTGTCAGAGCGTGGACAGCAACATTCGTTTTTGTAGTTCCGTCTATGTTAATGGAGCCTCATTTTAATTGCTATGGATCAGTGAAGGTACTGGAATGACTGGTCATTGTATTTCCAAGATGTTTCAGAATGTTTAATTACTTGTTTTTCTGGCATTCCAAAATTGCTCCTCCATTCCCCTTCCTCTATAAAAAAAACTATTTAATTCACATTAATATTTTGAAGAGCTATGACACTGACATGTAGGGACAAGGGTGCCGCTAGACATTTTGGGCTCAATGGAAGCATATATTGAGCTCCCAACCCAGACCAATCCAATTATGTTCCAAATTTTTAGAGAGCATCCTATGTCTCTCTCTCCACCCCGCGAACCATGCAACCCTGCATAGGACAAGAAAGCACAAATAACAGGGGAATGTGAGACACTCCCCAAGTGTTCTCAAGCTTGCTAAACATTACACCATTTCAACAAATACGTGCAATAGTTATTGGATTTTCATTAAACAGAAACAAAATATCACAGGGTATGGTTACTTGTCAATATAACCAGTGGTGTCTGCAGAAAATTTTCATTGAGGTTTCCTTATAATTTTCATGTGGGGTGCCAACAGGGCTTACTATGCGTTTACTCAGGGCGGTACTGTTCTTGAGCATTAAAAATTGTTGCAACTTTTTCTTTCACTTTGTTACATTTCTGAGTCAAATAATATTTACTCAGATACCTTCTGCACAAGACCGTTGTTCCTCACCAAACGAAAACTATTTGTGAAAACCATGCGGGTCACTTGAGTGAAGCAGCAAACAGGTGGAGTTAGTGTTTACCTGGACAGCTGTAAAAAGAAGACTGGGACCCTGAGTGACATGGGGCATAAAGGTTAGGAATATAGTTGGATTTGGTCTTAGTTGGGTGCCCAATATGTTATGCATTAATTAGGCCCAAAGTACGTAGTGGTACCCCCCCCCCCCGCTTCCTGGTGATTAGATTTTAATGAATCATGATCAAGATACATTTATGCTAGATCTAGTGGTTGTTAAAAGGGGTAAAGTGTCAAAGAGCCTCAGGGTCAGGCCAGGAAACAGCAGGAGATGACATACAATTCAGTAGTTGGTGGTTCATTTGCATCCCATATTAGGTTTTGGTGCCTCCCCTAAAATACTTAAGGAAAAGGAAATGACAAAAAGAAAAAAGGAGAAAAAAATGAAAAACGCATCTAATGTAAATAAATGTCAACTAACAAAAAACCATCGCATTAAACTGTGGCCCCCTAGTCCTCACACATCTGAGGACCTCTAACGCAGCGTGCACAGGAAAAGGGACAAAACAGGCTCGACCCCTTAAACCTACTACCACTTTATATAACCCATCGTCCCCACTCCTTTAACTGGAAACTACCATTCCCAAGTACTGCACAGGGGTGATATCCCCTGAATGGGACAAAAGGAAAACAAGATGGGACTATGGAATGAAATACCCGGCCTTTTGCCCACATCAAACATTCAAAATAAATACCCATCAGTTGTATTTACCTTTGGCAACAGTTTATCTTAACCCATACCACAAGGATGCAACTTTTACTCTTGCGCACACCCCCACGTCCCTGGAGCCATCCCAGCACAGGGGCTGCTTCCCTAATGACCAGGGCTACACAATGACTATTATGTTCTCACTACTATGCAACTAATCTGGTCACCTACTTATTCCTCAGCCACTCAGCCTCTGCCATTACACCTAGGTACATAATAAATGAAAAATATACACAATAAATACAAATAAACGATGAAATAAATGAAATGCTTGGCATGGTTTCAGCCACACGTGTTCACCCATCCACTTCCACCCTGGCCAACCCTGTTAAACCTACAAAAAATAAACAAATACAAAAACAATAAAATTTACAAATGTTTACAAAAAAAGCAACGTAATAAGACAATTATTCTGCCCTCTTAAGGTACAGTGAGGACATCTATAAGCTGCAGCATCACAGTGGTGCATATGAACATTGCAACTGTGTATGTTGTATTGCACTTTCCACTCTTTAAGTGTATATAGCACCTTTTACAACAAGGTTGCTGACTCAAGTGATTTATTACAAAGGTAATGTAAACAAAAATGTATTATTATGTATTGTCGGCCCCCGTTTCCACGGGGTATTAGTTCAAGGACCCCCAGTGAATAACAAAACCCATAATAAAGTCTGTACATGTTCAGTACAGGCACAAACATCGTGGTACCTACAGAAAATACAGAGAAAACTTAATTGTACTCTCTCGGTCTCTCTTTTGATAACACACACACACACGCACATACCGTGTTAACACTCACAAACAGTTAAACACCCAAAACTACAAATCACTTCAATTTTGCTGGAACAGTCTTGTCGAATATTTTGGATCCACGGTTGGGTGTATCCGCAGATGTGGAAACTGCGGATACTGTTGTGGTTCGAACACCGCCGGGTCCATTGATGAGTAGAGATCCACACGGGAGACATCGGAGGAGTTTGCAAGTGCCACAAGTGTATTTAGCAATCTGATTATAATCAGGGAGCGACTATCTGACATACATCCAGCATGTGCATCAAGTGGCTCTAGGGTA
>JAODUD010000001.1:48984184-48994588 GCA_026784285.1 Stomatorhinus walkeri | reverse complement strand
TTAAAACTGCATTATTGTAGAATAAACCCCTCAGTCCCTATTCTAAAAATTGCATTATTTAGAGTAAACCCCACAATACAGAGTATCGACTGCAGGAGATCGGTTTGAGCTATTAAAACACCAGGGGTTAAGTCAAGCTTGCCTCAGGTTATCCTAAGGCCACATTTGTCCATCTTTCCGTATGAGATCGGAGTAAAGTTAGCAGTGGGTTCGATATTCGTCAGACATTTACAGATCATCTTTGAATTTACTCTATTAAAACCCAATTCGAACCAGGAGCTGCATTATTTTGCTTTTTCACAATTTACTGGATACAATATTTCTTGAGTATATATTTTTTCAAATTAAATTTAATTAAAGAAAATATATATAAATGTATTAATGCATTGTTTAGTATTAGGTTCAATGTCTCCCATGTGTGCTTTTGTTTCATAAACATTATTCGTATTTTTTCAGCGTTTTTGTAACTGGAATTGTATTGCAGAACAGAAAGACACTATATGCAATATGATATTCTCATGTCGCAGTCTGTCAAAACCCAAGTGAACACGTTAATTCACAACAGGAGCTGCATTAATTTGCTTTTTCACAATTTACTGGATATAATAATTGAATAGCCAAGGTATGCATGTGATTTCACACACACTAATTTGTGAATGTGCAATTTACTTTGTTTTGTAATGTTTTAATAGAGTAAATTCAAAGATGATCTGTGAATGTCTGGCGAATATCGAACCCACTGCTAACTTTACTCCGGTGATGTTGAGTTAACAATCCCTCGCGAGCCACACCTCCGAATTCAGAACCTCTTTCACTTTCATTTGGGAATCTGGGAATCATTTGAATCGTTATGGAAAATTCCAGGATACGTGAAAAAAAATACGTTTTTCTTATATTACTTATTTTATTGAATTCAGTATTTGGTAAGTGTGCCACCGTTCTAAATTCCTATATAGTTGTATATGAATCCTAATAGTTTATTACTTGTAAGTGATATCAGTCATTTTATTGGTCAGATAGGCCAACACTGTTTTAAGGCATTCAGTAAAATACATCTACTAAATAGTCTAAAGGTACAGTATGCATCTATGTTGTTTTTTTAATGTTTTCATTTGCAAAGCAAAACGTTTTCGTGTTAGTTGAATGCTTTTGCTGAGCCCTTAGTTTTACTTATATGTGATAATGGTGCGTCCGATATTCCGAGGTGACATCGACAAACAAGAAACACAAACTAGTCAAAGCACATTAAAAGCTTCGTAAAATATTTTAGTACATTCATAGCGATATTCTTTTTTCGAGAGGCAAACAAACAACGAACAAACAAAAGACACTGACGAGTATGGTAAAAATCTGATATTGCATGCTAGGATATTGTTTACGGTCATTGTGGCATTCTCTAAGTCGAACACGTGTAATTACATTTATAACTATTAATACATTTAACAAAACAGACATTTTTAAATATAAAGTAGAATTACAAGCGACTGTGTAATCCGCCATGTTGAAATGACGTCACAGGGGAACCTTTATGGCGATCCGTTTTAACGTTTAATCGCTGGACTGGATATGTATTGCAGATATCTCTAATTCAGTTCTTCCTAGTCAAAAATAGCATTTGAGATATCCACAATGGCATTCTTCCTTGGAGAAATTACGTCACTTTTGCCATTCATGTCTACTGGGCTTTAAATTTCAGATATCGACAATTATATTTCAGATATCCGGAATGTTTATTCTGGATATCTGCAATTGAATTCTTATTAGGAAAAACTCCCATTTCAGATACACTACTGGTCAAAAGTTTTAGAACACTTAAATTTTCCCGTTTTTTGAAATTGTAAATTATGCAGTTTAATGTTTCATTGCACTCTGAAATGAAAGCATAGTACAAATAAGCAAGTGTAGTTTAAAAAGAAATCATGGAATGAATTTATAGACCAAAATGTATTCTAAACCTTTGACTCATTAAAGTAGCCACCTTTGGCAGATATAACAGCTGAAAAAACTTGTGGCATTCTTTCTACAATAGAAATCAAATATTCTTCAGAAAGTTCTTCCCATATCTGTTGTGGAAGTTCCCATAAACGTGTGGTACTTGTAGGTTGGTCTGCTTTCACTCCTCTGTCCAGTTCTTCCCAAACCAGCTCAATGGGTTTTTAGTCTGGAGACTGTGCTGGCCGCTCCACGTTTTCAAGCCTACCATCTTGTTTTTTTTTCCTGAGGTAGTTCTGGCATAGTTTGGACTTATGTTTTGGGTCATTATCTTGCTATAGGATGAACCCTTGACCAACTAGGCACATACCGTGGCGCTGCAGAATGCTATGGTAGCCGTTTTGCTTCAGGGTGCCTCTCACTCTGTACAAGTCACCAACCCTGGATCCAGCAAAACAACCCCAGACTATCACGCTTCCTCCTCCATGTTTGACGGTTGATGCCACACACTGTGGAACCATCCTTTCGCCAATTCGACGGCGTACAAAGATTCTGCATGATGAACCAAAGATTTCAAATTTGGATACATCAGTCCACAATACCTTCTTCCAGTCATCAGTAGTCCAGTGGCTGTGTTTCATGACCCAGGAAAGCCTCTTTGTCTTATTCTGAGATCTTAGCCATGACTTTCTTGCTGCAACTCATCCTGTCAAACCTGCAGCTCGAAGTCTTCTCTTCACAGTTGAAACTGAGACTTGCTTACTACAACCACTATTAAGCTGTGCTTGAAGCTGTAGTCCTGTGAGCCGCCTATCGAGCAAGCTGTTAACTCAGTCTAACTTGTCTTCTGATGCAGTTGTGGCCTTTGGGCTGCCAGACCTCTTCCAGTTAGAGTTTGCCCCGATTTCCGAGTGCCTGTTGATGGGGAAGGAAACTGTACTCACTGTCACCATGACTTTTTTGCAATTTCTCTGTAGGAAAGACCTACATTTTTAAGTGTTATGATGGCCGGTCTCTCTTCCATTGATAATCGCCATTTTATCGCATATGTATCGTTATTGATAAAAGCTGTTTCTGTGTTATGGTTGGTCTAAAGCTACAATGATATAATTCATTAGCATTATTGGGACACGAGTCATTGGGTGTCACGGGACCTGCGGGGTAGAAGGGTGACAGACTACTGGACAGGGATAAGGAGGCGCTGAGGGACTTGCTAGACTGGGGCAAGAGGGTGCCACAGGGGGTGCTGAGCAGAAGAACACCGTTGGGATTGCAGGGCTGGAACTTGAGGGAACCAGGGTTTCTTCTCCCTGGGCCTCAGCAGGGGTCAGGTCTGGGCTGACCTCTCCTGGCTAACCCCGGTCTGGGAAACAGGCCCACACTGTGATAAATAGGTCTTTTCTTGTGGTCATTTTATTTGACCTATTTATTCATTAAATTTACAGAAGATGTGCTATATCATGATATGTATTGTTATTGGGATATGAAATAACTTATATTGAGATTTTGGTCATATTTCACAGCCCTAGTACGTATACTTTGACTGAATATTTACTCGTGCCTAATTTGTGTCTCCCGGTGTCTTAGTCCCTAGTTCTTCATAAATCACTGTCTATCCTCTAAGATGGTCCCTGTAAAAAACCCGTGTACTTACTTTTTGATTCCTTTCTTAGTTCTAGAATCACTTGCCTGCCTTTGTTCTGACCCATTGTGGTCTCTTTTGTTTCTAAGTAAGTTAAGTTTGCAATTAAGCTTGAAAGCCGTCTTGTGGACTGCCATCCATTTCTGAATGTTGCAGACAGCTGAAATAACCTATTTTCATAGCTGATAACAGGATTTTGCAACAAGAGTAGAATGGCTCGAACTCAAAACATAATCATTGTGCATCATTGCCTGTGTACTGGACATCAGAAGTCTGTCATTAAAATTGTGTAGCTCGCATTTCTTAAAAGACATTCAACCAAAAATCTGAATATTGAATATAAGGCTACCTTTACCGCGGGCTGTGTTGTCAGATTGCATTTTTTAGTAGAGGCTTTTATCCAAATTAACTTTCATCCAAGTTTAAGATATGATAATTTAGATAAATTATATTTAAGTATGAAATTGCTTTTTCATCTTTCCTTTTATTGGTTTCAGGCGATACTGCAGTCCAGCTAATATATGGTGAACTTAACGGAAACATCACACTACGACCAGGTGTCACAGGAACTATAAAGGAAATCCTCTGGAAACACAATAGTGACAAAGCAGCTGAATATAACAGGCCAGATCCAGTCCAGTTATTCAGGGATTTCCAGCAGCGGGTCATCTTGAACACAACTACTGGTCACCTTACGATTACAAACCTCAAATATAAAGATAATGGTCCATACAAGGCTGAAAGTCAACTGGATGAAATACAACAGCTACAGTATTACATGGTTAATTTGACTGTTATTGGTAAGTATAAGTATCACTTTATGGAGAGCATGTTGGTGCCAGAATAAAACGTGAAAATGTGAGTGGATAAGAGGTTAATGGTGAGACATTGCGCCTAGAAATGATAAGCCGAGACCTGCTTCCTCCATGGCTAGCTACCTCAGCCTCGTGACCTGAATCCCACTAAAAACCTGTGGGCTGAGCTGAAGAGGAGAGAGCACTGGAGAAGGTCTAGGACCCTGGGTGATCTGGAGAGATCCTGTAAAGGGGAATGGTCTCTGATGCCTTGCTCCGTATTCTCCAGCCTTATAAAATGTTATAGGAGAAGATTCAGTGCTGTTATTCTGGCAAAGGGAGGTTTTACAAAGTAGTAAATGTTATGTACCGTGATATATGTTTGCGAAAGCAGGGCCAGCCAATCTTTGGAGCAATTTGGGGTTAAGGGCTTTGCTCAAGAGTCAGGATTTGAACTGGCTTGCTAGTGAAAGATTGCTGGTTCAAATTCTATGGTTGGCAGAGTGGATGCAGCTGTTGGGCTCCTGACAATTGCGCC
The DNA here is from genome assembly GCA_026784285.1 of Stomatorhinus walkeri. Lineage (NCBI taxonomy): Eukaryota > Metazoa > Chordata > Actinopteri > Osteoglossiformes > Mormyridae > Stomatorhinus > Stomatorhinus walkeri. The sequence goes on along the minus strand of JAODUD010000001.1, from coordinate 48,989,682 downwards.
AAGGCCTGACTGACCCTGTTTTTTCAACTGTATGTACACTGTATGACCAAAAGTATGTGGAATTGTGTAATTAAGCCAAACCTGTTTGTGAGACAGGCGTATAATTGTGCTCACAGACATGACATCTCCTGCAATAAATATTAGTGGTAACAGGGGTGTGTTTGGAGTCAGCCCCCCACTAACAATTTTTTGTTTAAGGAACATTTACCAAATGTTATGATTAAGGTATGAAAATGTTCAGTGTCTAGTTTTCCTGATATTCCGAGAACATTTTCCTGCTACTACAACTAAGACTAACGTTACAAAAAAATAAACGAAGGGCATAGTAGAGCAGCAATTGACACCGTTGCTTTACAACTCAAAGATCATGGGCTGAAGGTTGGATAGTGTATTGGATAGTACACAATATACATATTTTATTACAATAAACAGGCAGGCATGCTGGAGGGATGGACAATCCATGTTGTGACTCGCAAAGAGCAACTTTTTTTTTACCTAAATTATCTCACAGTTACACTGGTTACCAGTTCTGTCCTATAAAAATTAAAGTGCAAAGTGTATGAGATGTCTTCATGTATTCGTGCATGCGATTCAGTTCAATGGTGTGTTGTGAGTAGAGCAGGGTGTAGCAGCAGGCGTTGGGGTTAAAGAAGCAGTCAGATTGAGAAATTACTTTGGCATTGGTGTTTTATGGTACTTTTCCCATTTCTGAACATGGTCATTTGCAGTATTCCCCCCTTCAGACTTCCTCATGCTCCTTTTCTTCCACCTGTTACCAGTACGTTTACAGCTCACCTTTCCTTTCTGCCTTGCCAATAACAGTGGGTGCCAGGACTGAAGTTGAGAACCACTGTTTTATTATTGGTTGATTGAAAACCTGCACCCATACTGCCCTCATGGAACAAGTTCCCCACTCCTGCTGTAGTGTAGAACATAGTAGAGCTCGAATGTGGCTCTCTTTTCAAGCTGATATTATGATCAAACACTTCTAGGTACAATTTATGGTTGTACCTCATGGAGTGTGTTTTGTTATTGCCAATGATTGAATTTTGAATGGTATTGAAGAAAAATGCCAGATGAGTCTAATGAAGTATTCAGTGTTATGCAAAAATTGAATTAAGTATACAGAAATTTGAATGAATTGTCTTTGGAGCAGTGTGTGCACAAAATATGTTTCATTATGCAAACAATTAAAACTACTAATGGTATCTTTTTTGTAAACTGAATTCCACAGACTAAAACATTCTGAGAAAATATATTCTTGCCTCTGTGCAGTTTCAAATGCCTTTTCCTTGGCAAGCTTAATGAATAATGGAGTTGTCTGACTTTCAGAACCCATCACGATGCCCACAGTGCGATGTGAGAAGGACAAGACCGCAGCAAGACTTCTCTGCGGCGCAGAAGGTCCAGTCCTCCAGTACAGCTGGGAGGGGGGTAACATCTCGCCTGCTTGGTCTCCTGAGCCGACAGAGCTGGTCGTCACGGAGGAGGATGATTCTGACTACAATTGTGTTGTGAAGAGTAAAGCTAGCAACCAGAGAAGTGCCGCTTATAATGCTGCAAAATGCTTTGGGGGTGAGTTAGGTGTCTGGATGGGCAGGGACAGCCCCCACAAATTGGTGGGGGCTGATTCAATGTGACAGGACGCTTCTGCTTAAACAGCCTTTCATTTTTCCGTATAAGGAAACGTATGCTCTCTTTTCTTCTCCTTTAGGCTCATCTGTTTCTCCCGGTATCATAATTTCATTATGCATCGTGGTTGCAGTTTTATTAGTCATTCCAATACATTTCATATATCGTCGACGTAAGCGAGGTAAAGTAACGGTCTTGCAACTCCATTAGCATATTAGCTCGACAGCTAGTGCTAATGTTTAAGTGTAAAATATAGTCAAGTGTTGTAAGTTCATTTCAGAGCTTGAGGCAAAGTTTGAGATGTTGAGTCTTTAGTGTAATTGAAGCTGACTGAAGTGTCCAAACCAACAAGGCAAGACTGTATAAGAAACCAGCTCGGTTCAATTATTCTTTGGCCTGTGTATTAAAATCTATTGGTCAGCTCCTTCACAAAAGACTCAAGCTCCCAGAGTGCTCTGCCAGGGCACCTCATACATAAAAACTCAAACCACTTGATCATATTTAAATACATCCCCATTCACAAAGAGCTGAAGGAGACCTATGAGATTCAAACACCATTATTGCATCCCCAATGCTACATGCACACAGGACATTCTGGATTGCAGCGATTGAAGGTCTAAGGATACTCTTGTGATTGTCTTTTAATATATATTATTTAAATCATAAAGATATATGATAAACAGCATCTGCAGATATATGCATGCAGGGGTCATAGAAATGCCATTTATTTTGGAAGTGTTGTAAAGGTATATATCAGCTTGTAAATTTGGTAACATTTTTCTTTGTCTTTCTTACATCAGGTACAAATATAAAGTACCAGCAAGCACATCAGAATCCAGGTAATGATTAGATTTTTTTATCCTTCTGCTTTGCTGTGATTATGGTAATTGTAGCTATTTATCCATCACGGGGCAGACGTGGACACACAGTACTAAAAATGGGTTTTGACAAACCAACTCATTCAAGGGTTTTAATTTTTACTCTTCTAAGTTTTGGAATTATTGTGAAGACCTAAAAATATTTAAACTAACATATACGGATTTATGCAGTCAACAAAAAAGTTGTTTAATCGAAACTACCCTACTTTTGCCTTAATGGGACAGACTTGGCATTCAGCTTCATATAGTAGCCAAATATCTATATTATTGGGATCCACCCCACCGTGTCGCAACAAACCTTTTATCCACAACTGTCTAAAAGCATTAACTAGGAAAGGGGAATCATACAAACATTTGAATAGACACACAGTAATTATGATGATGTAATGATCGTTGTTCCATTTTCTAACCGATTAATTTCTAACAGATATTGAAAGTACTGGAAACGTTCATGATCCAAGCTCCTCCGACATCTATACTCCCAAAACAAGCTATGAGATTGAAGAGGGAACAAATACAGAAACAGGAGAGAGAAAGGCTTTTTCAGGAAGTAAAATGAATGAAATGGGTCTGAAAGATAAAGAGAAACTAACACATGAGACAGAGAGAGCTCCCAACCAGGAAGGGAACGGAAATGTAAAATATAAGAATCAATGTGAGGTTAAAGATGGTAAGAAACCAAATCAGACAGATGAAGAGAAAGAAGATTTACAGCAATGGCGAATAACACAAAGAGATGTGAAAGAGGGAGAGAAGAATCCCCTAGTGGTAAATAAAGATAAGACTGAAGTGAAGAAAATAAATCTGCAAGTGGAAGATAAAGATCAGAAAGAGGAAGAGAAGAAAATAGATCCCCAAAAGGAAAACAAAGATCATAAAGAAGAGAAAACAGATCCCCCAGCTGAGGATAAAGATCAGAAAGAGGAAGAGAAGAAAATTGATCCCCAAAAGGAAGACAAAGATCATAAAGAAGAGAAAACAGATCCCCCATCTGAGGATAAAGATCAGAAAGAGGAAGAGAAGAAAATAGATCCCCAAAAGGAAAACAAAGATCATAAAGAAGAGAAAACAGATCCCCCAGCTGAGGATAAAGATCAGAAAGAGGAAGAGAAGAAAATAGATCCCCAAAAGGAAAATAAAGATCATAAAGAAGAGAAAACAGATCCCCCAGCTGAAGATAAAGATCAGAAAGAGGATGAGAAGAGAATAGATTCCCAAGAGGAAAACAAAGATCAGAAAGAGGAAGAGAAGAAAGTAGATCCGTGAGAAGAAAATGGACCCACAAGAGGAAAACAGATCCCCAAGTGGGAAATAAAGATCAGAAAAGGGAAGAGAAGCAAGGAGACATAACCTACGACTCATAAACCAGGAAGCTATTGTGAAGCAGGAAGAAATTCAGGGAGACATTATACGTAAAACTTTAAGTGCAGTTGCAATTGAAGATTAGGGTTTTACCTGTTTTGATAACTTGTCTAGCACAAACTGTCATCTGCTAGGCATTTACAGAAGTGAGAATGAATATGGACATTTGGGGTGTTGAAGTCTCCACCCATTTAGGGTGAGACATGGTTATTGGTGGGGGGGGGGGGGGTGGTTGTATTGGCTGGTTCTATTTTATAGGGAGAGTTAAGAGCCCTCCACTTCTGCTAGGTAACACTAAGATACTTATTTACCACAGTATAAAACAAGAATATGTATCAGTTCAACAAAATAATCATAGTGATATATATGTTTTTTATGTGTAATTATTTGTGAATTGTGAAGCTTGCTTATAGCCACTTTTACTGAATGTGATATTGGGTGCCATTTTCCACAATATCGGCATCGTTTCTGAGATTTGTTGTGACTGCTCGATGCACTGGAAAACACATTATTGTACCTTTCAATGAATATATCAGTGTGTCTCATGGGTCCACTGTTTATTTTGTGCTGGAATTGCCTGGTATAGCCTAGCTCAACTCTCTGCTGTGCAAGGCAGACAGTGGTGTAAACCTTAGTGATATTCCTCAGTGGTGTAAACCTTAGTGATACACTTTGAATTTGGCTCTCAATTACTCCCTTGGTGGTGGCTTCCCAGAAGGTGATCAGTCTTAGAGAATGAATGAGGTCTACGAGCATTTCCAGAAACCCTTCGTGATTACAAAGATCAAATACTTAAATGCAATGAGAATTGAAGATCTGCTCTTACCCATTTTGAAAACTTGTTTGTAACATACTACTTTAGACTGCCATCTAATGGGCATTTAGAAAACTGAGAATGATGATGATGATGGTGTGTGTGTGTGTGTATGTGTGTGTATTTTGCACTTAGAATTTCCCTTCAACCATTTCAGAACACGACAGACAACAAATTGAATGGACTGTAATCTGAAATCTAATTTTTAAATCATGCAGTTTTAGGAAATTATAGCGGTCAGTATAAGCATTAAAGATGCTTTGTCCTGCATTATAAAGGTATCTATAGTGCATTATAAGCTTCATCATGCAGACATATTGCATAATAAACATGGCTGTAATATGTTATGCTTTTGATACAAATATATAGCCATTTTTATAATGCTTTATGAATGTGTTTCAAAATGACTAAAAACAGCCTTAAGTAGAGTGTTGCCTTTCTTTTTTTGTTGTAGGGTGTAACAGCACCAAATGTTGACAGTTTGACTGCACAGATGTCGCGTTCTTTATGGCTGCTGGAAAGTTCCTCTGAGGGAGAACTTATTTCTCTTATAACTCACATATATTTTATGACAGGCCAAACTGTCGTTTAATAGTATAAGGCTTGATTCAAGTCAAGAAAAAGTATGTCTTACTAGTAAAAATTCAATTTCAGATCTCTAAAATATAATTGTAGATGTCTGTACTTTTTTTTTACTAGTAAAAACTGAATTATGGATATGTGGACCTGGATTTTTGACTCCTCAAAATTAAAGTACAGATATTTGGATTATGAGTTTTTGCTAGTAAAAACTGAATTATAAATATATATAT
>JAODUD010000001.1:48946313-48976607 GCA_026784285.1 Stomatorhinus walkeri | reverse complement strand
CTGGATGTGAACTTACAACCTGCACAGGGCTGGATGTGAACGTACAACCTGCACAGGGCTGGATGTGAACTTACAACCTGCACAGGGCTGGATGTGAACGTACAACCTGCACAGGGCTGGATGTGAACTTACAACACTGCAGCAGGGGAACCACTAGAAATGTAGGGCCCCATGAAAGCATGTCAAGCATACCATACCAATCCAATTAGGCTCCAAACTTTTCTTGGAATGGGGCTGGCTGTCCCACCCTTTTCAGCTTCGCATTATCATTACGTTCTATGCCTCTGCACTTCCTACTTTAGCATTCAGAGCTCATCACCTGAGATAGATGAAGCGACAGGGATCGTAAAGCCCCTTTGGGGACAGGAGAGAGTGAACACCATCCTCCGGAACGTGAAACAGTCTCACAGTCTCAATCTCTGGATCCTTCAGCCTCATGACGCATGCCGCTGTGTAGCAGATGGTGTTCATGATAATTAAAGGATAACCTCGAAAAGGGTACCGTGCTCTGGGGGAGGGGGGTAGTGTCTCTGGCAGACATAATAGTTAATTGCTCTTTTCCTCAGTAATATCTCTGTCAAGCTCTGCCTGTTTATTTATATGATGCAAAGTTGCAGCTCTTCTACTCCCACAACAGTACTGCGGCTTAAAACTAAAATGAACGCCATTCACACAATGGTTGCTATGATGTTGTGGAGGATGTGTGCAACAGCCGGTTGAAATAATATGCTCCAATGAAAATGCTCCGTGTCAGCAGGGATCAGCCAATCGCGGCACACGGTGCTTAAGCATATGGTCTTATCAATCAGCAGTTGCTCATTTAAAATCAGTGAGGCGGAGTTTGGCTTTTATATGGCCACATTTCATAGCTGAATTGCGGTTTTAAAATATTCAGCTATATAAATAGATGGAATTCGTAACTAGATTTGCATAAATGTATCAGCTATGTAACCAAATTTAAATTTCATGCATAAGTGTTATACAGAAAGATTTTTCCCAAGCAATATATTTGAGCAATATCTTATGATTTCCATGTGCTTTCTGCATTTAAATATTTAAAAAATGTTTTTACTTGTAGTATGCAGATGAAGTGCTATCATGCTTTTCCCTTTTGCTATGTGTTTGCCTAGTATATTTTTTGCATGGAGAAAGAATAGTAGCCAGTAGTAATTGTTGTTTTATTTAGCATGTGGACAGGTGCAAATTATGGGCAAATAAAATTTATTTGGAACCTGTTAAGACACCTTTAGGGATGAAGTGAACAGCTGGCATTGCGTTCAGGGTTGGGTGTTGTTACAGACTCCACCACTAGAGGGCTCCTTCTCTTTGTTGCTCAGTGCCGTACACTGGTCTTTCATGGCAGTTCCGGCATGTTCACTCCCCCATCCCTCCCCTCATCGCTTCTGAAATGTTCCCACTGGGACAAAGAGATAGGCCACATCCTGGGGTTAAAGGTCACCAAGTGTCCCACAGAGAGAGAGAGAGAGTGAGAGAGAGTGAGAGAGAGAGGGAGAGAAACAAGGGTCAGTAGTGAACCTGAATGAAATACAAGGGTGATGTGGGGTTAGATTACCCTCCACCACTCATATATTTATTATAGACACCACTTCTTAAATTGCATATTTAGACGAGATTGACAAGGTATTTGCCATTTATTTATCTAATAGGTGTTTTTATCCAGGGTTGCCCAATTCTGGGACTTACTTCTTACTACCTGAACGTGGCAATTGGCTGGTTAAGAAATGTTTGCATAGGGAAATCTGTAAACAGTGCTGAATTCTTGCCATCCAGGAACAGAAATGGAGAGTCTTGCTTAGATCCCAAGCAATAAGTACTGCTTTTGAGCAAACATGGTCAAATAGTGACAAGAGCAAATAGGATGGTGGTATCATTGTTGACCCTGGGACTTGAACCAATGACCTTCTGATCACAGGCATACCATATTACCCTGCTGAGCCACGCTCCACTTCTTACAAGAAAGGGCAGAGAGAGTCTGTAGCAAAACCTAAAAGTAGAACTAAAATTACCATCTATCCATCCTCCACTTTCCACTGATCCAGAGCCTGGAAGCTACCCCAGGAATCTCATGCCAAAGGGCTTTCCATCCTAGTGGGCACACTGGATGAACTGCCAATCTATCTCTGGACATTGCTGCTAAGTAAACACCTGGAACATACCAATGGTGGACATTTCTCATGGCTGGTATGCAGAGAGCAGAGACAGAAGCTGAAAGAGAATCCGGGTGCCTCAAAAACAGACCTTCCTGTTCGTCTGATTTCCTACTGATCATTAGGTTACTTACAAGCTAATTAGAATTCTAAAAGGAAATAGTGAGGTATCGTTCCTTTAAAAATTCCCTAGAAGCCATTAAAATATCATTAATGTCTGAAATACTACAAAATTAGTACAGAAGAAATGTTTGTGAGATTCTTAATGTTTTATTACTAGTCATGATTGCACGAGAAAATTGTATAAATGTATTATTTACCCTATATGTAGGTAAATCAGAAACTTTATAACAGAATAGGAAATAATATCATGCAAAATATGTTATGAAAATAATAATAAGTATATTGCATGTTATTGGTGTTTTCAGTTTATCAGATTATAACCATGAGGGGATTCTGAGGATATTTCCAAGAGAAATTACACCGAGCTTAAAGGTGTGTGGTTAATTAATTCTTAATTATATCACCTGCAGCTTGTTACACTGGATCTTAATGGCAAGTTCGAATCATTGGTGTGTAAAGTCTTCCAGTGTGAAACTCTTGGTTTGTACCATCTCATGAACATGAAAAGGGACAAAAAATCAACAGGGTGGGGAGGGAAGATGGGGGTGGGAAGATGGGGGTGGTTACAGAACACAGCCAGTCTAGGTAGGGCAGCTATAGGGTGAGCTATTTGTCTGTGTACCGGTTTAGTATTTCGGCAAATTATGAGCATTTCCCTCTGCACCACATGAGCCCTGAGGGGGGGCGGGGCTAAACTGGAGCCCAACCCATATCCTGAAGTGCCCTCTGACAGCACAGCAGGAGTCTGGTGTTCATTACATTGCAATTACCATACACCTTCCACAACTCAGCTAAAGGCAGGTGATACACCAAACCTGTAGCTACCAGCTTTCTGCTAGAGTTTCATTAATGAAATAAATACTAATCATTAAAACTCAGATTTGTCACGAGAACTAGTCCCAGTCATACATTCGAGGGAGCCAATCCCAGTCATACATTCGAGGGAGCCAATCCCACTCATACATTCGAGGGAGCCAATCCCAGTCATACATTCGAGGGAGCCAATCCCAGTCTTACATCTGAGGGATCTAGTCCCAGTCATACATTCTCCTCTCTGTGTTTATATACCATACTCGTATATACACCAATCAGCCATAACATTAAAACCACTGCCTAAGATTGAGTAGGTCGCCCTCATGCCACCACAACAGCTCTGACCCATCAAGGCATGGACTCCCAAGACCTTTGAAGGTGTCCTGTGGTATCTGGCACTAAGACATTAGCAGCAGATCCTTTGAGTCCTGTAAGTTCTGAGGCTGGGCCTCCATGGATCAGACTTGTTTGTTCAGAACATCCCACAGATGCTCGATTGGATTGAGGTTTGGAGGCCAAGCCAACAGCTTGAACCTTTTCTTTCCATGTTCCTTAAACCATTCCTAAATTTATAAAAATGTTTACAAAAATAGAGCCAGACACTGGAATTTTTGCATGACAATAACTAAAGACTAAAATGTGCATTAATAATAAAGATGATGATGAAATCAAACATATTATTTGCCTGATTAATAAAAATAAGATTAAAAATTAAATATATTTTCAGTACTGCATCCTTTTATGATAAAAATGTATTATTAATAATTATTATTATCATTAAGAACAATAACAATAATAATGATAATAATTCAAATCCGACTAAAATAAATTTTAGACAAAATCATAGTGATGACTAAAATGTGACAAACTAAAATGTATCAAATGTAATTATTTGATTATGATTAAAACTAAATTAAAAATGGGTGACTAAAATATGTTAAAACTAAAATGTATTTTAGTCATTTTGACTAAGACTAAATTTAAAAACGGGTGTCAAAATGATTTTTTTCAGTATGGCAGGGTGTATAATCTTGCTGAAAGAGGCTACTGCCATCAGTGAATACCGTTCCCGTTAAGGGCTTACTTAGTCTGCAACAATGTTTAGGTAGGCAGTAGGTGTCGAAGTTACATCCACATGAATGTCAGGACCCAAGATTTCCCAGCAGAACATCGCCCAGAACATCACACTGCCTTCGCCAGCTTGCCTTTCTCCCATACTGCATCCTGGTGTTATCGCTTCCTCAGGTAAACAATGCACACATCCAGCTGTGCCCAGGATGTAACACAAAGCGTGATTCATCAGACCAGCCCACCTTCTTCCATTGCTCCATGGAGTGTATTCTGATACTTTTTCATCATAGCCAGCATAAACTTTTTCAGCAATTTGTGCTACAGTAACTCTCCTGTAGGATTAGATCAGACAGGCTCACCTCTGCTCCCCACAGACATAAATTAACCTTGGGTGCCCATGACCCTGTCCCCGGTTCACTAGTTGGCCTTCCTTAGACCACTATTGATAGGTGCTGGCTACTGTATACTGGGAAAACCCCACAAGAGCTGTAATTTTGAAGATGCTCACAATCACAATTTGGTCCTTGTCAAAGTTTCTCAGATCCTTACACTTGTCCGTTTTTGTCAGGATTGGTGCTCGTCTAGCCCTGTGCTACGTGCTGTGTCCCCATTTGGCCAGCAGATGTCACTGGCCATCCTGCTCCCTCCTGCCTTTTAGCTAGTAGTCACCTAGTGTGTTTGCCTATTCCCCTGGCTGCCATGTGGCTTAATGAGCTATGCGGTTGGCCACCATTCCCGACTCCCCTTTTATGGTTGTGGGTTTGTGGTTGGGCAGATGCCAGTCTCCACTGCGATTTATTTAATGTTTGTCAGTTTAACATTTGTATAGGCATTTCAGTTACAGTTCATTGTCTTGCTCCTTGCGCCTAATCATTCAATTATCCTAGTTTTGGTTTTCCTTAGCGTTTGGTCCTTTTAATCTGATGATTGACCTCTCTCTGCCTGTTGATTGTAACTACCTCACCTGTTCCTTGTTGCCATGTACACTTCTTCAAGTTTCTGGCTCTGTCTGTGGTCCCCACATGCTTCGATAGACCTACCCTGATTCCTGAATGATTTCTGGCCTGTTGCACTAATATTGCTAGTCTCCATTTCCACCTCTCAGACCCACTCCAGTTTGCCTAGCGTCCCAACAGATCAACAGATGATGCCATCAAACACGTCCTGCAATCCACCCTCAGCCACGTGCACACAAAACATGGGAACTGTATGGGGCTCGTTGACTATAGTTCAGCTTTCAGCTTATAGTTCCCCATAGACTATTCATCAAGCTGAGGGACCAGGAACTAGGGTGACCAGATAATCCATGTCAGGGAGGACACTCTGAGCTACGACAGGAATTGTAAATTACCATTTCAACTAAACAGACCTGGATTTCACTTGAGCACTGAGTTCTTGTTGTGTGCTGATTGGTCAGTCTCCTATAATCACACATGTGCCACTAATGTCAATGTAAACCAGTTGGATGAGTCTTTCAATCAAAGAAACAAACCAGTCAAAGCACAAGATGAGCTGAACTATTTAGCCAAACAGAGGAGCCTTTTAATTTGAAAGTAGTTTGTAAAACCTGAAGTAGCTCAAAGTGTCCTCCTTGACATGGATTATCTGGTCACCCTACCAGGAACTGACATCAGTCTGTATGGCTGGGATTTAAGCTTCTTCACAGGCAATGTCAGCAAAACCAAGGAGCTGGTAGTCGACTTCAGTATCAATGGGACTGCAGTGGAGATCTGACATGGACTATACATACATAAGCCCTATCCAGAAAAGCAAGACAGCGACTCTACCACCCGAAGCAGCTGAGGAAGTTTTGGGTCTCCTAGTGATTCTAAGGACTTTCTACTCTGGTGCTGTGGAAAGCGTCTTGACCCAGAGCGTCACCTTCTGGTCTGGTAACAGCTGTGTCCAGGACATTAAAGGTCTACAGAAAGTGATCCAGGTGGTGGAACGCTGCACCAGATCAGAGCTACAGCGTCTGCAAGACATTTACACCAGGAGATGCAGGACCAGAGCAACCAGGATTGTCAAAGACCCATCTCACCCCAGGAACTGCCTGTTCAATCTCCTGGGATCAGGCAAATGCTTCAAGAGTATTATGGCAAAAACAGAGAGGGTCAGGACGAGCTTCTATCCTCAGGCCATAAGACTTCTAAATCAAGACATGCCACTACAGCTTCTTAACTGTTCATAATAAGGTCCATTTACATCAGCAGCAACTAGCACACTGCACTTTACAACACAAATGTACATTCTATCTATTCTAATATATTGCACATTGTACAGATATTGTCTATAATTGCAATGCTATTCAGATATATTTTTTCTATATATTTTCATTATTTTTAGTCTTACTCTTTTATTATTTATCATTAATTTAATTTGTGAAACCTTATTGCACAACCTCAGGACCAAATCAGGGTACATTTCACTAGACATTATGCTTGTATTACTTCGTATGTGACAAATAAAGAATCTTGAATCAGTTGATTTATTATGGTTCTCATCTGTCCACTTCTCTAGGCTTGTCAGTTGTGTATTAAGTACCCCTGTTCTTGTTCTGTTCCTTGTTGGTTCATAGTGGTTGTTTCCCTGTGTAGTCATGTGTTTGTAGGCTGTCATGACAGTCAATCCCTGTTGCAGTTTCATGTGTTCATCCTTTCTATTGGGGTTCCTGGTGTTGTTCCCTGCCTTAATCTCTGTTTTTCCAAGTTCTGTTTGATTCGCTCATGGTTCTTTCGTTTTATGTTTTTTTTCTTTCTTTTTGTACCACTAAACAGACAGTCTGAAGCACCATGGGATGGAATAAAGGGAGAATGAATAAATAAATAGAATGGGAGAATGGGAGTATGGAAAGAGTTATAGGATCACAGCTGCCTGAAGTGCCAAGTGGCATATTGTAAGCTTTATTGTTGACATATGTGCGGCAGGTATCCCCCAAGGCCACACCCCTACGTTGCACCTCTCCAGGGCGGGGGCTCATTACGCCAGCCCCGTACACTATCACCAGGTGACCATTTGCTCCTGCAGCCTCCCGTGAGAGTAGAGGGGGAGACACCTGCGTGCTTGGCTGAGCTTCTGCATGTGCCCAGAAAACCTTTGTTTTGTTTCTATCAGAAGTCTCAGGTTGTTTGTATTATTTAAAGTTTAAAAAGCCCATTTGGCTTTCCCACAAGCCTGGTTTGCCTTTGTGTGAGGAAATGCCTAAATGCACAAATGTTTGGCCTGAAATAAGTGATGTGTTACCAAAAATTACCGTATTATCCATCTTTACTATATTCAGTATTCCTTAATTGCTGTGTGGTTCTATGTAGGGGGTGGCTCTGTTTTTGTGACCGGAAGGTCGGGGGGGGGGACACACAGTCTCATGGGGATTTGACTCGCTACCAGTTAAGGGTACCTTCCTACACTGCTTCAAAACCTCCAAAATTACAAAAAAGGAGCCATTTGTTTGTGCTGAAGTACATCTTTCTCCAAAAGCTACACCAAGGGAGCTGGCTGGTGTCATGGAAAATAACCTTGCCAACAAACAGGATGTGCACTTATTGCAGATTTTTTTTTTTTTGCGTGTTTGGATAAACCCTTTCTTCATCTGGCTCTCATCCTACCATTCTCTTCCTATACCTGTCTCACATCCTTCAAAGTGGCATCAGCAGGATGGGAAAACCGGCTGAAGAACTATTTTTTCCACCACTACAGTGAGATATATTGTAATTCATTTTAAGTGGCTTTAAAATGCTAAGATTGGGACACAGACTTCAATTTGCATAGTTGTGGCAGGACAGGGATTCGTGTTCATTCACCGTTTCAGCATATTTGAACGAGCGCACTTAAATCTTACCACCGCCTGTGGTTTTCTTGACTGGATGGCAGGAAGCGACATCTGGATTCCTTTGCTCCAGAAATTTCCTCCCAGGCTGGTTTGTACAGTTATGGATAATTTACTGTGCATTAGCCGCCATTCACTATGTGCCGAAGAATCCTGTATGTAAACATTTTCAGTTTGGAAGACTGAATGAAAGCTATGCCCATTTTTTTTAATTCTGTGTGTCTCCATAGGTGCTCTCTATATCCTTCTTGCCAGGCACATACCAGCAAGCAAACCGGAACGGTGTGTGGTTCAACAGGTTATGCGACTGTATCTCTGCTCCAACGGTTGCCAGTTGGAATTCCAGAACCAACCAAGTAGGTTTGACATCTGGCCTTTAAACGATACCCTTAACCCCACTGTCTGACCCACCTCTCTCAATTATATGTCCCTGTAGATAAAAGCATCTATTAAATAAGCCAACAGGAAAGTGAAGGGTGTATATTTTAGGTTTAGCGGAAGGTGTCATCGTGAAAGTTCAGAATGTCTTCATTTACATGCGGAAGAGTAGAGTTGAGGCAGAAGGGTCTATGCCAACATCTCCTAGAAACTGATGCCTCTGAATCATTAACCCAGTTCAGAAATGCCATCCTGTTTCCTGCGATGTAGCATCGAATAATGCACCACTGTTCACCATGATAGTACACAACAGTGGTTGACCACATGGATGCATCGTCTAAGAGTCTAAGAGTCCAAGAAAGGATGCTACTCCAGTATCCTACTGCAAAGTGCATCAGCTGAAGTTGACCAATAACAATCTCGATAAGTAGGTTTCATTGCATAAAATGTTCAGAAAAGCTACTTGAAATGTAAACAGTACCCTGAGAGTGTGAAGATTTATTATTAGGGTGAAAAGGCCTGGAATATCTGGAAGACATAGCGAGATAAGCTCAGACGTATCCTGCTTCTTGGTTTTAAAAAACACTCACACAGCTCCCTTTGCTGGCAGGAGTTAACGATAAACCTGATTTTCCAGGTCAGGTAGAGGAGAGATGCCTACTTGGAGACCAGGGGAATTTGCTCTGTAAGCAGATGTGAGACCCCCCTTTCAGCAGGTGATTTACGGAGAGACACCCTCCACTCCACCTCTGAATATTCAACAACTTGGATGTCACCCGGGGGTGGGGGAGGGGGTCATTGACGAACAACCAGAAAAGGGAGCCATTGGAATGGAAAATAAATGCTAGGGGATGCTGGCAATGGCAGCAGATTTAACAGTAGATTACGATTGGCTTTTTTTGCTCATAACTGGAGAGGGTGTGCTAATAGCGCCCTTAAATGACCAGCTGTGTCTCATTGGGAATGATGACATATTACCTGGTGCTTATTGCAAAAATAAATGGAAGAAAAACAACAGGAAGAATGCTGCGATAAGTGGTAGGAAATTCTGCCAGTCTGAGCGGTTAGCGTTCACTGGGAGAAGGTTTGGTGAGCCCTGATTGGTTGGATGGTGCTCGTGCTCTGTGTGAGGCACTGAGCGACAGACGGAGAAGAAGGGTGCATCTGTTCTGGGCCCTTGCAGCTGACACACACGCGCGCACAAACATGCACACACACACACACAGCAGTGTTCTGTCACGGGGTAACAGCTGGCAATTGTTTAAGTTTACACCACTGGCAGAATCAGTAACACTTGTGAAAGAAGAATTGCATTGAATTTTATTTGTTAAAATCGTACCAGACACATGACGGTGAAGTGACAATGCCAAAGAACAGAGATCATTAACGATTCTTCAGATAACAGATCGTTGACCCCTTTGATGAAATCATACTTTGAGTGACGCTAGATATAGCACCACATGAGAAATGTTCACAAAAATAACCTGCAATGGAGCTGCACAGAAATGCATTCCTGCTTTATGAATTGGTTGCAGTCTCTCTTTTTGTTTAGTTTTATACAGTATGGGCAGTCATTTTTTTATAACAATACCAATGGCCACATTGTTATTTTTTTTTAATTACCTTTAGTTTTTTTTAGACCTTTAAGCTCTTTGCCCTATTTTTACTTAAGTTATATTAACTGAGAAGTTACTATGGCGATTGTTCTCCCCCCAGTAGCGACAGGGTAAGAAGCACATTATTAAAGTGATTAAGTGCGAAAGTCTCAGTCTTGAGTTGCTCTGTCCACCAGGGATCTCAGTAGGGACGACTGGGGAAGTTGTCCTATCCCTGGGGTGGGGGCCAGGAAGGACCCAGATGGGAGGGGCTGTGCATCATGGAGGCCCAGTTGAAGTAACTTTGTCCTAGGTCCAGGAATTAAGCTTGGCAGGAACTGCTGTCTACCCCTGTGCTCATAACTGGGGCAGAAAGAGTCATTAGCTACATGAAACATACATCCCGTCCCAATACGGTCTCCAGTGTCCCACTTTAGAGGCACCCGACTCTAAAGATAAGGCCCGGGGAGACTGCAGGAGTATTTATGAACGGCAGGGCCCCTGCTCTGCCATTCTGTTAGTGGAAAAACCAGCCTAGGGAAGGAGGTGACGTCACAAACGCCTGTGGATCCAATCCGCTTAAAGGACGGAGTTTGGGTAGATAATCGGACTGTTAAAACAAAGATGGCGCAAGACTTGTTGTTGAGGTGCAGAGGTACGTTGAGCTCCTTGACCCCCCAGCATGCTTCCATGCAAGGTCATCATAACATGCTCTGAAAATCCCCCCAGAACACAACGATTCAATAACACGGACAGTCAATCGTAAATAGTATTTTAGATTTACTAAGTAGCCACACCACATGCGTGATCATTCAGTATAACTTTCAGGGATATAAGCTAAAACCCTTAATATGCATTTCTTGGAATAGAATACATTGGTGCTACAATTTATTCGGCAACATAATCTGATTAAGACAGAATATTCTTTTTCAACCGACAGCGAGCAACGTTTTTGCACATTTCTGCTCTCAGTGGTCGTTGAATTTACAGAGAATGAAAACGAGCATGCTACAACCACAGTGCCTATTTCTCAGTAACAGAGCTTGGATTGGTTTCCCCCGTTTTCAATAGAGTATGTTAATCATGCTAACTCTTTCAGTTCCAAGACCAAAAAAAAAGAAAAAAAAAAAGCAAACCAGGCAGAGAGAAAAAAAAACCCACAGTTGGAAATAAAGTATGTGGGGTTATAGATCCCCATGCAAGCAGAACACTGTCTTGAATGAAAAATCGCCTTTCAGCAAGTCCAGGTCCACTGCAGAATACCTAAAACATTCACACAAAAGTAGTCCGTCAATGGAAGCTGACATAGTTCCAGGAAACGGTGCCGTCTCCATGCCTACAGGTCTCTCTTTGTTGCTCCCCCTCTTTCACCCCCTGCCAGTCCTGCGTCGGCTGTGGGCTGGAGTTGGGCGGGGCAGAACTCAGCCTTTGGCGTGGGAAGTGAGCCCGCGACGTCCCAGGAAGCTGAGGGAGAATGACGGAATGCGTAGAAGCCTCCGTCGCAGCCAAACGCTTTCAGCCAAAGACGGAAGGAAAATCCGCGGTCGGTATGCAAATGCAGACACGCCGTTGCCACACAACTGTGGTGAATGAGCGAGTGGGGAGGTGGGGGGGTGGGGGTTGGGGGAGGGGCCCTGCACCCATTTTCAGTTTTCAGACATTGAACAGCAAAAGATGGAAAATGAAATCAAACAAGTGTTACAGGTAACCGTTAGTCCAGTTCTCTGCTGATCTTCTAAAGGTATATAGCCTAATCCTATTGTTTTTAAAGCAGCGTTACCCATAAGCACACTCCCGAGATGCTGAGCTAAGGGGCCTGGTGGTCTTTCCCCGGGGGTTTAATTTAGTTTGGGTGTTCATCCACTGTTTCTGTACTTTGACCCATCACACCAGAGAATATGGGACTTAGCATTCCTGAACTGCTTAGGGAAAAACGGGCCTCCTGGCATGAGAACTGAAACGGTAAACCTGCTTTACCTCATTAAAGCTTATAAAGGCTTGATTTCAGAACTGAAACTTGCAAGGAGAAAAGCAAAAAAAATAAAATAAAAATTAACAATACGCTCAGATCACATTGCCTGTAGTCAGAACAATTGTTCAATGACATTGAAGCATGCGCACAATCGCAGGTATAGGAGGATTCACTTACATAGGCCTTTGAGTACAAAAGACCGACATGTTAACTACTTATTACTACTAGGCTATAGGCTTGACTGCATTCACCAGGATTGTTTTGAATGGCAAAGTTGTAGTATTCAACTACAGAATAAAAAAGGAACTTAAAACTTTAAATAGGGTTGGGGAAATAGCTTGCAATTACAAAAATGCAGATCCCCAAATTCCTAACCTGACCACTAATTTTCTATAATGAAGGAATACAGACACCAAACCAGGACCTGACTGACGGTTTATTCTGATATTATATATATATATTACATTGATAGAAACCATGTATAAAATGTCCTGTTCCAAAACAAAGGCACACAAAGTCTTAGTTCACAATCTGGGTTTTTTGTGCTGAGCATTCTCTATATAAAAACAAACGTTACCGAGATTAAAATTCAGAACAGCAAGACTAACATGCAAAAACGAACACAGCTGTGCGATGCGGTGAGGTGGGGGGGGGGGGGGGTGGTGTGGGTTTTCTAGTAGTATGTCTCCCTTTCCACCCAACCTACGGGAAGAGTAAGAGAAAAATTTTAGAATGATCCATGCTCAAGAAGAAAAATTGACAAAGCAAGACGCTAGCATCTCACGCTAAATACCCGAAGAGAGAACGAATTATCAAGGGATTTGCCATCTATTAAGTGCAGCAGTTAAGGGGTGTAAACAAACAACGTGAACACAATTACTTTTGAGTGCCTTGCTGCTCATAATTTAACTGCTCAAATAAAGCAATAAAAAACATTCCGTCTCACCTCCTGGGCTGCGTCGAAGAATCAGTTTTCTGATTTCGTCATAAATAAAGATAAGAAGGGAGTACGGGAAGGCGCAGAACCACCAGTTGGGTCTGTGAAGAAGATAAGGGCAGGAAGTTGACAAAAAAGAACATGGATAATACATAGCAGATATATATATATATAGCAGGGATACCACCTGCAGTTCAGACTAGGAAATCCATCTGAAGCTAAGCAGGTTTGGTTCTGGCCAGAACTTGAATGAGAGACCAATGGGGAAAGTGGGTTGCAGCTGAAAGAGGCTTTGGTGTGGTCAACAGGGGTGTCCATCTTGAGGCCTGAATGTATCTCAATGTCTCAGAACAGCGATTTGGACGCTGTCCTGTAAAAATGGTGCCGTCCTTGAGACGAGAGATAAAACTGAGGTCCCGATTTTCTGAGGTCATAATAGTTCCCTGGGTATCCTTTGAAAGAGTAGAGGAAGTACTCGTGTTCTGGCTGAAATTGCCCACGGTGGCCCTTTTGAATCTGATCTCCTGCATCTAATTGGTGAATTCTCTCCATCACCTTCACCACCTTAGCTGGTGGGTATACTGGTGCAGAATGCCTGCTGTTGCATCATCCCACCCGGGTGCTAAATAGTGGTGGTGGTTAAAGTGGCTGTAAAGTGCTTCGAGCATCTTGAAAAGTGCTATATTAATCATTCATATATATATAAAATTGAGCACATCAATAAGCAGCCTTGGCAAGCTTCAAGCTTGGCTTTCAAATATGCTTTAGTATGACTCAAAACACTTGGACACCTCTTCCACAGATTTACAGGACACTCAAAGCATAAATAAGAACCTACTTAAGGGGGTACATTCTGAGGGCGATGTCCATTCCGGGGCAGTAGGAGAGGAAGGCAGCCAGGGCAGTTTCCTCAAAGAGTCCGAAGATGAGGATCTTGTTCCTGAAAAGCACAGGTGTTGTTACAGAGTAGAAGGATACTAGTCCCTCTCCGCCACTGTAGGGTTTACTCTCCTAAGAACACTGCTTACTTCATGCCCTGCTGGAAGACTGAATTCCTCCTAGTCTTACAGATGATCAGGTCGGCCCATTGCACGATGACAATGCTGGTAAAGAAGGCTGTGTGGCAGGTGAACTCCACAATCTTTCTTTGTTCGTAGGTCTGAAAGGAAAAAAAAAGGACAATGAAACATCTTGCTGTCTCTACTGCAACTTGTATTATGAAGAACTCCATAGCCCTTTATACTAACCCATTGCTGGCCATAACTGTCCTCCAGATCGTTCAAATACTTATCATCCCATTTAACGCGGATTCCCAAGAGCGTAGAGGGCAAGAACCCGTTCTCAGCAAGGATGACGAAGTAGGTGAAGAAACCAGCCAGAGCCTGAATCATTCCTGGAAAGACAAATATTAAACAATATGACACTGTAGCTTTAACATTACCCACAACCCACTGGAGATTCTATAAACACCTATCACTTGTCAACTGATACAGACACATACACTTAACATGACATCTCAAAACCACAGAGTTCTGAAAAAGGTTCATTTTGAAGATGTACCACCTTAAGATGCGTGGGACAAAATGTCCAGCTGTGCTTGAGGGAAACTTCTTACCGATCTGACCATAGGCTATACTGATAAGTCGCTCATTGACAAGCTTGTCCGTTTTGGGGTTTCTAGGCTGTCTCTTCATGATGTCACTTTCAGCAGCCTCATAGGCCAAGGAGATGGCAGGAACCTTATATGATGAAAAGACGGACATACGACCGCGTGACAAAATGATCTCCAACAAAAAAATCTCAGCCAACCAAAAAGGTAGGGAGGGGGCTTGAAGAGTCAGTATCCTCACCATGTCAGTACCCAAGTCGATACAGAGGATGGTGACTGTTCCGAGAGGCAGAGGGATATTAGCGATGATGAAGAGGAGGAAGGGAGTTATCTCAGGGATGTTGCTGGTCAGGGTATAGGCGATGGACTTCTTCAGGTTATCAAAGATCAGACGACCTGAAGATGACAAAAAGAAAAAGCTATAATGTGGAAGCTCCATGTTAGAAATGTCCTCCCTGGTCGACCGGATCTGGTTATACCTTCTTCAACTCCGGTGACAATAGAGGCAAAGTTATCATCAAGGAGGATCATGTCCGCTGCTTGTTTGGAGACGTCAGAGCCCGCAATGCCCATAGCTACACCAATGTCGGCTTTCTTCAGCGCGGGGGAGTCGTTCACACCATCTCCTGTCACTGCTACAATGGCACCCTGTTGTACAGGAAGGCCTGGTGACTATTTTGTTCTTGAGTTATCGAAATTTAAGCTTTAGCAGTATTTTAATGCCATTTCAAATCAGAGCACCTGTCTCTGGCAGCCCTCTACAATGATCAGCTTCTGCTGTGGGGATGTTCTCGCAAACACTATCTCAGTGTGATACTTCAGGATGTCATCCAGCTGTTCAGGGGTTAGATCCTTCAGGTCACCTCCATGAACAACACAGGCTTTTGCATCTCTATAGACGAATACATAAGTAAAATGCAAAATGAGCTACATCTCATGTCTTCCCTAGAATTAGTTAATTTTATTGTACAAAATCAACTAATTTCTGAAATCCTAGTAGTGACTGTACTAATAGAAAGTAATTTTAGACAAGAACTCTTAGATACATAATATCAAATTACCTAGGGTTGACCTCATGAATGGGAATGTTCAGACGAGCAGCAATATCCTCAACAGTCTCGTTGCCCTCTGAAATGATACCTACACCCTTAGCGATGGCCTTTGCTGTGATTGGATGATCACCAGTGACCATGATAACCTAAGTAAGGGTTGAAAGTTATTTATATCAGGGTTGGGTGTTGCTTTCATCAGTCCTGTAACGGTAGATCGATCTAACAAAAACCTCATGTGTACACACCTTGATTCCAGCGCTTCTGCACTTGCCTACAGCATCAGGTACAGCAGCGCGGGGAGGATCGATCATGGACATGAGGCCAACAAAACAGAGGTTCTCCGTGGGGAAGTTCACGTCGTCAGTGTCAAACTGGAAGCCCTCAGAGAACTGGTCATCAGGAAGGAAAAAATGGCAAAACCCTGCAAATAAAGTGAAAATTAATATATGTGCCTGTGACTCTGACCAGAAGTAGTTACAAGATGGATAGATAAAATAAATGCTAAGAGGATCAAGGCCCATCAACACCAGCTACTTCTGAATATTCATCATGATTATTTTATGCTATCTGTCCCTCTTAAAACAAAGCAGTAACTAATGAGTCCTGGTGATTCAAATAAGTGAAATATGTTGTTACCCAACACTCTCTCTCCAAGGCCACCCAGTTCCAAATAAGCGTTCTGAAAGGCATCCTTCATCTCATCGTCAAGTGGCTGCTCCTTGCCCTGAATCATGATGGTGGAGCAGCGATCTAGGATCCTCTCTGGGGCTCCTTTCATCACTAGGATGTGTTTAGGCTCAGAAGTGCTGGAGTTCTTATGGATGGATAGCTATTTGAAGAACAAACAGCTTAAAACCTTCTTCTAAAACAGTGTATCATATTAATTGGAAGTCACCTTCAGAAGAGTATGGCCTTTGTACCTGGTATTTATTTGTTGAGTTGAAGGGAATTTCTGCGACCTTAGCGTACTTGTCTCTCATCTCCTTCACCGACCCACAGCACAGCTCAATGCACTTCAGCAGAGCAGACTCTGAGGCGTCTCCAGCAACATCTCTCTGTGACGGAGAAACAAAAAAAATTAAAGAGTGTCGCATGTCTGTCAGCTGTCGAGGAAATGACTGGTGTGAAGGGGGGAGGCATTATTAAATTACGTCAAATTTCCTAGAAATCTTCACTATGGGCTTATGCCTGATCACCCAAGAGGTTGTCTAACGTCTGGCAGAAGAAGAATTAGAAACCGGAGTGTGAGACTCCGAATAAATTCCTGCAATCTGAAAGAGCAAGTGACCTACTTCCATAAAACTATTTCGGAATATGCCCCAGTTTAACAATAGGCCTAAGTTTATCTTGCATTTGTTTACCACTTCAGAGTTTATCCCACAATGCAGGAATAAATCACTGCCGGAGAATACTACAGTTCACAATAATGAAAGGTCTCAAACTAACGTGCAAAAACCCAAAGATGCCTGATGGAACAACTTTCACCCGTATGTACCAGTTTTTTTATGAAAATGCTCATCAAGAGTTAACTCATTGCATTCATGCTTTTATGAACATGACCAAATGGGAACAAATACCTTCAGGATAGGCACATCGGACTGCTCAGCAAGGAAGACGGCGCGGTTACACAGGCCAGCGATGCGCGCCAACGCCGACCACGTAGCCGAGCTCCTGTCGAATGAAGTTCCGCTCTGGTTCTCCGTGGTGTCGGCCTCATGGATCTGATTATCGAACCACATGTGAGCCACGGTCATGCGGTTCTGGGTCAGGGTGCCTGTCTTGTCAGAGCAGATGGTGGAGGTGGAGCCCAGGGTCTCCACGGCTTCCAGGTTCTTCACCAGGCAGTTCTTCTTAGCCATGCGCTTAGCAGTCAGGGTCAAGCACACCTGTGAAGGTCCAGACCAGGCGATTTAAGACTATCAGAGGTAACAGCTCAGTGTACTTAGGCATACATCAGGTACTTCAGCTTCTCAAATCGAACACAGGTATCAGTTGCAAACCAACTACGGCTGACTAAGTTTGACCCAATTTCCCAGGATGATATTTCTACTCACTGTGACTGTAGCCAGAAGACCTTCAGGTACATTGGCCACAATGATTCCGATGAGGAAGATGACAGCTTCCAGCCAAGAGTAGCCCAAAATAAGAGACAGGACGAAGAAAGAGACGCCCAGGAAGACAGCGACACCCGTGATGATGTGGATGAAGTGCTCGATCTCAAGAGAAATCGGGGTGCGCCCGACCTCCAAGCCAGAGGCAAGAGTGGCGATGCGTCCCATCACGGTACGGTCCCCGGTATTGATTACTATGCCCCGGGCAGTGCCTGAAATAAAATGTTGAATAAATGTGTTATACTATTATTCCTTCAGAAATCTGAAAATAAAGTAATACAAGAACTGACAGAAAACATGAACTTCCTGCAATTTCTTTTAATAAAAGTATCTATATATTAAATAATTTTTATTTAAAAATGGCCTATGGAACAAAAAGTGCTAGCATTCTGCAGACAAAACTTAGGACATGCGACAGATGGGCAGTTGAAAGAGCCTACCCTCTACACAGTTGGTGGAAAAGAAGGCGATGTTCCTGGTCTCCAGGGGGTTTTCGTTGGAGAAGTCAGGAGAACGAGTCTGCGGCTCAGATTCACCGGTGAGGGAGGAATTGTCCACCTGTGAACGAATCGTCATAAAATCAGAAAACCTGGCTAAATGTCACAATCACAGATCAAAGTCTGCATCGGGCGGGAAGAAGCTGATCAAGTCACCTTGCAGCCATGAGCAGAAATGATCCGCAGATCAGCAGGAATCCTGTCTCCTCCTTTAACCTCTACCAGATCTCCAACCACCACATCTTCTGCATTGACGCTCTTTTTCTCACCGTCTCGTATAACCAGTGCTTGCTGAGAAGGCAACACAGCATCTGTGCTCACGGGCTCTTCATATCATAGGCGGTAGCACATAAAAAAAAAAAAAAAAGGTCTAAGAACTCATACCTGTGGAACCAAGTTCTTGAAAGAGTCCATGATCTTGGAGCTCTTGGCCTCTTGGTAGTATGAGAAACAACCAGTGATGACGACAACAGCAGAGAGCACAACTCCCAGGTATAACTGTTCAGAGAAGGAAAGGAGAGATTTAGATGACATTAGAAGGTAGAAAGTCAGCAGAAAAAGAAGTCAGGCACTTGGTGGTAACGCGTTTCCTTACGTTGTCTTTGGCTGGTTCATCTTCCATTGCCGCCTGGATGCCATAGGCCAGGAAGCAGAGGAGGGCCCCAGTCCACAGCAGCATGGAGAACCCACCAAACATCTGTTTGCAGAATTTGACCCATTCTGGAGTGGTCGGTGGAGGGGTGAGGGCATTCGGGCCATCGCGGGCCAGGATCTCTGCAGCTCGTGTGCAAGCAAGGCCCTGGAAAACAGACAAAGAAAAAAAAAAAAACATCTGTTCATCATACAAGCAAACAAAATAAATAAATAAATAAATCATCTACGTGCTTTTTGTTGCTAGACAATTAACTAGGTAAGAGCACAAGAAAGATAAGAGCGTGCAGCTGGTCTCTGAAGGAATTATCTGAGGAAAACAAATCTCCAAGTAGGAATTTGACAATATGGTTAGAGGCTCTATAATTGTGCCAGATTTTACCGTCTTATAAGGCTGCAGTTGTGCAGATGCCAGGAAGTAAAGCTCGCCGTACGCTGACAGACAGAAATATTTCAGCATTTTGACTGACATGGGTGTCTGTCCTCATTCAGACCCATTTTCAACAAGTCAAGTTCACAGAAGGTTACCAGCTAAATCCCAGTAATTGTTCTGCTCCCAGTGCAGTTCCTTAAAGAACACTGTGTACGATACGAAAAAAAAAAAAAAAACACCCAAGGGCAATTTGGAAAGATTTCTGGGAGTGGTTTTTGCTTCCAGACTTCATCAGCTTATGCCCACACTTGACTGGGAACTCACCCTGCTGAGATCAGTGTTGTATTTGCGATGTAGTTCATCAAGAGTCAGTTTGTGATCATCCTGTAGATGGGA
This sequence comes from Stomatorhinus walkeri, assembly GCA_026784285.1. Classification (NCBI taxonomy): domain Eukaryota; kingdom Metazoa; phylum Chordata; class Actinopteri; order Osteoglossiformes; family Mormyridae; genus Stomatorhinus; species Stomatorhinus walkeri. The sequence continues at coordinate 48,957,035 of JAODUD010000001.1, read as the reverse complement.
TTATAGTGGTGAATTAAACAAAAGTCAAAAGAAACCTTAATCGCAAATTCACGAGGATCAATAAACTTGGGTCCCCATCACATAGCATACTGAAACTCTTGCTGCTCACCAAATCCACTTCCTTCTTCAGTTCATCCATATCCTTCTCTTTCTTCTTCGGTTTACCCTTCTTCTTGCCCCCCTGCTCAGATGTTGCCGCCAGTTCATACTGATCACGGCCATCCTGAGGGAAAACAGGGCAAGACCATCAGGACCAAGGGTCTTCGCCCCAAATCGTAGGAATCCCTGCTTGAGTTCGCTTCTCAACGCTACACGCTATAGCGGGACGACAGCAAACTGAAATATACATTAAAAGGTACATTAATATGAAGCATTAAAATAGAGAGCAATAACATCTGGATTTTTTCCAATGTCAATATCAGAAAACTTAACACTGCTCCTCAAGCTACTGCCAGACATATAAATTACCGGGAAAATGAAACATGCATAATGTTTTTTTTTTCTTAAATCCAAGAGCATTCAGTACTTGAGGCAAGTGCAATGTTGTTTATTACTTTAAGTCACTCGCTGGAATGAGGCGAGTACCAGATCCAATGACTTTCCGATGTGGAATCTCTCTCACCTAAACATAATATCGTATGCTATTATTTCTGGCTTGATTGCGACACTGATATTTCCTGCATCGTCTTGCTATCACTAAATTAATAACCATTAAGTCATTGTTTTGATCTGCGCTCAGTGAAGCCAAGAGATCAGCTTTGCCGGTGACAGATGAGTTTCATGAAATATTTAAGAAGCAAGCTAAGGCAAGACTGAAGAAATTCCATTTCAGAACATACACGTCTAACCATAAGTCTAATTTGTCTAACCCTAACTCACAAATTTCGATGTTCTTTTGCTGTTCCATTTTACACTAGATAAAGTAACCAGGTCAGTTTATCAGCAGATGAATAAAATTAATATATAATCAGTAGCAGTCCCTGATCTTATAAAATATTAACTATCCTGTTTCCATTGAAAGCCATTTTGTCTGACATTTGGCCTTCTTACTGTTTATTATTAAATTGTGCAGAAGACAAATACATGTTGAAAGATGGATAGCGTAACATCACTGTGACACTGTTACATGGTTATCAGGTATGTCTGACAGGTCAATAAATAGCAAAGCAGAGTGGACAAGATCTTGGGAAGTCTTTAGGGTCTTGCTGTTGTACCTCTGTGTGAAATATATAACAAAAATACCGTACAGAAAGAAAATAATGCCTTAATTGTCATTATACACAGCTGCAACAAAACGATGGGTATTATCTGAGTCACAGCTTGTGTCAAAAGGTGTCTGTGAGTATGCAAAGACTACATATATATTTACTTCAGTTTATGTAACAATATCAACCAACAGTTTTAATTTCATGAACATAAAAAACACAAGCAACGGAACAATGGGTATAATCTGAGACGTGCAAATGATCTACACAACAGAAATATCCAAAAGCAGTTTCAGGGAATTCAACCTGTAAAGAATTAATTATAATAATTCCTAAAACAGAGGCTGCAGCCCGTGGCTGAATTATAAAATTCCCAAATAAAGCTTTTTGCATATCCACCCGCGTGTTTGTGGAAGACAAGCCCTCGAGTCTCACGCCTCTCACCGAATTTCAAATGGAATTTCACTGACTTCTCAAAGTACCCAGAGAAGACTCGTTGCTCACCCGCTCCCCCACCTTTTTTTCCATCGAGTATAATATAATGCCACGAAATGGACTTTTATAGTGCTCAACCACCAGGGGGTCGAGGCCTCAGTCATCAAGTGTATGGGGGGAGCTCTTTAGTTATAATGTATGACGGGTCATTTGTACAGTATGAAATTATTTCAATTCCATAGGGTTTAATTACCAAACACCAATCATACAGTGTTATAGTTTTTTTTTAAAGTTGCCACAGCTCCTCTTGGGAACCACAATCAGCATTCACAGATGAATATACTATGTGTGTGTAGGCCTTTTGTGATGAAATTTGTTTCCAGGCCACTGCTCTGGGCTTTGCACATTTCTGCGAACGATCACAACCTTCACACACCAAGAACACACTGTTCTTACGAGATTACCAAATAAATCCCTTCTGAGGAGGCAACAGGAACCAGAAAGGAAAGAACGCAGAGCCAAGGAGTTAATATGACCTGTATGTTCCCCACCACAAATGCTTTAGATAATGCGTCTAAAAAGACATTGTTCGGGTTTTATGTGTGTGTACTTTAAATACAAATCTGCCCAGATACGCATCTCCCTCTCATGTTCCTTATAAATAACATTGTTGATTGAAGTAACTGTATATGCTCTCCTCTCTCTCTCTCTCTCTCATACGCGCGCGCGCACACACACACACACCTTTCACCACAAGCTATAAAACCACACCCCTGCTATCTAAAGACGCAAGTCAAATGTTTCTCCAAAGGTCTGAATGGTGATGAATAAAAACAGACTTCTGCGATTTTCATGCCTCTGAAAAATAATGAGCCAAAAAGAGAATATCCAATTACAGGAAGCTGTCCCAAAGGGGAAAAAAATGGCATGACGATTCCCGCAACATGCCGTCAAATACAGAACTGGTGAGATGCAAGGCAAGGCTTGAAATCACAGCATGGTATCATGTGACCAGACCTTCTCCAATGGCATCGCAGGGGATGTTTAAGGTATGATAATCTGCACAAGTGCATTCTCCCACTCTGGGTTTTGTCAAGTGCCAAAAAAAATTTAAAGAGCAGTACAGCAAGCGAAGTATGGTAGGCTTTGATTTTCTGCTACAAAGAACAGGAGTGTCAGTGAGCAGAACACCCCCCCCCCATACACACCCAGAGATGTCAAGTGGAAAGAATGCCAAATCCCAAAGGAGAAAATGATGGCCTCAGTTGTGGGTGGGTGGGGCGGGGGGGGGGGGGTCTAAAGGCCTGGCATTCATACAAACCTGTTACTAGTGCTGTGGTGGACACCCCTCAATAAATAAGAGCTTCACAGAGTTGACAGCTACTCTGTTATGGGCAGACGCTATGCTAGGCGACTGCCAAAACTGATCATGACAATGACTGCCTTCACGCCTTCCTTCAGTCAGCATTATTCCATAAATATAAATATAAACTTGTGAGATTTACAGCCGTCTCCCATCCATTGGGTTCTGGAGACCACACCCCTGTCTACCAATACCTTAGAAGCGATACCATAAGCCCCAAAGGGCTGGACTGCGGAAAATGCAGAACTTCACGTAACAGCCTCAGAGGCAAAGCTACCGAAACACAAGATTCCGTCTATTGGGGAAGCTGATTTCCATCTATTGACAGGGAGCAGGAAACTTCAGCTTCACTGAAACTCTATACAAGTATTGCAGGCGTTGGCAATTATTTTGCATAGAAGTCACTCTGACTATCAGTGTATATTTAGGCTAATTCATTTATTTAGGGTGTTATTCAATTCATGGCATAGAGATAATGAGAAATATTGGTTCATCACAAAAATAAGTAGTGTCATACAACAGAACGTATTTAAAATATGTAATATGCACTTCAAATTTAAATCCTGTTTTCTACATTCAGGCAATTTCTTGTTTTAAAGCATACATCTTTAGTGTACGGCTTCGCCTCAGAAAATATTTTACCGGGCATCAAATAATCCCGAATCAATGTATGGTGTTTTTTGCAAATATGGACATTTTTGTTGCATACGATGTGTACGAAACATATAGACAAATTCATGGAATATTTGCAAATCAGTTGCGATACATTTTCCGTCTTAAAAGAGGAGATATGACGGCAGGAGAGACCCTGCATTCATTTGGCGAGACAGGAACACCCTGAAACAAAAAGAGCTTCATAGCTGCTTTACACTGGCCTTTGCTGATATTTTGTAGGTGCTTTTCCAATGTTCTATCCGGTATTACTCATCTACTTTGTATGGGGCATTATATAATTCCACAGGAGGACGCCGTTTTAGTTCTGACACATCATGTCCAGTTTGGACCGGGTTTACGGGAACAAAACGCATTTCATCAAGTGCCGACGGGGCCTCTCCTACAGTGAAGAGTCACACGACAGCGCAGCTATACAGCGGGGAACCTGGCCAGACCTACTAACCAAGTCACCCGCCTTCCGCTCCTCTAAGGCTCGGAGGACCGCCGATTGCTCATTTTACCGACGAGCAACGTAGTTCAGTTTTAGGAAACAAGACAGCAATTTTTATGACAGCATGGAAAACTTGGCTTCCACTGGCGAAGAAGCTCAAACGCCACTTCAGAGTCGGTGCAGAGAAAAGCAACGTGGATGTTCTCGAAATACAGAAAAATAAACATGAAAAAGATAATAACAACTGGCCCTTTTTGTGGTGTGGGCCACCAATCCACGTGGCTCGCTGTTTTCTTTCTTTAACATAGACATCAGCAACCCCAACAAATGTAACTGTGCAAGCCAGTGACCATATAGCAATGCAACAACCACTGACCGTGAAACTGCGTCTAGCATAACATCCAAGGAAGCTAACTAGTTCAAAATACAAAAGCACACACACTTACCCCAACCCCCATGTTTCTTTTAATTTAAGTCTTCTTAAAAAATATTATTTAGAAACAAAATGGAAAAAAAATCCTTCCAGATCTTTACAGTGTCCAGTTCCTCTGCCGTACCCGACCCACACGTGTCACTTCCACGGCACACACTATTAACTGTTCTTCTCCTTAGTCCGGGGTTCTAATACTTATACGCTGTGTTTATTCGATTGTGACGTCTGCCCCTTTTACCATGGTAACCCTGAAAAGTGGGGAGGAGTCTTTCCCAGCCACGATGGAGCGCGGTCTTCTTCCTCAATATGGAATATTAATGGGAGATTTTCATACAGCGTAAATTTGAACTGGAAACACTCGTCGGTGATGCGGAAAATAAATGCCATCTAATGTAGTTTTTCGCAAATACATGACTAAAAATAAAAACCTTGTACACGTGGATTCTGAGAATTCTCAGTTTGGACGATAAGGGACTTGAATTCAGCTTTTAATGTATTTATTTTAAAAATCAATAAACACTTTGAGAGTAATTTATTGTTATTATTTTTTATTTCCCGTCCCGGATGTTGTCACTGGAGTTGGAACAAGTTGGAACGGTGCAACAGATCCCTCACGATAGTCTCACGCAACAGGGCTCAGTTTTACTTTATTTGCATTTGTTTAACGTTATTTGGTACCAAGAGGTGGTTTCCTGACTGCAAATCCGTTAACTGCCGATAAACATAATGAATTCCACGATCGTTTCTGCCACTAAATTGTGTAAACTGGCAAATGTTTAGCTGTTTTAGCGAAGCCGAATCTTTGGTTTCGTTTCCCTTTTTTGCTAATTTATTTTTAAGCAAAACATAATATTTCCCTCAATCTTAAAGTGCTTATTATGTTCTTCTAAACATTTTGTTTGACGATTGTTTCAAAAGTTAACCTTCGTTACGCTGTATAAATATGAATCTTAATATTAATTCTAATATAGGGCACGAAGGTACGTGCAGTTCTCCCGTAATCTCTTTAAAAGCTTCGGCACAGTACTCGCAGTTTCTTCACACGGATATAAAACAAAGGCGAACTGAAGAACTGAAACCAAGGATGTTCTCTGGAAAGTCACAGCTACCATTTAAGACCTAACAGCACCTATAGAGTATAGGTAAAAGGTATTTAGCCACTACCACGAAATGCTTAGCCGTATTAGAATATAAAATATTTGGTTATTTCATCCTCCTCCCACGCACAAAAATAATTGAAAATAATTAATGTGCTGTGAGCTCATGTTTTGGTGATTACTGGTGGCATATACTGAGGTTTCTTAATTTTTTTTTATATCCACACCCTATTTAATGTTATTTATATACGCAATACGATTGCATTAATGCCATTAATCATATTTACTGCTACTCAAAGCCTACTGTCTGGTTATTTTTATCACATTTAAATTAAGTGGCCAAAATTATGGGTGGTACCTTTCTTTATTTATAATTACACTGCAGATTGCACATTTCCTGAGCTGCAGTACAAGGATTTTCTGTTTAAAGCCCAAAAGTGCTGCTGCTCTTCTAGTAGTAAGTTTCATTCTCCACCCAACCTAAAATAAGAAGAAAAACACAAGTTTTACATGCCATATGCATAGTATATTTGCTTAAATGTTCATATTTCACACGTGTGCATTTAACTTAAGTACTTTCAGGTATTGCCCAATTTGTGCTTGATGCAAGATCAACTTTATCTCTACACGTCTGTAGAAATATATTTTAGAGACTATTTAGAAAACTGGCGTTATAGATTGGAGTGTGATCTGCCTCTCTAGTTTCTCATTCTGGATTTGTAGAATGTTCTGGAGAACTTAGATAACGTTGACTTACCTCCTGGATTGCGCCGCAGAATGTACCTCCTGATTTCATCGTAAAAGAAGATGAAGAAGGAGTAGGGCAAGGCACAAAACCACCAACAGATTCTGAGGAGACGAGAGAAACACGACACAAAAATGTAGGAGAGCAGTGACATCCACTGTCACACTGGCTTCAATAAGACATACAGCCAGTCAAACAGGGTACTACTTACTTGAGTGGATACATTCTCAGTGCCACATCCATTCCGGGGCAATAGGAAAGGAAAGCAGCAAGAGACGTTTCTTCAAAAATTCCAAAGTTTAGGATCCTGTTCCTGAATGTGACAAAGTTGAATGGTATCACGTAAGTGATAATTGTACTTAAATCTCATGGTCTATAGCTATTTCCAAAGATAAGTTTAGTTAAATTTCAAAGACTGATGTCGGCTGCACACTTACCTCATACCCTGTTTAAGAATAGAGTTCTTCCGGGTCTTGCAGATGATCAAGACGGCCCACTGACATTGTACAATGCAGGTAAAGAATGCCGTATGACATGTATGCTCTACAATCTTCCTCTGGTCATAGGTCTGCAATGCAGATAGACGGTGAAAAGAGCAGAGTTTAATATCATTAAGACACTGATCTCCTCCTTCTATGTCTATAACTGACCATCGTGGCATGAAAGAGTTTGGATGTCTGGTTACGGACCCATTGCTGTCCGTAAGAGTCTTCCAGGTCATTTATGGTTCTGTCTTCCCATTTGACACGTAGGCCCAACAGTAAATCCGGCAGAAAGCCATTCTCTCCAAGGATGACACAGTAAGTGAAGAAGCCAGCTACTGCCTGGATCATACCTGGAAATAAAAGAAAAGAAAAAGAAAATCCAATGGGAAGATTAAGTGTTTTATAGGATTCAGAAGTCATGTAGCAACCCCATGTAACAGTCCAGCAGTTAACCATGTTAATTCCAAGTCATACTATATGGACAAAAGTATTGGGACACCTGGAACTTACGCCCACAGGAACCTGTATGACATTCCCTTCTAAATTCACAGTTATCAATATGGCGCTGAGCCCTTCTTTGCAGCTATAACAGCTGCCATTCTGGGATGGCTCTCCACAAGTTTTTGGACTGAGTCTGCGGGAATTGTTCCCCCTTCATTCAGAAGAGCATTTGTGAGGTCAGCCACTGATGTTGGACGTGTAGATTGCAATCTCTAAGCATACCAAGACTGTTTGGTCTGTTCCATGCTCCCACCTTTGGGGTACAGTTCTGGGGAAGGCTCTTTACTGTTCCAGCAGTTGCCCCATTGCACAAAGCCAGGTCCATAAAGACATGGGCCGGTGAGCTTGGTGTGGAAGAACTCTGGCCTCAACCCCACTGAACACCTTTGAGATGAACTACGACAGAGATTGTGAGCCGAGCTTTCACCTCCAACATCAGTGCCTGACCTCACTTATGCTCTTTTAGATGAATGGGCAAAAGCTTACACGGACACACTCCAAAAGCTAATGGAAAGCCTTCGCAGAAGAGTGGCAGCTGTTATAGGTGCTATGGGGGGAACAATTCCATATTAATATCTATTAATAATGGGATGTCATAAATGTTCCTGTGGGGGGTTGTAATGGCCAGGTGTTAGTGTCGCAAGCCTCTAAAGGGAACAGTGCACCATTTGATCAGGTCTTCCACTGAAACTGAATTAGTTGATTCAAATAACAACAGGATCTTACCAATCTGGCCATAGGCCATACTGATGAGCCTCTCATTCACCAACTTATCAGTTTTGGCATTTCTGGGATGTCTCTTCATGATGTCACTCTCGGCATCCTCGTATGCCAGGGAGATGGCAGGAATCTTACAGGTAGCAAAGGCGTGCCAGTATTAGTTTTTGGAAGCTTGCAGGCCTGCTGTGAATCCTCAAAGGTTTTTTTTTTTTTCCAAACTGAGCTGTCCTCATACTCACCATGTCAGTGCCTAAATCAATGCAGAGGATGGTGACAGTCCCCAGGGCCAACGGAACGTTTGCAACCACAAACATTAGGAAGGGGGTGATTTCCGGGATGTTACTGGTGAGGGTGTAAGCGATGGATTTCTTCAAATTGTCAAAGATCAGGCGACCTGATGAGAGAAAAGGCAAATTGTCTAAATCTATAGCTTATTACGCCTTAATGAAAGGAAACTCTAGAATTGTACTTGGATCCTTCCATGTTATACCTTCTTCTACTCCAGTTACAATGGAAGCAAAATTATCATCCATGAGGATCATGTCAGCTGCTTGTTTGGAGACGTCAGAGCCAGCAATGCCCATAGCTACACCAATGTCGGCTTTCTTCAGCGCGGGGGAGTCGTTCACACCATCTCCTGTCACAGCTACAATAGCACCCTGTAGGAGAGTAGGGAACCTTTCAGCTTTCTGCTTTAATTTCTAGGTTTGTTCTTCTTAGTTGAAACTGAGACGCTTGAATTTGGCTGAAATAGGAGTGCATAATGTAAAATTAAGGGTATAAATGAATGTAAGACTATGCTTTTAAGTAATACAAGACTTTAATAATAAGATGAATGGCAAAGTATGATACTTGTCTCTGGCAGCCTTCGACAATGATCAGCTTCTGCTGCGGAGAGGTTCTGGCAAACACTATCTCAGTGTGATGCTGCAGGATGTCATCCAGCTGTTCTGGGGCCATGCTTTTCAGCTCTGCACCATGGACTACACAAGCTTTTGCTTCTCTGTGGACAAAAAAGAATGGAGAGTCATTATATTATGTTATTGTGGTGCTTCAAGCTGCCTAAAAGCTGTAGTCACTATGACCAGTACGGTCCTGTACCTGGGATTGACTTCACTAACTGGAATGTTCAGACGAGCAGCAATGTCTTCAACAGTCTCGTTGCCCTCGGAAATAATACCCACACCTCTTGCAATGGCCTTGGCAGTAATGGGATGATCACCTGTTACCATGATAACCTAAGAGTGACACAGAGATAAGAATGAGAAATTATTGGCACCAGGACAGTTGCCTTTGTCAATCGTGTAATAGGTTTTTTCGACAGAAAAACCTTAAGTAGACATGTACCTTGATTCCAGCGCTCCTGCACTTGCTTACGGCATCCGGCACTGCAGCGCGGGGGGGATCGATCATGGACATGAGGCCAACAAAGCAGAGGTTCTCCGTGGGGAAGTTCATGCTTTCAGAATCAAAATGAAAGCCCTCAGAGAACTGGTCATCAGGAAGCAAATAATGGCAGAATCCTGCAAGCAAAATGTTAGAAAGAATTACAGTAAATACAAAAAGTTTTGAATAGTGTGTGAACGTGCCCTGCAATGGGCGGGCTGCCCCGCAATGGACGGGCTGCCCCGCAATGGGCGGGCTGCCCCGCAATGGGCGGGCTGCCCCGCAATGGGCCCGTACCCATTCTGGGTTGTTCTCTGCCTTGCACCTATAGCCTCCAGGTAGGCTCCACGCCCCTTGTCACCCTGAATAGGAGGAGCGCTTACAGAAAATGGATGGATGGGCATTAAATTTCAAAAACTACCTTTGCAATTTTCATAGATAACTCTTTGCCAAGCAAGGTTTGTAATTATTGACACATATACTTGCACTTTCTGAGTACTGGGTATTTAAGGTATGTCCAACATACCTTTAAAGATAATTTATTGCACTGTATTTTGTACCTATGCGCCTTACCTAATACTCTCTCTCCAAGGCCACCCAGCTGCAGGTAAACATTATGAAATGCTTCTTTCATGTCTTCATTAAGTGGCTGCTCCTTGCCCTGAATCATGATGGTGGAGCAACGATCCAGGATCTTCTCTGGGGCTCCCTTCATCACTATCAGGTGCTTAGACTCAGAAGAGTTGGGGTTCTTATGGATGGATAGCTATTAGAGGAATGAACAGATTAAAAATGTTCTTCCGAAACAGTATATCATCTTTCTTGAAGTCACTTTCAAGGACCAATGTACCTGGTATTTATTTGATGAGTTGAAGGGAATTTCTGCAAGCTTAGGGTATTTGTCTCGCATCTCCTTCACCGACCCACAGCACAGCTCAATGCACTTCAGCAGAGCAGACTCTGAGGCGTCTCCGGAAACATCTCTCTGTCAAATGACGCCAGAACAATAAGATAATGGCACCTGTTGCTGCCAATTATAGAAGTTTAAAAGGGCCCCATGCTACACTGTGGGTACTATGACAGTTGAATGACAAGCTTTCACATACCTTGAGGACAGGAACGTTGCTCTGGTAATCTTTGAAGAAGGCGCGGTTACACAGGCCAGCGATCCGCGCCAACGCCGACCACGTAGCCGAGCTCCTGTCGAATGAAGTTCCGCTCTGGTTCTCCGTGGTGTCGGCCTCATG
>JAODUD010000001.1:48932113-48946210 GCA_026784285.1 Stomatorhinus walkeri | reverse complement strand
TAGTCTGAAAGGAGACTACAAAACCTCAATGCAGTTAGACATGTTTTCAGATTGGTGTAAAAGTAATTGACATTTAAAAGTACAGCCGCATCTTTAAAATATTATGTGGATCTCAGCTTTGTTTATATATGAAGAAAAGTCTTTTTTTCCCTTGACAATTTGAAAATTTCCCCACTCACAGTGACAGTAGCTAAGAGGCCCTCTGGAACATTTGCGACGATGATTCCAATGAGGAAGATGACAGCTTCCAACCAACCGTAGCCAAGAATGAGTGAGAGGATGAAGAAGCTGACACCCAGGAAGACAGCTACAGCCGTTATTATGTGGATGAAGTGCTCAATCTCAACAGCAATGGGGGTCTGTCCAACTTCCAGGTTTGAGGCAAGGGTAGCAATGCGTCCCATCACTGTGTTATCTCCAGTGTTGATCACAATGCCACGGGCAGTACCTATAATGAGGCAGACGAACAGAAGGGTTCCAAGAATGGAGAAGGTATACTGTGTTTTACAGAGAATTAATTATATACATGCATCTGGCTATTGATGCAGCTAGTTATCTCTGATGTTACGCTCTACCTTCCACACAGTTGGTGGAAAAGAAGGCGATGTTCCTGGTCTCCAGGGGGTTTTCATTGGTGAACTCAGGAGAACGAGTCTGCGGCTCAGATTCACCGGTGAGGGACGAATTGTCCACCTGTGAAGGAATCAAATTGCAGTCAGGAAAATCGCAGAGATGCACTTATAATATTTGGGGGAAAATGAGAGACCTGGTTTCATTTAGCACAAGACGTTTCAATCACCTTGCAGGTGTAAGCATAGATGACACGAAGATCAGCAGGAATCCGGTCTCCTCCCTTGATTTCCATCAGGTCTCCAACCACCACGTCCTCAGCATTGATGCACTTCTTATCACCATCGCGGTATACCAGGGCTTGCTGATAGACAGAATGGAAAGATGGTATACCAGCCCATTCCCTCTACATATAGGATACTTATAAGGTACAAGTATGAAATATAGGTTTTTATACAGTAATACCACAGGGAATCACACCTGGGGCACCATGTTCTTAAATGAGTCCATGATCTTGCAGCTCTTCGCCTCCTGGTAGTATGAGAAGCAGCCGGTAATGATGACGACGAAAGCTAGGGCGATACCCAGGTATAACTGTGAACAGAAGAGAAACCAGGCCTCATAAACATGAACAAACACTATGAAGAAATGTATATGAGCTTGAACATTAACGCTAATATGTAGAGAATGGGTTCAAGTGGGAATTGTATACCTGGTACTGCTTACTTTGCAAAATAAACAAAACTTGTCAATAGCTAATGCACCTCCCAAAAGTTGGCTCAGTGGGATTAGAACCTGCAGCCATCTGGTCACAAACTTCTTGATTCACTTTAATCTCACACTCACGTTGTCATTTGCAGGGTCTTCTTCATAGGCTATCTGAATGCCGTAGGCCAGGAAGCATAGTATTGCTCCAATCCACAAGAGCATGCAGAAACCACCAAACATCTGTTTGCAGAACTTCACCCATTCTGGGGTGGTCACTGGAGGGGTGAGGGAATTCGGACCATCACGGGCTAAGATCTCCTTTGCACGGGTGCTAGTCAGTCCCTGTGTCAGTTGGAAATGCCGTTTTAATCCACCTGCTGCACAGTGTCTGTAATAATCACCTCTACAGTGCTTTATACTAAATTACACTGGATCTGCTGATCCTTCTGAGCATCAGCCTGTAAAAGTTTAAAAGAATAGATAAAGCTTTATTTCTCTGCGTTTTCTATTTTAAGAGAAGATGAGGTAAAAAAAAATTCACCCCTATTAGCAAACCTTAACAATGTCTGTGCCAAATTTTCGTTGAAGGTCTTCTATGCTGAGTTTGTGATCATCCTGTGAAAAGTGATTACAGACATTACATTTACATCATTGAAACATTATTAAAAACAGAAAAAATGTTCATGAACATATATGATTATTACAGTTCTTACAGCCCATAAATTGATCGGTGGGCAAAATATAAGCAAGTAGGAGATGGAGGGGTTCACTTACAATATCGACCTCCTTCTTCAGCTCCTCCATATCCTTCTTCTTGTTCTTCTTCTTCTTCCCGTTCCCGTCATTCTCAGAAGTAGCTGTCAGCTTGTAGTCACTTCCTCTCTGTGTTGGGTGAAGTACAGAAACATCCATCTACCTGCTTACTTGCTAATTTAGGGCCTAACTTTCCAAATATATGAGATCAATATACTTTTTTATTGCTTGGAGAAAGATTGATAACATTTTTTAAGTAAAGACGTGCTTACTAAAAAAAAAAATCCAGAGAGTCACTGCCACTATAGTGCTGTGTGCTTTAGCTAATTTCTTGAACCTAATAATGCAAAATTCAGTTTGGCTTTAACTGTGATTTCCAATCCAGTATGTGTAATGGAAGCACAGTTTCCCACACTTGGGACAAGTCAGCTAACCTGGAGCGAGTGAGCAGTGAGTTTGAAAAACATCTGAGGTGACATTTCCACGAATTCTATAACACTGTTCAGTTGTCATAATACTAGGATGAGATGGCTGGGATTTACGCCAGTAAAAACAGGGCTATAGATAATGTACAGGAAAAGCACTGACATACTAATACAATCCTCCTAACACATATCCACGTTAGCCTACTGTGGCTCCCCATGGACAATCTGGACTAAATAATGTCCAAAGAATATCCTGTATGGACCCACTGTAGTTACACTCAGACTGGGCCCCTCATCAAAAATTCTGGTCCAGTCGGGCAACGTCAATCAGCGTTGCCCAGTCTTTTTCCATGTGTAAGTCACCTTGGCCGCAAGCATCTGCCTAATGAATAACTCTAAGTGTAAACAAAATTCACAAGACCCTTGCAGAGCCTGTTCTTGAGACCTGAGGACTTTTAGACAGATTAAGAGCAGAGAAAGTTCTAGGTCCAATGTGCCCAAATTTGTTGCAGGCACTTGGGTAGTATTAAAATATATTGATCCAATAGCACAAACTGTTGATCGCGATATCTAATATTCAAACAACAGAACAGAAAAGAAGTGATTCCCTGATTTATGGTATGTCTGTTTCCTGATTATGTTATAACCAGTCACAGTTGACTTAGCGATCAGATAAGTGACAGTGATTTACATAGCAAGGGCTAGATGTTTATCTGCACAGGAGTTCCATCTGAATAAAGCCAGGTAATTCATGTACAAATGCAACACAGTAATTCAATTTTGCACAAACCTAGTATAGTCATTAAACAGTGCATTTTCAACATCCATCTTTTCTTTAGCTAGTATTTTATTTTAAGACCATGCAGTTTATGTTTTACAGCTGTATTATGACATCATTAATGATGATGTCATTTATTTCTTCAAATGGTCAAATTTGTAATACTAATAGCATAACATTCTCCACACAAGAATGAGCACCGAGATATTGCATTGTTCCATTTTCTTTAACTGATCAGAGCCAACCAAGTGAATTTTGTTTTTAAGTAGTTCTGGAGTTGTATTGTCTATGGATTAACACTGAACTGTGATAGGAAGCTGTCCCTGTGAAGGGCACTCTCTGTTCTTAGTGTGTCCCTGGGGTTGGCTTTGCCTCCCTGAAGACTTGACTTGCATGTGTTTAGATGATTTATCAGTGGAAAAATGAGCTACCCATTGACACACAGTAACGACAAACTTTGGTGACATTTTACTTAAAGCAGTCATCATAATGTCTTTTAGATATATTCATAGTACATACAATGCATTCATAAAGTACTTTAAATACAGCTATAACCATTTATAAAAATATATATAATTTAATATGTTGGTCATTAATTATGAATGCTCTATGAAGTTTTGATCTATAATGCACTATAGATAGCTTCATAATGCATTATAATGGTCAGTATAAGTATACAGAGCATTATAGATAAGAGCTTCATAGTGCAAACAAAATGCATGATATATATGGCTATAATGTGTTATGCCTTTTTATATATAGTTACAACTGTGTGTATAATACTTTATGAATGAATTATTATGCACTTTGAAGGTACCTATAATACATTATACATGGGTGTTTTAAGTAAAATGATACCAAAATATCTTGTTTCCCAAGAAGCTGTTGAATAAATAGGTCTGCAGCCGTAACACTGAGAGTGTTCTTTTCAACACTGTAAGTGTTAAACTAAAACTTCAGATTTTTACCTGTTTAAGAAATCTGGCACCTTCCTAAGTTTAGGTATGAAACTCATTTGGGTTTCAAAGACCCGGTAGTGACCCTCTTGCAGTCATTACTATTGTTACGTCTCCAATTTGCCACACAGTAATTCACTTTTACTTTGGCCCATCTTTAAATATGATAAAACAGCAGTGGGTAAACGAATATGTAAATTAATAAGCAGTACTCACAGTCACAATACAAAACGTATTTTAAATGGAAATGTCAACATATACTTACTCCAGCTCCCATCTTTGCTAGCTGTTCCTAAACGTCCAAATTAAAAGTGTAAAATAGATCTATTCTTTTTTATTTTTGTTCTATTTCACTGGCACTGACTGTGTTCCATCTATGAGTCGCTTCCACAGGACGTGCTGTGAAGCTACTCAGTGGTTCATCTGATGTCAGGCCTTATATATGCATTATTTCCCCAGACAGGAGAAGGTGTGGTCGGGGGATTATCAGGGTGGTTGGGTTAATTTGCGGTGTGGTTTTTTGCCTTCATTAACCTGGGAGGCATTTCAAAGTAAGTTTTAATCCTAAACATGCCCTGACTGAGTAGTTTACAGAGAAAACACCAAAGGGGTCAAAGACTATAAAGAAACAGGCCTGGTCCAACTGGAACTTACGCTTTGCCATTTGGCGAAGGTTTGAGAAGAATTCCGTTTTTTACCACGAAAAGATAGAAAACAAATGTTTGGTAAAGAATTATTAATCTGCCCTGGAGGGAGCACCATGTCACAGCAACCTGCTATTGGCTTCCCGTTTACTGGTAATGTGTTTTATACAAGAATACAGGGCAACAGTCACCCTCTTTACACAGATCATCAGCAGCAATAAGGTTTTTTGTACTGGGTGTGTGGCATTTTCACCGTGTTTTGGCCATGTGTTTAAAATCCTGTCTGATCTGATAAGATGCATGTAGTTTTGTTCAAACAAGGCCTTACTGAGACCACAGGAATTTGTAAGAATAGAATCTAGAACATTTTGTACAGTAATTATCTGTCGGAGGGATATTAATTAGATGGAAGTGACAGACGTTTATTTTTTTTTTGCAAAGAATTCATACTTTTTCTTCATCAGAAAAGTGTCCCCTACCACTGCGGTGGCATTGGGCAGGGCCAGAAGATGAGGCAAGGAACAGGTCTCAGAGGGTCCCAAGCTGGACGCTGTTTGTGTTGGAAACAGTGCTCTGTTTGTTGTCTCTTAGTGATGAGGCATGCGCCACAACTCTGGACACCAGTGACTGCCTCTCCGTATTCATGCTTCAAATGGAGGCCCTGAGGTTAACGGAGCAGCGCTCCTCTGAGTTATAACTCCGCGAGCAGCCTGCACTGACCCCAGTGACCTCGGAATTTGACATTTTAGCATCTTTGTGTACCATGAACTTGCAAACATACACTTCCAGATGCCATGGCATTACATTTCCAATATGATAACATAATATCTGGTGCTAACTATTTTAAAGTGGAAATCAAGCTAGAGTTTTGAATGACAGAAATAGAAAGTATCATGTGTAGTTACTAAAAGCTTGATTTGTCTGAGCTGTGTGGGAGAAACCATTGGCATTTCACACCTGAAAATTAAGCTGTCAGCCTTCTGCAAACTTTAGCAACCTGATTCTATGTAAACTAGTGTTAAAATGATTATAGTGTTATCCTTTGAAGAAATGTACTACTAACATGATATCTGTTATTCACACTGTCATTATGTGTCAGATACTAATGCCGATTGCTGCTGTGCTCACAAGGCAAGTTTGAAATATATTTATGGCCAATGAGTGCGCTAATTGCTTCCTTCTGTTGAGGACAAACCAAAAACGATAAAATCTGGCTTGTTAATTTATCATCACGTGCTTATTGTAGATTTTAACAGAAATCGGACAGTCGGTGCGATGGCAGGATTGCCGAAAAGGACAACGTATATTCTGTTAACGGTGTTGAACAGAAAACCACATATTCATATCCAGGGGCCTCTTAACACTTTCCATGGCCTGTAAGAGAACAAGGGAATGTATGTTATGGTTATAAGGCCTAGCAAGGACACCTTGACATGTTGCCGTGGTTTCGGATCCCCTATGGGAAGCTTCGCTCTGTGAGCTTAAGGCCTGATCCTTTCTCACAGGAAAAAATTACGTCAGAAACCCGAAGGATCCCACGGCACTTGACGTATCACTTGACGCCTGACACGACTGCCAGAGGGTGTTCACTACAGCTGTATGAAAATAGAGATGTGTGGGGTCAGTTGTCGGGTGGTGGATTCACTGCTGAACCCAGCCTCAGGAAGTGCAGGCTGATTCATCAGGCGGCTCATTCATACGCACAAAATGGAGAAGGTGAGGGGAGGAAGAGAGTAGGAGCCAAAATACTGTGTGTGACTTTCACATAGACAGGGTGCCTTCCACTGAAAGAGCTTCTCTGACCCCTGACCTTTAGCATGAGTTTATTTAGCTCCCCCACCCGCCCCATGTGTCTGTGATTGGAAGGTTGCCAGTTCAAGTCCCAGTGTTGGCCGAGCGATGTCCCCGTTGAGCCCTTGAGCAAGGCCCCTAACCCCCAATTACTGGCTGACCCTGTTTTCTCAATTGCGTGTCACTTTGGATAAAAGCAACTGTTAAGCAAATAAATGTCTCTCTCCCTCTATTTAAATATAGCTATATCTATCATACTTCTAAAACTTATCTGTGGAAGCATGTGTGCTAACCGACTGAAACCAAAACTAACATTGCAGAAATCATAAGTAAAGAGAAACACTGCTAACGTTGCAAAATGTCTAAAGCTGAAAACGTGCACGTCGCCCGGTTCACTTCGGACTTCCTCCCCCCCGTCCTGCAGCTGAACGGGTCGGATCTTCCCACTTGGTTTTCCATCGGTGTGTCTCTCAGTGCAGAGAACAGATGCCGGGGTCCACCAGACCATCATCCCACTGGAACGCAAATGCGGCAGCAGAGACCAGGGGGGCTGTTGTGAAAACGTGAAAAAACGTGAGGAGAAGCCATTCAAAAAAAAAACAGAAACTAAATAAGCCGAATCATTCGTAACACAGACACGAGAGTGCATTCGATTCTGTCGCTTAGCTGAGTGAGGTGCCTGCCTGTTAGCCCTGTTTGCACATGGTGAATGAGTCCAGAAGACTCCGGGAAATGTTTGGGTCTCCCTATTTCTCCTGCACTGGTGGTTCTTCGTTCTTTGGCATTTAGTAGAATCTAAGGTGACCCGTACCACATGTCTGCTGAATAGCTACATGCAGTAACTGCTGTGTTATGTCTTTTACGGCATGAAGTCACTGGCTTTCACTGTCACTCTCACTGGCCGGGGAGACTTCACTCATGTGGAAATAACAAAACCTTCCCCGGTGAGAGTGGATCTCTGCCCCTACGGTATTAATGATGCAGGTTCAGGTGCAGGAGTTGCGTGTCCCAGTTGGTGGTGTCAACATCAGAACTGAACGTTTGTAATGCAGAGGAGAAAAAAAGCCTCATTCTATAAGGCTTCCTCTGTCAATAGTGGTTTCCTGCACATGTGCTAGAATTTTTTGGTACACTGAGTTTCTGGCAGCTATATGCTGCGGGATTGACCCGTTGCGGCCTCTGGTTCCCTGGCTTTATAGGTGAGAGTGAGTGCTCCTCCAATCAGGGCTGAAGACACATTCAGGGACACACTTGGCGATACATAACGTCTCTGCCACTCTGCATGAGGAAGAAGGAAAACTGAGAAAGGGCCGCAGGATGTGGGGATGGATAAGGCAGTAGGGAGTGAAAAGAGAGAGAAAGCAGAGAGAGAGAGAGAGAGAGAGAGCTCTGATTTATTCTGTCAGACTCCTCAGACCTGCTGAGCCCTGGCATTTGCAACAAAGAGCCAGTGTTGCTCCAAACCTTGACAGTGCACTGCAGGAACCACATGTGGGAACCCAGAAAGGGGGCACCAGCCTCCCAGAGCACAGCAGCTGTACCATGACTTCCTCATCAGGGTTGCGTATCCTGTCCCCTGCAGTTGGTTAGCCCTGTGCTAGTCTGTTCCGGTTCTACACACGGCAGACTTAGTGTGGGGCCAATGTTATTTAACCTAGGGACTCCATAAAGTATTTAGCGGCTCTTTATACTTTGAATTCTCCAGGCTTTCCTTTCCGCTTCATTAGGTTTTTAGCAACAGGGTGTCCCCCGTGAAACCTGGTTCTGCTGGAATTTTATTGCCGCAATGACCTTGTGGGCACAATGAGTAACAAAAGTATTTTTAAACCACCTCCTAATATCAGAAATAAACTTTCCTAAAATGTAATAAAACAATAAAATTGTGAAGTATCCCATTCATATTCGTATTCATAATATCATCATATATATTTTTGAATAGCACAGTAATTTTGATGTCAATAGTGATAACACTGAAGAATTTGAATCCTTTCCCTCAGTAATCATTACCATGATGTTGAGACATACCGCAGCAAGTAATACTGAAGGGTTAGCTTTTCAAATTACATTTTATTGCTTTTGCTGAGATTTTTTGATAAGGTTTGTTTAGCTGATTTCGAATGGGGAAAGCCATATGAGATAGCCCGCTCTTTAATCAGTGCCTGAAAGTATCAGGAACATAAAGACTGGATTACTTCTGTCCTGAATGATTCCTAAGAGGCAATGAAAAGCACGGCCAGATACCTGAATGTGACACCCCTGCTTCAGTAGCTCCATTTATGAAGCCGTTTGGGGCGTCCAGTGGCTGATCTGGCACGGGAACAACTGTCTGTGTCATGAGGCAGGGCTTTCTCTTAGTTTCTATAAACACACTAATTGTAAACAGATTCACGTAGGTACCCGTCCTTTGTAGCATTTCTAAGCAATGAAAGAATATTTTTTCTCAATTGAAGAGAGTAGGAACTTCTTAAGGAACTTCTTACGGAACTTCTTAAGGACACCCAAGTTTAAATCCTCAAGAACTTTGTTTGTTTCTTTCTTTTGTCCTACTTTCTTTCCTTTCACAGTTCTCTTCCGTATCCATTAAGAAGGATTTTCCATCAAAGGCTTTTCCATCAAAGATTAATATGTCATCCTCATAAGAATCTACTGATTTGGTCATAAGGGATTAGAAGTGACTGTTTTGGACAGGACTTCTAGTTTTATAGTTCTATAGTCGTAACTACTTTGCTATCATTTTGACCTTGACATGGTCACAACAGTGCCCATATGTATGTCTGTTACTATTATAGACATATTGAGCAAGAGATTTCTCCTCCTTACCCAAGTAAGTGGTTAAATGGAGATGTATGTTTGAGGGGAAGGACTTGAATATATGAGTGTTGCTTTACTGCACGCTGTGCTTCGATGATACGACTGATTAATGCTCATAATCCAGGCCTGCAATGCAACACCTTCAGTTAGTTCACTCACGTGATGGAGATGTGAGGAAGGCATCTTACAGATGCTACTGGAAGAAAAGGAAACTGCAGACATAAGTAAAATGGGGCTCTCACGAATGAAAACAAAATAAATCAATCAAACTTCATTTGATGTCATCTCCTTTCCACAGTGACATTCAGACTTTTGTCTGATTAGACAGTCTGTGACATTAATGAATTGACCTCGGTCTGTATCAGGATCTTGTACTTTAACAAGAGCTAGACATTTAACTGTAAGGGGCCGTCAGAGTTAATGGGAAATATCAATCCTTTGTGAACAGCTTCAGCAGTGTTATCTTTAAGATCCCGCAAGGCTTGCGTGATTGAACAAGGCCTTTGGGTAGGGCCCTATCAGTCATAGTGAGCTCTTGAATTCTATTAATAAACTGGAGTAACCTTAGCTACAGCAGCCGTAATATAGATTATTGGTGATACAATCGTCAGTTTAAAACAGAATGTTGAATTGTGGGGAAAGCGGTGAATTGAAAACCTTGAAAGGCAGTGTGGTCTCCATTCAGGTGCATGCCCATGCTTTTTTAAAAGTGTTGAATTTCAAACTTTTCAAAGAGAACCAACAGAAGCACTGAGTTCTTGGCACCTGTGTCGAACAAAACTGGGCCACTCCAGCCGCTATTCTTCTCCTGGTTTCCAGAGGGGAGTGTCCTCTAGCCAGGAGGAACAGTGGCCACATTGTATGCCTGTGTGAGAAAAGGCACCAGAGGAATAATAGGAGAATAGACGGAGAGAGGCTGGAGAGGTATAGGAGGAGGAGAATGAAAGTGGAGAATCAAAGTGGAGGCAGAGGGGCTCTCTGTTGTGGTACGGCAGACTCATCGTGCATCAGTGAGACCTGCGTAGGCTCTGACACTCACAACAAAGAGACCCTGTTGCTCCCAACCTTGACAGAGAGATGCTGAGAAAATGCAGAAAAAAAAAACGTAGATTCTTCAGACCAGCGTTCAGAGGTCGACTGAATTTCTCCCAGAAGCTGGTTAGCCCCCACTCTGGTCTGTTCCAGTTCGACGCACCCCTTTCTTTGTCTTAGACTAATGCTCCTTTGATCTGTGGATTGTGAAAAATGCAGAGAAACTGAACCTAAATGGCTGCCGGCTCTTCGTTCCCCTTCATAAGGCCTTGCGTAATCTGACCTAGCTAAAATCTGGGGTTTGCCGGAGTTTTATTGCCAGAATAAACCCGTAGGCTAAACGTGTCTCTTATTAGAGGATGTACCTCGTTATTTCAATTAAGAGAGAAGTAAATAAGTGGACAGAAATTAGATACTCCTCCTCCGGTGTGCTCAGTGCGTGTGCCCTTTCTCCTCGATCGGATAAAGTTGCACTATGTCTTGTGAAATATTCATGAAAGACTCGTGTCTCTAGACAAGGCCTGATAGGTGACAGGCGTGACAAAGAGCTGAAAGACACGCCGACGTTTACCCTGCCGAAAGTTTAAGTGTTGGTGTGTCATGAAGCCTTCGACCTGCTCTTCAAGCGGCCCAACAAGGGGACGGGGCTGAAGGGGTCTTTAAAAGAGACAAGGTAGCGACCAGCCATTTCCCTGTAGGATTTGATCGGGAAGCTCTCCCCATTTGCCTATTCCTGCTGGTGGATTCTCACTGGAATCTGCTCTGCGACAAAAAAAATACAGGGAAGTTCTGACCCATCGCAAAGCTGAAACATAAAACTATGACCGAATACTGTTATTATATTCATTTAACGTCACTAAATACCTCAGAGTCAAGACATACACTTTTGCAGTTTATATGGAATGCTTAAGAATAAACTAATAGTGTAAAAATGTTTTGTACAGGCAGTCCTCGGGTTAAAAAACATCTGACTTACGGTCAACTTGGACAAAGGAAACGGACTGCCATGAAGCCTATTATATAAAAAATTTGTGATAAATACAATGATTCATAATAACAAATGCACACACTACTTTGTAACACTCATGAAAACATTGTGCAGCTTCAATGGTTCGGCGGCTCAAGGTACAGTACCATATGTAGTTACGTTTATTATTACTATATAATTTTTATTATTATTATGTACTGTATTATTATTTTTCTGACTTATCCATAAAATGGCCTTAAAGACACATAGGGAACAGATCTCATTTGTAACCTAGAGACTCCCTGTAGTTTAAATCATATTTGCATCAGGTACACAATTATGTTTGTGTTTTAGATTCAAAAACAGTGACTTCTTAGTCAAATGTAAAGAGATGAAATGATGTGCTCAGCGCTGATAATGATTTTGCTACATTTAATAAAATACATTTAAATAAATGTTTATGAGAAATAGGAGGCCTTACTGGGTGAGTTTGGGGGTTGCAGTGGCCAACACAGGAACAGAGAAAAGGCAACGGCCCAGAACGCTTGTCTGGACTGTGTGAATCCGGCACTGTCCAAAACTGTGATGCCAGCCACACACTCCACAAAATAGCCCAGCGGCAAAATAGAGGCCTTTTTCACTGCCAAGACAGTTTTAAATGCAGGTTGCTGTCAGTGATGTGTGTAATGCATGAGTGTCACTCTACGCCTCATCAGATTCTAAAATATCCCCGCAATGTGGATTCTTCCTGTTTCAGAAATCCTGAGTGTGAAGTTCAGCTCATTGACTGGGTGACATAGTGATGCAGTGAGAGGTCCTGTTGAGTCAAGGGTTTGAATCCTGCCTGGCTAACTGATGTTTTTTACAACCTGTGCCCCTGACCAGAAGAAGCTGTTTGCAGATGTGTGGACGATCTTCCTAAAGTTCCTGTAGCGTCTGTGTGCCTTGCAATGGGCTGCAACCCTATTCAGGAGACAGGGGCACTGAAAAGCCGTGGGGGGTGGTGGTAGGTAGAAGGATTTCAAGGGCCCCTTGAGTGACCGGGGCCCTAAGAAATTTGAAACATAATTGGATTGGTCTGGATTGGGGGGCAATTAGTTAGCTGTTAGTTGAATTCTCCCCAAACAAGCTTTATGGGCCAAATGGCCTCTCGTTCATAAATATCATATGTTCTTATGTTACGCGTCCAAGGGGCCCAAAATATTTAGTGTGCCTGCACCAGGAAGTACCTCTTCCTTATGTCTTCTGCCGCCTGGCATACGTTCTGAACCCTTTTGTGCCCTGGTATGGGATTAATGGTTGGAGTACGGATGAATGGATGGGTGGACGGATTCGTTAATTTATGTTCTTTTGAACAGCTGCTCTCTGCATTTATATTCCAGCACAACTGAAGGCCTTTCATCAAAATCACCATGATACTCGTCTGAACTCTGTCTGCCTGTGCCTACGGTTGAAGACTATTAATAGCCTTTGCAGCATTTTCATTACGTAAACAGGCACGCTTTCTTATTATACTTTATGATTAACATGTGGTGGGTGGTAATACTATACAGTGAAGCCTTGTATTTTTAGTACTTTGCACATTAAACAAAGACGCGCAGCTTTTAATGCACTCAAGGGATTTTGTTTTGGCGGACATTTGGGTTGGTATACATTCAGTACAGTACTTACGGTATGTACTGGCTTTGAATAAAGGTGACTTCTAAATAAATACATATGAATATAAATGTGTTTTATAATTACTTTAGCCACAAGTATCTGTAGAGTCTGCTCCCCTCAGAGTGCAGCTGACAAGTGCCTCTGGAAATCCACAGGTCACAGGCACTGACCTCTGTCCCCATGGAAACAAGGTCACAGGAAGACAAGGCAAAGTCTACAACCAGACAGAGACACTCACTGAAAGCAGCTCTCAGACTGAAGAACTGCTCCCAGAGATTTTCATGAAACATATGCATGTTCTTGAACATCAAAGATAAATCTAACATTGTACGATTTTTATTTAAGTATAAAAAGTACTTGGAAGAAATCATGGAACTTTTAATTTCTGGATATAATTAATTCCCACTTAATTGGCCACTTTATTCTAATGCACAGTACCTTCTGTTATGTAAGTGTTCCAGACTGTCAGAACTATTGAACAAGCCTGAAATGCCTTCTAAAATTAAATTTATTCATGGCTCCTCTGGAAGCCAAGGGCTGTTTTCAGAGCAGAGGAAACGTGCAAGGCCAGGTCCCATTTCAGCCACGCGTCAGTCTCCCAGCGGGGGCATCGGTGAACATCACCTTGTCCTAACCTGCCAGTTCAGGGTGAGGAATCCTAACCTCATGTCAACCCCATTCTCCATCTTCGCTGGCGCCACAGCGACCGGCTGTTTGGTTTTGATTTCCTGCTCCCAGTTGAGCTTTTACAAACATGTGCATTTTCTTCAGCCTAAATTGTGGAACGAAAAGACGCAGGTCACAGTTTGATAGCGAAGTTACAGTGTAAAGGTGTAGATGAATATGGTGTTGCCATTGTGATTCCCCCCCCCCCCCCAGATGCGACCTACCAAAGACACTGTCTCCTTTCTAATTTTATGTTTTAACAAAGGTGTTTAACCTAAAATAAAGTCAGTCTCTACCAGGGGCATGACTACAGATTATCTGCTTACTCAATGCCCCC
>JAODUD010000001.1:48894785-48918199 GCA_026784285.1 Stomatorhinus walkeri | reverse complement strand
TTGATTATTGTAATTATGTAAATACATTCTCACTGTTCCTGGTCTACCTGATGGATGACTGCTCGACTGGACGCTTCCAGAGGAGGTGACTATCAATATCAGCCTGGATCCTAATGAGATACCCGACTGATGAAGATCCATACATGTGTACTACCAGGGCCCAGGGATGCAAGAAAAATCCGTCAACGTCAGTCAGACTTAGTGGTGTGGGGACCATCGGCGTGCAGACCCACCTACGGGAATGAGCTTCAAAACACTTAAGGGGGCTGGTGTGTGAAATCGGAAGGTTGCTGGATTAAATCCTAGCGTCAAGGGAGTGATTTCACCATTAGGCCCTGAGTAAAGCTCTTAACCTGCAGTTGCTCTGGGAACCATCTGACCCTTCTCAGCTACATGTTGCTTTGGATAAAGGCATCCGCTAAATGAATAAATGCTAAAGAATCACTTTTGTGCCTAGTCAATCACTTATTTCCATGGTTGCTATGTATTTTGATCATTTTAGGTTATTTCCGTTACCAACAAAATGGTTTTCCCCTGTTTGAGTATTCCTGACTGATAGACATGGAGAGCTGATGATCCCTTCAATCCACATCTGTAGCCCTTCTGGGAATACATACATCACACACACACACACACTCTCTCTCTCTCACACACACACACACACACACACACACACACACACGCAGGCGAATCCAGATGTCTAGGCAGGGGAGCCAGGAAATGGAGAACAAGTGGGACAGAATGATGCGTTCTGACAGGGTCGATGACATCGACGCGTGAGGGACTGGCTGCACACTCCTGCCAGCACAACACCGTCAAGTCCGCTAATGCTCACCGCGATGCTGCACGACAATTCCATGTTATCTGTCCTCTTTGCTTAACAGGACACAAGGTGCCACCTCTGCCACCCAGTAAAAACTTCCAGGTTTGCGTCATACCTTTTATATCGCAGTATCATTTATAATACATATACGGAGGTATTTATCTCTTTAAACTGTTTCTACACTACACTGCTACTTGGGCAGAACCCAATCCTTGGATGAACCATATCTCCCTTGAGTTAATACTGACATATATAGATGTCAGAGCTATGAATCCTGGTTGCACGTTTTTTATACATTCAATATACATAGTATAAATGATATTGGAAATATGGCACATTCAACCAATAAAAAATCAATTATTACCTTAAAATTCTAATCTTACTGAAATGTTCATTAGCTCCAGAGTCTCCAATATCTCACCTGAATTAAGATTAAACTTCCTGTATCTTTTTCACCCGTTAACACGTCAGATTCAATCAGTGAGTGGTGGTGGAGCTGGGGGGGGGAGGGTTGCTAAGCAACTACAAAATCTACTGCAGTCGCGGTGTTTGCTTTCTTCACATGCGGCGTATGCAGCTTGTGTAACACTGCAACAATACTCTTTCTAAATGAGGCACTTGTGTAATAATGTAACAGGACCCATTTGTCAGTTGTGATTTTGTGTGTGATGTTATGTTTCTTATAATAAAACATTAAGTGTAAACGAATTAGTAAGCAGCCTACACGACTGGGAACCAAACCTGACATTCTCCTTTGCAGAGAAATCCAGGACATGGCGGTTTGTCGCCCTCTAGAGGAAAACAAAAAATGCCTTGCATCTATTAGTACAACACCAAATGCTACTTTTCTTTTGTTTTCCTGTTTTTTTATTTATGCAAATATATGCATCTGCAAGCAGACTTTTAGCCAGAAATATCCAGTATTTTATATATTCCTCCAGAAAATATAAAGTAAATAACATAAACATGCTGTGTAGAGCATGCAATAAAAACCTCGTATTTACCATCCCTGAAATGGACATGTAAAAAATTATTTTATTTTAATTTCAATCAATGGGTACAGAGAAGGTGAAAAACACGTTTGCACAAATAATGTGTTTGCCAAATCAATATCAAGAGATTCACTGCAAGGCTAGGAGAGTTTTTACGCAATGTTTTTTATTTACCATGGTTATTGTGACATTTTGACTGGTACCAATATCTAGAAATGGCTGCAGAACAGTACTAATAATTCCCAGATAGATTGATTCTGGGAAACTACCAGGAAGGTTAAAGGGGTGTCATAAGGTCTACACCGGCCAGCAGTCAAAAACTCATTAAATATGCAGTCAGATCTTTCAATTAGCAGTCATAAAATGAGACAGCCAGTGGAAGTTCAGACATTATAATTAAAATACAATCTTTGCATGTGATGTGCAAACAGAGAGCAAATGGATGAATACTTCTAAGGACAGACAGAATGCTGAACTTGAGTCCCAAAAAGATTACAGTATTGTTCAGATTTCAGAAAAGGCCCAGTGAACGCTGATTTACTGTACAGAAATGTCCAGATTGCGTGAACCTCCAGCTCAGTTCATGTGTATGTGTAGTGCATGTGAACAGAAAAGTTATCGGAGTAGATTTAGCACCCAAGAGAACAGTCC
Organism: Stomatorhinus walkeri; assembly: GCA_026784285.1. Lineage (NCBI taxonomy): Eukaryota > Metazoa > Chordata > Actinopteri > Osteoglossiformes > Mormyridae > Stomatorhinus > Stomatorhinus walkeri. The sequence continues at coordinate 48,915,733 of JAODUD010000001.1, read as the reverse complement.
ATGATTAGCCATCTCTGACAAGTTCCTTTTCTCCACATCTGCCAGTCTCTCCCTCTCCTTTTCCCTCTCCCTCTCCAGTCTCCCCTCTTGGTCTGCCCTTTGGACCCGGTCCACCTCACGCTGCAGGTTGAAGTGGACCATTTGTCTGCTGAGCAGAGGCACGATCAGGTTGAAACTATCCACCTTCTTGTTGAGCCTGCTGAGATCCTCACTGAAAGTCTGGCAGCACTGTCTCCACTCCAGCTCCTCTGCTGGGGTCAAGGGGTCCCCTAGCCTCGCCCGGGTCTCTAGCAGCCCTGCTCGCAGCTTATCCGCCGTCTCTCGGATCTCCTTCTGAGCCACGATCCACTGTGGCTGGTAACCATTGTCGATGAGGATGCGATTGAGGTTGTGTGTCATAGGGTCGGCATACGGATTCTCATTGAACTTGCTGAGGGGCTTTCCGGAACCTGGCAGGTTGTGGAAGTCACCCCGGGCCATCGACTCCTGGATGAGGTCTTCCACTAGCCGGTCCACTGCTTGCGTGATCTTAACCTTCCGGCTCCGCCTGTGTACGTCCTGTGTCACCATGGCACCCTCCTGTGCAGCGGCCACCCTCTCTAGCTCCCGCCTCCGGTACTCCAGCACCTGCTCTGTGGCCCGATCTACACGGAACTGGCGATACTGACGCTCTCGCTGGCCGGGTGTGCCTAAGCCAACGCCCTCGTAGCTGAGGTAATGCCTATGCTGGGGCGACTGTGCCTTCAGTCTATCCTCCTCTTCCTCTTCTGCCTCCAGTTGCTGCCAGGCTGACTGCTGCCTTGCTATATGTGCCAGCACAGTGCGATAGGCCTCTTCGATCTGGGAGAAAAGGGCAGCGTCTGCTGTGGGCACCCCAGAATCGGGGTGGTAGAGTTTGGCCAGGCGGAGGTAGGCACCCTTCACCTGGGCATGACTGGCATCCTCGGGCAGCTGCAGAAGACTGTAACACTCCCGCAAATTATAGCTCACAGGGCAGGCACGACTGAGCTGGCGGAGGGAGAGGCAGCAGGGGGGTCGCAGGGCTCTGACATGGTCGCCACGGCGCAGCCGCAGAATAAGTATGGCGCAGCTCATCTTCAATCACAACCACAACACCTGTAAAGTAAAGGGGAGGTATGTGGATCCTGACCACCTCCCATGACTCCAACGTCATCTACCACACGCTAAATTATACTTGATCAAAACTGTACAACTCAGTATTCGGCCCCGTTTTTATTTAGTCCTTTTTATTGTATATAATCCCGTAAACCATTCCAGGACACATTTCACCCATGCAGTCTGCCGACAACAGGAACTAACATAACTGGTACTTAAGTACGTATTCACCTTTAAAAGCGATACGTGCCGCAATCGATTAATGTAACAGCGCAAATATGCATGCGTATCTGCGCCGATATGTCAAGGACGTATGCAAATTTCGTACAAATTAGCATATAAAGATTAAAATGCACCGCAATTTTTTGCCATATTGGCGCAAATGCACATAAAATACATACATATTCACACTGTTACAACAATCGATTTCCGCACGTATCGCTTTTAAAGGTGAATGCGTGCTTGCGACTGCGTAGCAGTTAAGGCAATTCTCGGCCGACAAACAAGGACGAACTAGTGACATTAGCGAGCAGGCTACAATGCATATTTCCGAGTCCAAAATCACATTCACATCCAAAGAAGTGATAAAAAAGCAAAACTCCTATAATTATTTGGCTGTTTGCATGTTTCATTAATTGAATTAAATTATCCTTTTAGTGTCAGTAAGTTATTTTCTTAAAGTAATGGCAGTGATTTACCTAGCTAGCCAGCTGGTTGGTTCATAAAAGTGAACAATATAATCGACGGTAAGTCATTTCATTTTTCCAAAAATGGAAAATAAAACGTCCCCGTTGTCTTTTGCTAGCCTACTAGCAGGCAATGACAATAACGTCTCATACGCGGGGTCCTGCGTGTTATTGTCACGTGAATAGCGCTGCATTCTGGGATATGCTGTTCTAACGATCACAACGTGCCTAATAACTAGTCAAACCTTTATGTTGTATAAAGGACGATATGCGATTAGTTAGGGACGTATCTATGCATAGTTAATTAAATGCATATTATATCTTTCCGTTGACCCATCTAGAGTAGGTATATTTAGTCTATGATTTATCAGTATGCCATTTCTCCAATATGACATGTTGGAGAATTTAGATTATAACTCTGAAACGCTGTAGTGATTGGTAACGAGTGTGTGGCACTGCGGTGCAGAGGTAGGGATTTAAATATAACATTTTTTTAAACTGCGTTTATCAAATCTACGACTCAGGCTGCGGCACTGCAAGGGAAGGCGAGCAGGAAGATTTACATGAAACTGGGGAAATCTGTCTGAATTTATAGATTGCGCTCATGTTGCATCATTCAGGAACCCTCCTAAACCTGTAATGTTACTGCTGCAATTTCTAACCATTTACTTGTTCTTGTAAATGTCTCGATATACACCCTTCCTGTTTTTAACAATAATATTGCAATATTTCTTTTGATGTAAATTCCACAACAATGTTTAATTAGAAAATTGTTCAGTTAACTGTAAACGCCATAATTTAAAAAGTTTTATGAAAGCCACACCGATTACGTAAATGTACTTTACTTATTTTAGCGATAGTAACCCTTACCATAAATCGCTTCTTACCCTGAGACTAGAGTTCAGAGTTTGAATGATAAAGACAGTCAGAGCAACTGTACAGTGCACGCAAACTCAGCTGCATAAGCATAGACCATCTCACTCCTTAGCGGATGCTATAAACATAATAAACTGGGGCGAAGTTGTATCCATTTAAATAAATGGATGAATTACTGGACCGCCTGTTAATCTCCCTTGTTTAATACAAGTAATGTGTTCTTGCGGCTTGATTTAGGAACCATCAAAACAGAAATCCATGTTTTCCAACTCTACTACCTGCTCATATTTAATTATTTTTTAGATTAACTTGTTGGTTTAAGACGGTCAGGTAGCATATACAAATGCATTCATGTAATAATAGCGTGTATCACTTTAGAAAACCTATTTTAAGCTTTGCTTATAACACATCTGGCACCCATACGCAAGGCACAATTCGGCGGAAACATCTCTCCCAAAATTCCGTCGGCGTTGTTTTTTTCCGCTTAATGTGAACAGTCACTGGAAAAGGTAATTGCTGTCATGTGGAAACCATGAGCGGAATCTATGTGGAAAGCTTAATGATCACCGCGGCGGAGCTGCATAGCAGGCCACTGGGTCTGGCCGAGCCGCTGGTTATCCGTGACGAATGATCATCAGCTCCGTACTCACAGGTAGCCCAGTTCATGAAAGCCAGCTGGCCCGAATGGGACTAATTGCCAGTTAGGATTTTTATAGGCTCAGCTGGGCAGCACAAGTAGGAGTGAATGGAGATAGGAATAGAGTGGAACGCTTAGCCCCAGTGTTATAAGTCATCGGGGATTTGCATGTGGCTGGTTTAGGTGGTTTGTAAAAGGTGGTTGAATTTTCTTTTAAGGGGCACCATTCATGTTTTGTGTTATGGTTTTCTTTTCCCCATTTCGGTGACTTATCCCTGATCTCATGTGTCTCTGTCCTGTTTTTTGGTGGAGCTTTGCCAAGCAACATTCGATATAAAATATACGTTGGGATAAATTGTACGTGTTTAGAATGTGGAAATCTATTCTGGGGAAAAGCGAATTATAGAGTCTGCCCCATCGTTACGGTTTTCACTGCATTGCAGAACCAAATTATTGATTGCTGCTGCTCAAAATAATTTGTTACAATGCCACACAATACTATTTCAGTATCACATAACAATTATTGTTTTGGAGTTTAATGCAAACGAGCAATTCTTAGATTGTTATTCCTGCAATTGTTCACTTACGTAAGCTGCAGTGGTGAGATTTTTGGTACTTTCTTTGATGCTGAAAATATATATCTGCCAGCAGAGGGCAGTGTGACTTTGAGATTTGAGATAGAAGTTCAGAGCCATATTTCAGATATCTTGTATTTGTCTTAATATGTGTTAATACTTGTATTTGAAGGAAAACTGACCCCATTACCCAAGATATTTCCACTATAACCGTCACCTTTATGCTTTTACCGGAGATATGTGGGTCTTGAGTGATTGGTCTGGTCCCCCATACTGGTACTCAGCAGTGCTCAGAGAAGTCCCTAGTGTACAGAAGTTCTAGTAAGAAAGCTAAAAAGACCCAGAGCCTTGGTCTAGCTCTAGGGTTATTCAAATCACGATCCTCAAGGTCCAAGCACTGCTGGTTTTCCAGCCTTCCTTTACCTGTCAGTCAGGTGTGAAACTTCTGACCAATCAGAATCAGTAATTATTAAACTATCTACAGTACCTGGGAGAACTGAAAACAAGGCCTGGATTTGGAATTGGGGACCAGATTTGAAGAACCTTGGTCTAGCTTGTAGCTTGTTTCCTTCATGAGTTACCCAAGGTGCTCTGCAGTAGGCAGCACTGATTTCCATGAAATGTACCCAAGGTGACTAAGATGATGTATTTATAAGTCTGATGGTGAATGTGGGCTAGCAGGAATTTTTAAGCATTAAGTTGTAAGACTCTTTACCAGTAATCTGACTTGATCCATTTCACAGAGATAACTAGGTATTCTTAGTAACCTGGCAACGTGTTCTCAAATATACAACTCAAATTTCATATTTAATTTCAGTTTCCATGTTTGGTATTTATTCGAGAAGTTGGCGTATTTTAATCTCCAGACTAAACATTACATTTAATAGACATTTGAAAATACAAACAAGTGCAGGGCACGTTAAAGCAATTTGAAATACAACAGCATGAATGCAGGTTTATGAAAGTCACCCAAGTTAAAATACATTGTCCAGCACCTCTTCAGTGTGATGCTTGGCGATGCAAATGTTGTAACAGGCTCAGCACTGTAGAAGAACCACATGAACCACTTGCAGGCATTGCGAAGCTTTAAGTCCAGAGCATGCAAATAGTCTTTACGATGCACAGTGTTTAGTGATGGTTGCCCGATCGCGGATGCATTGTTGTAGCTGCGGCTCCTCGCAAAGCATTTCAGTCAGCGCAGGGTTTCATACTGTAGTGGAAACGGCAAGGATCGCAGGAGACCGGGATGCAAAGGAGTAAATCAGAGCTGAACAGACCTGTACGAATGGATGCGCAAACGTGGGAACGTTCCTTATACGGAGACAAGTGCTAAATATACATGCTGTAAGCAGAACGGCCACAGGCTCCCCATTATTCAGTGCGGAAGAGGCAGAGCTGACGACGATTTGGAACACAGCACCCTTAAAGTGTTCAAAATAAGTGGATGAGATGGTGTGAGAGCTAAGAGTGCAGGGAGGTATGATCCTGTGATGGCTGAAGCAGGACAAAGTGTCGCCGAGACGGCATTGCCAGAATAACGGAAACACATTCTCTGTCAGGATACATTATGCACTGTACATGATACGGCTAACATAACATGCCAACAGGAGTCTTTCTGCATCTCCCATTCCGTTACAGGGCGAGGACGGAATGAGCATATTAATGATGCTGCGGAAAAGTCCAGAATGCCCCCCTTCCCCATCCATTCCCTTACATCCTTGTCACATTTCTCATGCAAGAAGTAAATGTAATGTATATATTTATATATATTTTTTCAGTATTGGTCTTCTCCCCGTGGGTCTGTGTGATCCCAGGGCAGAGAGACAGCGTTATAGACTAAAACCTCACTGAAATTGCAATGGCAGGAATGGTATCTGTCGGGGCTGGGCTCTGTCACATGACTCCCACTAATGGTGGGATGGGGGCTGCATGTCCCTTCAAAGACCTGCAATCCCTTAGCAATAAAGGAGGAGACTGACGTGGGACAGTCACTCAGTGCAGGACGGCGGGGACGTAATCGGGACGTCGCGTCTCGATGATTTTGGGGTGGGATTGTCTCCCCCCTTCCGCTTCGTCTCCCCCACAGATGTGGACGACCACGCTTGGGGTGGTGGGAGTCCCCGAATGCAGCTCAACCCCCTCCCCTGTTGGAATCAAAAGGAGAAAGGCATTGTATTACCACACTGACCGCTCTGGATGCATCACTGTGTGTGTAGCTGCTGCCACAGACATACCTGCATCGGTTTTTGAGATGTCACAGAACAGGTCACAGTTGAGGATGGGAGTACCGTCCTGTGGCTCCTCCCATCCCGGAAGTGATGACAGAGGCTTTGGGAGTTCCAGACGGGGGCTTCCGATGTGTACAGACTACAGAGGAGCAGCAGAGGCACAGATAGGCAGTGGTAAACCTCCTTACGGTCTTCAAAACCAAAAGGTCAATAGTTGGCGTCAGTGTTTGTTACACTGCAGATTAGACCACTAATGTTATGGTTTTGTGTTATTTAAAACTGCCAGCGGACGCCGGTAAATTCTAGCACAGTCTGTTTTTACTCTCAGGGTGTTATTAGAATGATATCACTGGGCAGAGCAGAAAAATATCATGTCTCAGAGAGCTGCGAAAGGTTACGTAGGTAGCGCACTAAAATACCACGGTGTGAAACAATATTTCCATACTGTTGGGGAGGGTCCCTCTCCTGTTTTCCCTGTGCTGAGAAATGAAGGGAAACAGACTATCCGGTTTTATCTGCAATAGGCCAGTAGTACTCTGGTCCTGTAGAGTTTTGTAGCAGCAAAGTACTCTGGTCCTATAGAGTATAGTAGCAGCAAAGTACTCTGGTCCTATAGAGTATAGTAGCAGCAAAGTACTGTAGTCCTGTACAGTACAGTAGCAACAAAATACGCTAGCTCTGTGGAGTGGGGCTGTAATAAATGGTAGGGCAGTACAATGGAGTGAGGAAGTCGGCGCCCTCTTGTGCACTGGGCAGGATGAGAAGTAGGAGTGAGCCAAACCCACCTGGGCGAAATGCAAGCGGATCTCCTTCCCATTGAAGACACTCTTGTTGAGCGTCTCTTTGGCCTCAGCGGCAGCCAGTGCATCGCTGAAGGCAACGCGGACGTGCCGGAAGCTCTTGAAGAACTGGAACGTGACCCCACCATCGAAGGAGCGGAACAGCTCCTCGAACTTTGCCTGGGCGTGGAGAAAACCGGGCGTCACACGCAGCCACAAACATCTAAACATCTGCTCTTCATTCACGTGGCTGCTGCCACCATCCGATTCACCATTTCATTTAGTTTTGTCAAGTTCTCAAGATACCCTTAAGTAAGGTTAATTTCATTCAAAACAACAGGATGATTCAAATGTTTTTACCTTTATGCTGGACCAGACTCAGAGTCATTACCAGACACCAGAACCAACAACAAGTTTTGACAAGAAAGATAAAATTAGCCCTGGGCCCTGACCATAGCCAGTCAGTGTAATTTGTACTTACATTCAACACCTAGAGTCTCTGTAATATTTCTGTTATTGTTATGTTAGTATGGTAATTAAACTCCTGGCCTAAAACCACAAAACACAGTTAGCTTAATGAGGATGAGGATTGTTTACCTCCCACACATCTTAGCCACTAATGACATCATATGTACATTTATGGTGAACAGATAGATTAGCCATCTGGCAGATACACATATGTGCAGAGGTGCCCCCTGTTGAGGTAGCTGCTGAACCCCTCACCCCCTCCCCCCAGCTCAACAGTAGGGGTACCATGAAGGTGAACAGACTGGCATCACACAGACTGAACCATTTCTGTCGATGGTGATCTCTTCTCAGGGTGCGACATACAGCACCCATGTTTAATAATAACATCTTGTCTCTCTTTTATTGTATTCTGGCCTCCAGGGCAGAAGAAATCTCCACTGAGCTTATTTGCCTTAAGAAACAATGCTCCCTATTATGGAGATATCTATTTTTAATTCCAGAATGTGCTTCAGGTTTTCACTGCATTGTATCAATCAAACTGGCATAAGAGAAACCTCTCCCAAGGCAAATGAGCCTCGCCAAGAGCTCATAGCGAGGAAACCATGGAAACGCTTATCGCAGATCGGATTGGGATGCAGCAGAATGGGTCAAATGTATCTTACCTGGACCTCAGGCCTGCTGAACACCTCCTGGTCCTCTAGGGAGACGACCAGGCAGAGGTTATCCTGCTTTGTGGTTTTCAGGTGCATAATTGGAGCGCTGATGTGGGACGTAGGGTCAAAAGTTCTGAGAAGGCTGTGTCAGCAAAAAAGGATCCGTCGGTCTCACTCCGTCCAATCAGTGAGGCTGATACACACCAAACAGATCTTTTTGTTGTCCTTTTACTTCCTTTGCAGGTGTGGTTTGCAGTTGTAGGGAGGAGAGCGAGCTGGGCGATCGTAAGAATGATGGAAAATGCCTGAGATAATGCCTAATGCCCTGAGAAAGAACTCAGTGTTCTACAAAGCCCAGAGCTGGAGAGAAATGGAAAAAAAGCAGTAGATGCAGCTGTTTCCCGGATATTCACTCTGCAGTCCTGGCTCTTCTGAGCGTGTTCCCCTCTCCTCTGTCAGTGCCGAATGTTGCAGAGGAAATGCAGCAAACGTCTTCGTACTGAACCTTCCAGAAGGTGTCCTTACAATACTGACAGGTGACTGGGTGTCTCAGATTCACACTCGCCAGGTCTCAGCTGTCTGCCTCTTATAGGAGAGCCAGTGATGGCCCCGCCCCCCCCGTCCACTTTTAACACCAGGACTGCAGGGCTCCGCCCCTAGGGGTGGGGACTACTTACTGCAGCAGGAGAAAGTCCCTCCCCTGCTTACTAACGTGCAGTCACCCAGTGTGAATGAGAGAGGGAGAGAGAGAGCAAGAGAAAAAGAATGAAACAGGGAGAGAGTAAGAGAGAGAGAGGGAGAGGTGGGGGGGGGGTGGGGGCAGAGAGAGATAAGGAAGTAAAAATAAAAATTGAGGAACAGGAGCAGAAAGACCACTGGAAAAAAAATGGCATAACCCTGTCTTCTGTCTCATTAATCTCTGTTTCTCAGTTGCCCCTCCCCCCCCCCCCTTTGTCTCACAGCCTGTTCTAGTGCGAATGGAAAATACCAATCAGCTGAACTGTGTGGAGAGACAGCTGTTATCAAGCAACCCGTTAGCGCACTTTCCATGAATGCTAAGTTGAGCCAGCCCCCCCCCCACTCCCAGAATTACCCGCTGAGCGCGCACACATGCTCGCCTGCATACGTGCACACAACTAGCGTACACAGACACAAACGCATTTGCAGATACGCGCGCATGCACGCACACATGCACAAGCAAATATGCGATACTTGCTGCACAGATTAACATGGTGAAAGGTAATGGTTTCAGTATCAGATCAGGTCATCTCATTTGGATCAGTTCAGTTTCGTTTTAAGCAGGGGATTAGAAACACACAGATGAAGAGCATCTCGTTTTATTTGGCAAAAGGTGGTGGGGGGGGGGGTCTTTCACATGTATGGAAAGTAAAAGGGGGACTCTGGGATGTGTGTAGGAGGTGAAGAGGGAAAGGGGGATCCCGGGGTTGTTTGTGTGAGAGGTGAAGAGGGAAAGGGGGATCCCGGGGTTGTTTGTGTGAGAGGTGAAGAGGGAAAGGGGGATTCTGGGGGTGTGTGTGAAGTAGGAAGGAGGGATTCCAGGGTGTGTGTTTTGGGGGGTGTGTGTTTTGGGGGGTGTGTGAGAAGATAATTCAATGACTCTCGATTTTTCACAACACATAAACAAATAAAAAAAAAAACATGAAGTGTCCTTTTCTTTTTCCACTACAAGACAACTGAAGCTGCAGAAGCAGAATCATGAGGCGGTTACAATTTTAGTTCAGTCTTGAGTGGTTGCAATATATCACTGTCAGGCTTATTTTAACCAAGGCAAACACACACACACACGCACACACACACACACACACATATATATATATTTAAAAAAAATTCCTCTCAATTGGCACAGTTGGGGGGGCGTGTGTGCAGGCCAGTGATGGCTGACAAGCTGCCCCCCCCCACCCTGCTTGGCTCGCTCTCCAGCCTCAGAGACGATGTTGATTTCACACTTCATCATGTTCAATCACACTTCACGCCGGTGTGGAAGGGGAGTTTCAGGGATCATGAGCAGTGGCCGATGATGTAAATGTGACAGGAAACGGTAAATATAATACTGACACAGGCAGCAAACATAGTGTAATGTAATTTAAAGTAAACATGCACTTTAAGTATCTTTTCACAGATGTCAGCATGTAAAGGCGTCATTGTTCCTTTGCTCCATATGTAAGAGCGGAACGTTACAGTCACATTCATCTCATAGCTAGCAGTGTTTGTTCTTTATACTGCTATCATCTTATTTGGCATGAGCTTATTGGATTTTGTTCAGCAGTTTGTTCAGTTTAGTTCAGTTCAGGTTGTTCAGTTTAGTTCAGTTCAGTTTGTTCAGTTTAGTTCAGTTCAGTTTGTTCAGTTTGTTCTTTACAGTGCAATGAGCTTATTGAGTTTTGTTCAGCAGGTTAGAACAATGCAAGCCTTTGCTGTGTGTGTGTGTGGGGGGGGGGGGAGCAGATGCACATTACATTGTGGGGACCCAGTGTCTCCCACAGTGTGATAAAAACCTGTTATTTTGACATTATAGGAAACATTTTTCAGTCCCCACAAAGAGAAATTCAATTTTATAAAAAAATTGTGACTGTAATAATAATAAAAAAATAAAAATGCCGTTTGCCAATTTCGTTTGGTTACTTATGGTTAAGGTTAGGGCTGGGTCGGGGGGTCATTATTGGTATTAGGGTTTTGCCCATAGAAATGATGTTCCCCAGAAAGATATGAGTAGAGATGTGTGTGTGTGTGTTAGTGTGTGTGTTGGTATGTGCCTTTCCTGTCCACTGAGTGTCAAACTGTTGGAAGCAGCATCTCATCAAAATGGAAAATCTGAGAACGCCTGATGTACGACCGGCAGTTAAAAGACACGTGCACTTCCCTGCCCGTCATCCTTTTCCTGTCTGTGGGCCAGGTCCTATATTAGATTTCAGACCAGTATGGAAGTCAGTAGAGTACAGCCAGGTGTTGTTCGCTCACAGTAACTGCCTGTGGCTCGTGGCAGTAATCATTCATCTTCTCCTTGTCCCCCGTGTTTTACTTAAAAAAAAAAACAAGGTTTTCAACCCTCAGGACCTGTTACTAGGGCCTCCCGTGCAAAGACAGACTCAAACCCTCTGGACAGCTGTCAGTATAAGCCAGGCCAAACACGAGTGCGGACCCCAGTAAAGGTGACTGATGCTTATATAAGCTAGTCCAATGCACCTGTCATTCTCCGAATCAGTAATTGTGTGAGAGAGCAGTGTGGGGTTAGTGGCTTCTGACTGCGATTCCTACTGCGAATGCATGCAAGGTCATGGGAAGTGAGCACTGAAGGGGGTAAGGACTTTGACTTTGACCAGAGGGGTCGCTTAAAATGTCATTACAGTGATAGCGGCGTGTTGGTCAGATCCGCAAAGCTATTTTTTAAGCCCCTCTATATCGGGCTATTGTGTCTCGCTATTAAAAGGGAACGCCACTCAAAAATTAGATTAAAAAGGAATTTCACTGATGGCTCGACGTAATTGAACAGGCCACAGCGATGACGTTGCCTCTGTTTTTAACTCTGGAGTTTTCGATGAGTGAAAGCCAGTGACAAATGTCTAAACAAGCCGGGACTGACAGTGCGCTTGCCAGGAAACGACCTTTATTCTGTAACACAGCTAACTGTTTTTATCAAGGTCTGCTATCCCAGGATTATGTCGGCCGTCAGGAGGCAAACTTGTTTTATGAGTAAATGGATTTCTTTAACTCTCCTGGGTAAGGAGAGAAACAGGTGAGTCAGGATAGGAAAGGAAAAATGTGACTCAGAAGTTGTGCTTTTTGGTTATGTCAGTTCCTGTGTTTACCAAAAACGTCTGTGAGAAGCTTCTCACTCTTAAAAGAGTTGCTGCTTCCTTGTTGGAGCACTCTGTCAAGTGGAGTGTCGTTTTTTTAAAAAATGTGTGGGCTCATGAACAGAAGGTAGCGTGCATGACACACGAAGACGGCCAGTTTTCAAGCATGTATTTGGTCCTCTTGAGGAATGTGGGTTCTGAGAACATCGTGACTGAATGACTGTGACCCCTGTTCCTGTGTGTATCTCCCCCTGTGCCAGCCCTGTGTTTATCTGAATCACTCTGGGTCAGCATACACTTCCTCAATAAACAGCCTTCCGTGTCGCAAGGACTTTCTTTTTTGTTTTTCTTTTATTTTGCCCTGAACTGTTCCTCATAAAGTAAAAATTTCACTCGTTTGAAGCCTCCTAGCAGGTTATGTAGGATGGGAATCTGATGGAGAATACGAGCCCCTCCACCAACAAAGGCTACCGATCCCTTTTCTGGGTGTCATGAAAGGAAAACTGTGGTGTAGGGCTGGGGGGGGGGATGTCGTGAGCAGTTTGCACAGAATCTGTTATATATTGGTTTATAAAACTGGTTCCACAAGATTTTCGTAAATGGAGAGCCATTGTCTAAACAGTCGTTTCCCAAAATTCTCTTCGGGCATAATAAATAGCATATAATGTACACCTAATGGCATATAAGCACATAATGTTGCTTAAGATTAAACAAATGCTGCTGTAATGTTGCAGAAATACGATGGTGTAAAGACTGTACAGTGAGCTGTTGGAAATTGTGATGTGTCTGCGTGGTTGTGGTTGTGGATATGCTTCAGATGACAAGGTCTCTTGCTCTTTGAATACACTCACCTTTAATAACCTGATTCCCCAGTTATCTCATCCCACATGCTCAAACCTCAAACCCATGTTCGGATTTGATGCCAGTCCAGCCCACCCACATCTTCTCAACCCAAAAAGGCCTGAACAAAGCCAGGGCCACCTCATTCTTCCTCTCTGCCAAGAACCTTCCAGCCTCTGTGGAAAAACACGCGCCGTCGGTCACCGTTCACAGGCAGGGAAGATGTTATGTAAACAAAAAACTCCACACTACTCAGTTCTCTATTAAAACATGAAGTGTAGGGCCCAAATGGCTCACAGCTAACGGAGCTCTGGAACTATTCTGTTGACAAAAAGAACATTTTGAAGCATCTTGTAAGGCGGGGTGGGGGGGGATGGGAGGCTTGAAATCGATAAGCAGATACCAGAATATCTTGAGTTATTTGTTAGTCCTGCTAGTTCACTGCATCTCCAAATGTTTCATGACACAGAATTCGGACCAAGGTCACAAAAAACTATGTAAGCACAGAGACTGTGTGTGCTGCAGCATAATTATCTACACCAGCCATCAATACACGTCATAAGCTAATTGACGTTTATGTAACAGATGCTTTTGTACAAGTGAGGTATCGGCCAGGAGTTGAAAAAGAGGCAAAAGCTGAAATTACAGCGACTGGCTAGTCTTCATGCCGTTGTATTTATGGAATGGTAATAATGAATATGACAGCTAAAGATGGCTACTAAATTACAGTTATAAATAAATAAAACATGACGTCACGGAAATTACGTCAGTATTGTCTAATATAGCTTATTTCTTAAGCCCTTGCATATTAAAATGCGTGTTTTTTTTGGTAAACTCCTGGATGGGTATGTTACTGAAACAACAACAGGGACCCTGGGTGCATTTTGAGTGAGACAGCCCACTAGCCACCGCGTGAAACAGCAGCTTTCTGTGTGCTCTCGCTGAGGCGACAGAGGATCTCCTCCCCACGCCTTTTTTTCCAGACTAGGAGAAGATTCCTGTCCTTCGCTGACGCCGCAGCTTCAGCCCCCGTGTCACAGTTTTCCGTGTGATGCGGGGTTGGAGCCGACGTCAGGCCAGCGGCGTCAGGAACAATAGACAACCGTCCGGAATATTCCATCTGATTCACGGAACAAATCATTGTCCCTGAGCGGTGACGCAGAGCCATGCAATGTCACATGACCCAGAGTCAGCGTTAGTCATTGAGATGCACCCGCCCGCTGATTACACCTCACGTTCCAGACCGTCTGACACCTGTTGAACTGAATGACAGTCTCCCGCAGATTATTTGCTAGCCGAGTGCAAGTCATGAGGCCCCATTCTTTATATCGCCATATTCCTGCTCAAGAGGAACCACGCCAGAACACAATGCCCCACAAGCTTAGTCGGCTACCAAAATTTGCTGCTTCAAACCCATTTTTGCTTTAGCAGGAAGAACCTCAGCACTTATTTGTTGCCTGCCTCAACGCTTGATGCTAATCTTGTCTGTACCCGTTTACCGTTGATGAAGGGCACACTGACCGTAAGGTTACGCCTGCTTTCACGGTCATGATAGTGTGACCACACGCAGCTTTAATGTGTTCATATTGAGGGTGCTGTGTCATTTGGCAGATCCGGATGCTATGCCTTCACTGTCAGAAAAAGGGGCAGCAATTTGTACCGTCGCTTGTCACTGGGGCTGAACCCTCTAGGGTCTGCCAATTGTACCCTTAGCTGTACGCACATGTACCTTTTAGTCTAATTTAAGGTACAGAAATGGACTCTGTTCCTCAGGAGGTGGGTGGTTCAAATCCCAGGTAGAGTGATTTTACCATTGGGCCATTGAGCAAGACCCTAGTTCCAGTCTTTCCAGAGATTGGCTGACTCTGCTCTCTCCTTTGTGTGTCACTGTGTACATTTGCTAAATATTTTTTTAAAAAATGACAGGATAACAGGCAAATAATTCGATCATTTATCATGGTTGAGAATAGGGGGTTAATCTCAGAGTGAGTGTCATTTGGTTTAACATCGCAGTAAAATTCACAGCCCAGTCATACATCGCCCAGTGCAAACATACTGACAAATATTTCTGAAATGAACCTACTCCCCAGGCAATAACTAACTTACCCAGTCCTGATTTAATTTGTACATTTTCTGTGAGGTCAGATATAGACAAAAATCATGCTCTGGAATAATGAAACTTTTCTTTAAATATAATCATTATAAGATTATATAATTATATAGTTATAATTATAGGCTGTGTTTTTTTTGTAACTTGGATAAGTGTGATGCCTGTTGGGGGCAGTCTGTATGCTGCACACTGAAAACAGTCAAATTATGCCCTCTAGTGGTTTGGAGGAGAAAGTGTTTTCCTCCCGGGCAGTATTTCAGGATAAGGCTTGTTATGCTAGCATGTGGGTGTCTGGTAAATACGAAAGCCTGCACAGAACTTAACCATAAGAAGCGATATTTTTATCTAAGCAATGATAATCTTCATGGACAAAACCGTTCATCAGTTCCCTCTGATTTTTGTCGACTTCACACTGACCATCCCGCCAGAAAAGTCTCCTTCTCCCATTCACTTCATCGCACCGTGTCCCGGGGGAGGGGGTGACCCCGAGAGGCAGTGGGATAAACCTTTCCAAGCTGGACTATGTTTTTAATCCAGTGGGATAAAATCCGATTAAGGTGACCTACAGCACTATGGGGGAGGGTGACAGGAGATCTCCTGAACCCCCCCGCCCCCTTCATTCGCACCGTGCATGCATGCGCCTGTGTCTGTGCTGCTTTTTCTCATGCTCATATTAGTTTGCAGTGGCACGGAATTCCTAGCTACACCCCCGAACCCCAGCCTCCGGCGTCTGGCCTGCCTGCCCGGTTTGATCGTCACAGAAGGCATCCGAGCACCATACCTATTAGCTTGTGTTGAAGGCGCCCGATGATTCGCTGACGTTGGCTTTATCGGTTGTCTAAGCATGTAGCAAATGCTAATCCCCCGTCTTAAAAAGGGGCTAATGGTTCTGGGTTTATGTGCTGGATATGTAAGTGAAGAATGCTCTTCTTGGAAAGACAGGCGTGGTAAACAAGGTAGGAAGCAGCTGCTTGAGGATATGAATCAACCTTTCCTTCCAGGAGCTGAGACACACTTTCCATGCGTGCTAAGTAAACAGGAGACCGTGGACGCCGCGTGAAATGGCACAGCGTCCGTGCAGCTATCAGCCATGATTACATAAGAGAGGTCATGTGATCGTAGAGGGATCTGCAGAGCTGTATGGAGCATAGGGTGTTCTGGTTCTCAAGGTAGGCAGCAGACATGCCAACTGGGTCAATGCTGTTGTATATTTGTTTAAATAAAATATTAAGCTGTAGTAAATGGCCAAACTGTAAGTCGCTTTGGGTAAAATCATTAACTAACCAACTCAATCAGGCTACTGAGGCAATAGTACTAGTTTAGGTTAGAATGCTGTATTGCTTACTGGAAACTATTGCTAACCAGCACATAAAGCATAATTACTTATTAAATCTTAACGCATGCACAAAGCCTTAGTTGCTGCACCTGGTTGTGCTAGTAGTATTAACAATTTTTTTCATTTGTGACTGCAACAGTTAAAAGAATTCTGTTTGAGTTAAAAGTGAATTCCACCACTTCTCCCCCGTGGCCCGTGATAGCTTCAGAAATATTTTCAGTATGCTCTGACATGATGAACAGTACATAGCACCTTTGCTGTAAGAGTGATGTTGTTTATAATCTCTGAACATCGGGAGCTCAAAGACATAAAACAGAGGAACATTTTTTCCCAGTGAGTGTCTTAGTGTGGCTGCAGAAAGCTTTCTCACTTTCGACAGATTCTGAGTAATAAAGTAACACCTTGTTTCTTATCCCTGAATTAGGTAAAAGTGAATGGAACCCTGGATTTCTACATGAATGCTGATTATATCCCTCTGTCCCTCTGTTACTGTACTGCTGGTTCAGTGGGTTGAACCAAACTTCACCTCTACACCAGACAAAGGACAAGGCTGATTTATGAAGCTGTGGTCCATGGTACAGGCTGTCCTGCACCTCTATTGGTTTTTCCCACCACTTACAGGAGGTGCAGTGGGCAGTTACTGGCGCAGGGTTGGCCGTCATAACCCCATTAATGCATTGCCATGGTAACAGCCAGATTGACAGGTGCCGGAATTCCTTTCTAGCGTACAATACTGTAGCCCCGTTGCTGGGATACAGCCCTCACAAACAATTTAATAGACA
Organism: Stomatorhinus walkeri; assembly: GCA_026784285.1. Lineage (NCBI taxonomy): Eukaryota > Metazoa > Chordata > Actinopteri > Osteoglossiformes > Mormyridae > Stomatorhinus > Stomatorhinus walkeri. The sequence continues at coordinate 48,898,832 of JAODUD010000001.1, read as the reverse complement.
GTGGGGATTATTTAAAGGGCAGCAGAGCTAAAAAAAGGAAACAAAACGCAGAAGGCGACAGGGAAGGCATACGTCAAACTTCACCCTCCATTTCATCTTTTCATGCTGCAGAATGTCATTAAAGCACATTCATACCTGCAGCCATGATGGTATAATCTGGTTGTTGAGCTGGACTCTGTATTGGTTTATCTTTTTAAGAAATCCCACAACGAATGCCTAGGCTGCTGTAGAAAAATAATGTTTTCTTTATTTCGCTTTATTAATGCATCGTCATTTATTTTGAGCTGAACACGCCCCAGTGGCGTCTGTGAAGCAGCTTTGTGTACAGTGTGGGTGACGACCAGGTCAGGGGTCTGAGTCGGCACTGTCACCGATCCGCTGTTTAAAAGGTCGTGTTCTTCCTCGGTGTTCCTTGGACTTGGCGTTCTGTGGCGTTGCTGGGTGTTGGGAGTGTGGTACACAGGGAAGGGGGGGGGGGGCTCCACAGGGGTCAGGGGTCAGTTTTGAGAGCAGTACTTCCAGAAGCAAACTGTCAGAGAAAAGGCCTCAAGTGATGAGTGTCTCTACTGGATCCAAAGACACTCCTAATGAAACCATCAAAACAAATCAAATGTTTCTGCAATGAACCTAAATCACCTAAAACTCCTATAAAAACCCACAACTGTCTGAGTAAAAATTTTATCCCCGTATCCTCCTGAGACCCAAGGAAAAAAGTGTCCTTCAGTTTTAGGTTAATTGTGATTTTCTATGTATTTGGAGGAAATAAGACATCTTTTTTCAAATTTATTTTTATTTTTAATTTCACAACATGTCCTCTTTAGTGTACAGCAGGAATAAATATGTTTCCTTACATCAGTGAAAAGATGCAAAAACAAAATGTCCACTACAATGGACATAAATGAATGGGTGGGGTCTCAGGAGGATATATAAACACAAAATTATTGTAATTAATCACTTAAAATGAAAAGCAGCTGTGTATCAGGCACAATTCCGAAATCCCACAGTGAATTTAGCTTACCTCGCTTATTGGGTTTCTTTCCTGCCTGGGGGGTAGCCTTTTTGTGACCTTTTCCACCTTGCGAGTGACGCTCGTTTACATTGTCACTTTGCTGTGAAGTAGTACTGCAGTCATCCACCGGGGGTGCTGTGGTGGTAGTTGTTCTCATTGCCTCGTCTGAAATTCCCTGCACAAAGATGAGCGTTTCCAGCAAGGCACATCAGGAAGCATCTCACAAAGTATTCATGAGCGAGATGACTAAGCTGACTGCTGAGAGATCTACAGTGTAACCCTCTCAGGTCTCTGGATTATCATGGACTCATTCCGAAATTCTCTGACCACATGACCCTGCCCAGGATAATCAAACGGATTAATGCATTGATGGATGGATGGATTCTCTGAATTATTTCCAGAAAACATATAGATATAAGGAGTCTATCTTATTATTAGTAAGAACATCATAGGTATGATTTGCTTGATCCTCCGTGGACATAAAGTTACACTGATACTAATGAATAAACACACAGGCACTCACACATACACATACACACACACACACACACAGACACAGATACAGACACACAAACACACAGAGATATATACACACAGAGACACACGCACACACAGTCACACCCACTTACGCCTTTGCTCTTCTTGCCTGGTCCTCGCACACCTGCTGCAGCACAAATAACAGCATGATTTGCCAATTGTAAATCAGCCGGTTACCCAGTAATTTGTGCGTTTGTGTAAATGCGTGTGTCTGTTTGGACGTCTTACCACGTGGTATCAGGGTTATCTTGCTTCTCCGGGTTTTGTTGATGGACCTCTGCAGATCTTCCAGGGAAGCCAGCATCTTTAAGATCTTCTCCCTTCTGTCTCCTCTGGCCACCGCCGTCGTGTCTGGACCAGCCTGCACTGGCTCTGGGCTCCCGCCCCCATCTGGAAAGCAGAGCGTAGACATTTCAGCTACAGGTTCCAGAGCAGCACCTTCACCTGCCCGGGTCCCGGGTCCACACTTTACAGTAGCCTGCGACGTCCATTTCTCTCTTAACTGCATTTATTTGTCAGAGATGGATGTGCACTTCATAGAAAAGAAACTCAATTTGAATTCCTTAGACCACACATCTATGTTCACCCACCCAGAAGCAGAAACATGTTAGTCTAGTGTGAAAACGATTTATTTTTGCAGTTCCTGTAGGCAGAGGGATCTCATCCCTTCAAATACCATCAACTTTCCTCCTCACCATGTCTCTTATTCCATATAACTCTTGTTGTATCTGATTAAATGTATTTATGTAAAATGCACAGTCAATGCACACTCAATTTGCACCTTGTATAGCTATAATTTAGTCTAAACATCAGGTACAGGTTGTGAACTCCAGTGAAAAAGCATTCGTTTCAGAACAGAAGAATTGTCAGAACTTGACATGTTTTGACAGGTGATTGCTACCCGGCCTCAAAACCCCTTGCAGTTCCGACAAAAGGAGACTAAACTCAACAGCATCAACACACTCAATCCAGTGGTCTATGGTCATCGTCCCAATTCCAAGGGACTTTCACTAGACTTAGGTCATCTTGGGATCCCCAAATGAGTTCTCTACTCAATACAGCTTTCTGTTAAACCCATACAGGTACCCACGCTAACCCCGTCCTAGATAGCTTACCGCCTCTCGTGAGCTCAATGTCGAGACTGAAAGGAGCACTGTTTGCAGTCACTGTCACCATTGTCATCGTCACCAGCACCACTGCAGCACTGATCATGGCTTTGCAGCTCATCTTGATATTTTCTGGTATTTTCCAGAATATTCTGGCGTCGTCTAGAATCTTCCGGTATCCACCCGGTACTATCTGCTGTGTCGAACTTATTGTGCTCGACAGACGTCAGTGTCACCTCTGCTGTTCCAGTGATTCTTTCGTCTATGTGGTGATCTAACGCTGGTTGCCAGATTGGGTTTGGAGCACCTCTTTCTGGGAAGGCTTGTCAGTGGTGTACGGCTAAGCGTTCGCGCCGCGTCTATCCGGCGACGGGAGCCGTGTCCTATTTAAACCCGGGGCCCGTCCGCGTGACATTTCGTCCCGTGTGTTTTTCTCCATCCCCTCTGCCCCGCCTTGGCGTCAGGGACCCCATTGTGAGCGAGGCGTCCGGCGTCACAGCCTCCTGCGTCAGAGCCCCAGAGCAAATACATTAAGAAACCGTTATCACTGCTTGCTCAGTTGGGGGGGGGGGGGGCACCCCAAAGCCCATTCCTCTCCCCCCCTCGTGGGGGTGGGGCAAATTTTACAGTCATTACCCCCCACCCGCCCCATTGGCAAATTTTACCTTCAGCACCCTTCCCTAACCCTGCTCAGTAAAACTGAACCCCGCTACCCTGTCATTAGCAGATTTTTTACCTTGCATCGTTTTGTCTTCCCTTGCGCTTCATTTCTAGCCTAGAGCTCCCACAGAAGTTAATCTGCTGGAGGTCAGAGGTCAGCGTCGACGAGCTCAAACAGTGTAAACACACTGCACGGATGCTTGCATGTGCCTGCAGCTGCATGCAGATTTCAGCAGGTGGCGCTGTGGTTAAGATGCTGCTTTTACTACACGCGAACACAGGGGGGAAATGAAAACTGTCAGGATGTAGCTAGGAGGTGTCCAGGATATCTAGAATTTAATGAGCAGGGTTACTCAAAATAACTACCACTAGTAAATATTGACATAAATTGCAGAAATTATTAAAGCTTTATCGTTTTGATGTATATTTTAATAAATAACTAATGACAAGCATTGTTTGTCATTAAATACTTATCTTACAATATATGGAGAACACCCTGAAATATCTGCTGTCGTAAAAGTCGCTATCTCTGGCTCCCAATCCATCAAAGGCATAAACAATGGCCGGAATCCACTTCTGTGTACAAAGATGCACCATAGCGATGGCCCTGGTGACGCCTTGGCAATGGCCCTGGTGACGCCACGGCATTGGCCTCCTTTTATGCATGTGACGGGGCTCCGCCGCCTGTTTGCGGTGCGGGGGGGGGGGGGGGGGGGGGGGGGGGGGGGGGGGGGG
>JAODUD010000001.1:48845203-48862515 GCA_026784285.1 Stomatorhinus walkeri | reverse complement strand
CCCGCCGTACCAGGCTTCCCTCAGGCCCACAGGGGGTCAATTATCCTGTTTGCCACGCACCGTCGATCAGGGCCCCCCCTCTGCTCTCCTCTTCTTCCTTTTGGAGAGAAGGAGGAAGATAGGAGTGTCAGGGAGGGAAGGTGTGGGTGGGGGGTGTCTGTTTTTTTTTTTGTTTTTTTTTTTGCTTCTGTCGCATGCAGTCTTATTAACTCGGTGGAGCCGCATGGCTGCATGTTCCTGACCCGCCCCGGTCTGAGCATTCTGTGAGCTTGTGTCAGTCTGTTTTTCAGTTTGCGGCATTTGTGGGTTTGACCGGAGGCTGGCCAAGAGCACCGCTGCCCCCCCCCCTCCTGCCCCTGCTCGTTGGACTCCGGTGCAGTACTCTGCTGTAATCCACCCCACAGTCGTGGTGGGTCGCCGGATCTGTCTTCGGTTATGGGTCAGACACTGAACCAGACAGTGATTCTCTCTAACTTTGTAGATTGAAGCTTTTACGTGCCACGTCCTCAGTACGACTGGTATAACTTAGCGAAGGACTGAGTGAAATGAAAGCCTTGCTTAACCCTGCGTCTGTGTAAAAAGGTTAAATACCGCTTGTCCCATTCAGGGCTGCAAGGCGCCCAGAGCCAATCCCAGAAGCTACAGGTGCAAGGCAGGGAACAATCCAGGATGGGGCACCGACCCATCACGGGGCACACACAAACACACATTGGCAATTTGGTAACTTTCAATTAGCCTCAGCATAATTTTGGAGTGTGGGGGGGGGGAAATAGAGTACCTGGAGAAACCCCAGGACAACATGGGGAGAACATGCAAACTCCACACGCATGGAACCTGGCGCAGACATGACCGCTGGTCCTACATGTGTGAGGTACTACTACTAACCGTTGCACCAACATTTTCATTCTCCTGGTTTGTTGGCTAGACAAGGCAAGAACCTGAAATATATGAGTGAGAGGGCAGAGTTTTAATCATAAGGTTACATATTCTGCGGAGCTCAGTTCTCAGTGGGTTTGAATTTATCTGCAGTGTCTCAGAGCTCTTGCATGTAAGCCTCTGATAGAGCATTATATATATATAAGTATTGGATTCCTACTGTACACCCCCTAACTGGAGGACTGAGTGAGGGAGGCGGGATGGGGTGCGATTGGGCCTACAGGGGCAGCATGTGGGGGATTATCAGTCTTACGGATCATGAGAGACCAGTGGGGGCAGATTTGGTTTGTCAGCATCATCTCCTCGTTTTCTGCACACATTCTTTCTTTCTGTCTAGGGCGAACCAGCCGAGGGAGTAAGGTGGGGGTTGGCGCTGCAATGCTGTCTGGGCGGCCTTCATGAATGGGAAGGACCCAGATGGATCGGACCTGGGTGATGGGCAGTGGCTTCGGGACCCTGGGAAGTTACATCCCTAGCATGGAAGTCAACCTCACCTCCATGCATGGTGTAGGCCAGGTACATAGCATTGTAGCAAAATAATGGGGTGAACCTTGACCCCCCCCCCCCAAAAAAAAAATCTACAGAGAGTGACCCCGGACCCCCTACGGAATTTATGCTTGCTGACCCCATGCTGTGACCTCCAAGCTATGAATTTGTACTTATGCAAATGATGATGATGATGATGGTCATCGTCATCAGATTCAAGAGGCACGTTGTGGATTCGGGCCTGGCCCTGGGATCTTGAACGAGCTCCCCTCCTAGAAATATGTTTGTACACTCCTCATGCACTTTGCTTTGAGAAGAAGATGCATGAAGACTTTCCGCTGGTTCCCCAGTGTTACCTGCTGTCGCACACTGAGATTTGCAGGGCTTCGTAACCTGAAATAACAGTAATTCTTTTTTGTAACTCAAAATTGAACTCATTGTGCGATTATGGCCAGTGAGGACAGACAAAGGAATCCTTTTATGTGGGCAACAGCTATTTTGACAGCTTCTTTCTTGGCCGGCTTAAATTTGTGGGTATATTATGGTATGGAGTAGATGTCATGATGCCACTGATGAGCAATCCGTTTTCAGAAATTTTTCGGAAGATTACGGCGGGGGCTTAAAAGTGACACATACCCTGTTCGTGGAAACTCATACTTCATATGTGATATTTTACACTTTGACAAGAGTATTGCTTTTTATTTACTCTTACTCCCAGAAAGAGGCTGGTTTCCCAGAACTAACTTTTCCAGAAAGAATGTGTCATCCGTTGTCTATTTACACAGCCAGAAATCCTGCAGTCATTAGAAAGCTCAGGGATTTGCGGCAGAATCTGCCCGGTCCGTTTGTAACCTTGTGCTTCAGTTTGACTAGGTGACGTGTTGGGTTTTGTGTGGCTCTGTGGTTTAGGAGGCTGTGCCTTTGATAAGGAGGTCACCGGTTCAAATCCCCTCAATAACAGAGTAATTTCACTGTTGGGCCCCTGAGTCAGGCCCTTAACCCCCAATGGCTCCAGGGACTGTCTGACCCTGCTTCTGAAGGCTGGTTCATACTTCTCCGCACGCGTACTAGCGGAAATGTCTGCTCAGACTTTTATCACGTGTTTGACATCATTGTGCACCTCTGCAGGCAAATGCCAGCTGCACTCCAAAATAGTGAACACTCACTGGATACACTGCGCACCATCGATTTGCTAGCTTCCAGTTTAAATACTAATGTGGATGCTTTTCGCGGAGTGTTGGGATAGTTTGCAAAGCCTACAGACTATTTACAAGGTAATAAAACAGGTACATACATGTAAATTAGTGTGCATGTGTGTGCAGACTCGTCCCAAATTGAAAATGCAGTGCCAGCCAGCTAACGAATTGAGCTGGCTCGATTTGAAAAACATGGAGAAACAGACACGTGCAAGGGATATCAGAATAATAATTTATATTATTATCATTAAGAAAAATACAAATACAACACATTGTGCGCTTGTGCAAAGTACACGGCTTGACCGAAGACGTATGAACGTTTCCATAGAGTGGATACACGAGTGTTGCACTTGTGCGGAGAAGCATGTGTCTCGTGTCATGAAGTTGTCACTGGGCATTGATCTGGCTTAGTTAAGGTGAAAGAGAAGAGCTTTCTCCCCAACAAAGTCTTACGTATCTCTCCATGGTGAAATGGTAGTAGCCTTAATAGAAGATAAGAGGACCAGGTTTGAGTCAGTTAAGTTCAGTGGCTGAATGAATCACATCTGCAGTGCCTTTGTGTGTGTGTCTCTTTAAGAAGAAAAATGGTGAAATGAAATGAAGAATTGATGACATCAAAGAAAAGGAGAAAAGAATCATCTGTGGAATTAGTCTGGACCAGAAACAAGTCCTGATAAATCAGAGACCAACAGGAACCTCCAAAGTCGCTCCAAAGTGTTTCTTCCAGAACCAACTGCACCCATCAGCTCCCACACAGAAGCTGTGAATTAAAGGGAGGGTTTCACAGCAGTGCAGGTCAATCTGTATGTGCAACAAGAAAGAGGGAGGGAGGGGGGCATCTTTTCTTGCAGTTTCTCACTGAAGTGGAGGCTCTGACAGTTAGTATAATAAACAGGTTGAAAGAACAGTGATATCAGTCTCAGTGGTTAGTGGATAGCTGTGTTTGTGTGCCTGCGAATGCTCGCGCGCGTGTGTGTGTGTGTGCCTATTTGTCAAAGTACTGACCACAACCCTTGAAAAATGGGTATCATGTCATTCCCACAGAATTAGTATGGTTTCTCTTATCTTTATTTTTTCCAATTTCTTCTGTTTTTCTTAAGTAAAAGCACCAGAACTTGTCAGATTCATTCGATTGGGGTTTTGCTGATTAATTGCACTAAAGTTACACTTCATGTGAAATTCCCAGAAACATGGCAGGAACTTCAGTGAAGTGCTCCTCGCGTTCTCTCAGAGGGGGGTTTATTTCTGGTTGATGTGACGCTGGCAGAGGCCGGCTGGGACCACATCACCACCCACGGAAAACCAAAAAATACAGCGGAAACAGTGCAAAAAAACCGTCGCCTATGCACCGAACGGAACGCATCCCACACCTGTGTGGTAACCCCACGTCGACGCGTCGGTTGCAGTCAAAGGCTGGATTTTACGCTCTGCTCCGAACAGAGGTCCCAAGGGAGCATTTGGACCTTCTGCCAGCGTCATGTGATGCCAGGCTCAGGCACACTTGCGGTTATTCTTGAAGCCGCCGCCTGGCGAGCGTTCTCCTGCCATGGGGGGGGGATATCTGATCCAAGAGTCTCTGCCTTCATTGTTGCAGGGTTGAGCACGGGACCCGCGTGAGTGGGGGGGAGGGGGGTCTTTTTTTTTTTCTTTCTTGGCACCTTACCTGGTTTCACCGACAGCTGGTTAGGTTTCGCGGAAAGTGACAGTCACTGGACCCCCCCCTCCTCCTGTTAGCAAACCTCAGGAAAATTAGCAGCACCACCCCCCGCCCCCTGCACTTCACCCAGCTCCAGTTGTTTGTCCGTAGTATCGTAAAGACTGCCAGTAAGTAGTAACACTGCTGTTTTTTTTTCCCCACAGACAAAGACTGTTTATGAAGTAACATCCCCACAACCCCCTCCTCACCACCCCAGAATGTCTTTGACCTTCCTTTTCTCAACAAACGTATGTTGTGTGGTGTGGGCGTCTGTGTGGTGTGGTGCGTGCGAGCGAGCTTGTGAAGTGTGGTCTGAGAATATCTGTATCATGGAATTTACAGCATTTAAGTGCCTTTTACATTGGATTAGAATGCCTTAGATCCACTTTAGACAGTACAGTTTATTACAGAAGCACCTGGGAAATTCTTGGTCACAATTTAGAAGTTGCTCCTGAAATCTGCCTGTGAATTTGACCACGCAGTTCTGGATCACACATCTGTTTAAAACATGGGGGAGAATGAGGGAAGGGTCCTTGAATTTTTGTGATGAGGATGGGCACCTGTGAGGGGAAGTCTAGGAAGCATTTCAAAATTCAGGTGTCGTAAGTCAATCGAGTTACCGTGCAAGGAGAGCGAGGAGCATTAATCAGACACTTAGCCACAGGGGGGCACTATGGAGCCACAGGGAACCCGCAGGGGAAGCTTGGAAACTGTTAAGAGTCGCCTTCAGCGTAAGTACAGAAGGTTGAGATGCGTCGTGGGCCTAGAGAAGATAAATGCTAGGGAGTAGCTGCGTTTATCCCTCCTCTGTTGCTCCTGTGTTTCTCTTTCTCGCTGAAGGGTTCATCCTGTCTCATATTTTCCAAGTGTCTGGGTGTTTTGGCTCAAAGACATTTTGTCATCATCTTATTAGCACCACATGAGGACGTTTTATGGGGTTGAGGCCTGAAATCTACTGGTGCACCTCCTGCTCCCTGTCAGATAATGAGTGCAAAAGCCTCTACCTTTCACCAAGGGTCAGATCTGGTCCTGTGCAAGAAACTGGGAATGGGTCAGTCTTCTATTCCCAAAATAAGATGTAATTAAAAGAGCCGCAGACTGGCCTGAGCCGTGGACTGGGGATTGACGGCAGATATTCATTTCTCATTGTTTGCCGTCTGATCCATCTCCTGACTCATCCACCCCCAGAGGGAGTGATCATAGCAGGTGTCCCTGTGACTCCCAGCTCCCTGACCTTCAAACTCTGTTCTGACTCAGCCTTCTGCTATGGTGGGATGGAGAAAGGCACAAAACAGTAATTCACCCCAGGTGAGAGGTGGTGCTGGGAAATCCCCCAGCATGTTGTTCCATCTCTCCGGAGCGTTCTTCAGTATCAGTCATGCTGCGACACATTAAGGCTTGTTTGTGACCATTCCGTTTTGTTATGATAAATAGCTCAAAAGACTCTGTACTTCTGTTCAACCCTGACCAGGATAAGCAGTTATAAGATGGAAAAAGATACTGCCTGTTAGTGTTTCAGCTCTTACTCATTTTTTGGTTTCGTTGGCACCCATATTCCAGACACACGTGAGAAATCCCACAATCCCACACACTGAGTTGCTTTTCACTCTATAGTACTGTAGCCTTTCTAGCCTTCTGAGATCCACTGTGAATCCTATTTGAGAGTCACTGTGAGTTGTCTGTCAGTTTCTAGGAGTCACTGCAAGTCTGGTACCAGGTTTTAGGAGTCACAGTGAGTTCTTTTGAAGTTTCTGGGAGTCACTGTGAGCCCTGATCCAGTCTCTGGGAGTCAAAGCAAGTGTGGTACAAGTTTCAAGGAGTCAAAAAAGTCTGGTATCAGTTTCTAGGAGTTACTATGACCCCTGTTCCAGTTCATACGAGTCACTGTGAGTCCTGTACTAATTTTTGGGTGTCATGGCAAGTCTGCTGCCACTTTCTAGGAGTCAATGTGAGTTCTGTACTAGTTTCTGGTAGCCGAAGCATGTCTGATACCAGTTTCTCGGAGTTAAATCAAGTCTGGTACCAGTTTATGGGAGTCACTGTGAGACTTGCTCCAGTTTCTAGGAGTCCTTTTCAGTCACTGCGAGTGCAGTATCAGTCTCTAGGAGTTGAAGCAAGTCTGGTATCAGTTTTTGGGAGTTCCTATGACCCCTTTCCAGTTTATAGGAGTCACTATACTTATTTTTGGGTGTCCTTGCAAGTTTCCAGTTTCCGGGAGTCACTGCAAGTCTGGCATCAGTTTCTGGGAGTCAGTGTAAGTTCTGTCCTAGTCTCTGAGAGTCACAGTGAGTCAGGACAGGAGGCTACCGCTAATCACGTTAACATGATTTGTGGTCAGCATGTACAGAGAGGTGGCATCCAGAATACTGAGCCCTCTACTGACAACCTCTGGAATGGTGGGGGCAGTATTGGCAGAGTTGTCTACAGTGCAGATCAGACCCCCATGTCGACAGTCCATTTCACTCTCACACCCCCGGGTTCCCTCCATTGCCTCTGTGGCCGGTGCATGTTTCCTTCCATTCTGACTTCCTGACTAACTGACCCCCCCCGGCCCTTTCTTGCTGATGCAGCTGCAGGGATCACACAGGGTTTTTTTCTTTCGGGGCTGGGGGGGGGAGGGGGGGGGTCAAAGTGCTGTCTGGTGACACTGTATTCTCATATCTGTTCACATCTCCTCAGAATGGGGGGGTCGTTTTGGGAATATGGCTCATCGTCAGGCAGATGGTGGCGGTCCTGACTGCTGTAGTGTCTTGCTAAAAAAAAAAACCACCGCGTCTGTCTTACCTGAGCCTGCTTCCAGTCTGTCGGCTGAAGGCTCAACTGTTATCTTTGAGGTCTTTTGGTCACAAGGTTTTCAGTTCAATTCAAAGGTCCAATAATAATCCTCGCCAAATTATGGGTGATGACATGTAAGGTTGCCTGCTAGTATATTAATAAACATACAATAGATGTATAGATATATGGATACTGGAATATAACTGTGTTCAGGTTGTTTATGAGCTGCACTGATTATTTAAAGCATATGTGCGTGTGCGTCTGTTTGGGGAGGGGGCGTGGTCACATGGGGGGCAGACAGGTGTATTGGCAACGTCGGGGTTCCTGGAAACCTGAGTCAGAGCGCTCAAAATCAGAAGTAGCCCAACAGCTGCCTGGGGCTGTGCGGACAATTCCCGGGGGCCGGCCTACAGGTGTGGGGCGGGGCCAGCTGAGAACGGCAGTGTGGGCGGGGTCGAAGGAGGGCGGGGCCAGCCCCTGGCTCTGCGCTCTGTAATCATAGCATTAGCATGCTGTCAGCAAACATCTAAAGGCCTCCCGGCGCGATCTAAACCCCATCATTTACCATGGCCCCCGAGCAGGTGAAGTGGAGCAGGGATCTGCAATTACCCCCCATGCCCCCACCCCCCGGGCACACACATGTGCACCCCCAGCCACACATGCACAGACTCATACACTGAAGCACTCCTCAAACCATACCTCCGCTGTAACACCTGCAGCGCCCACTAATTCAGCTGCCGGCTCCCATCACATTCAGCATCCCACGACACCCCCCCCCCCCATAAAAAAACACACACAGCAATTACCTAGACAATCGACGGGGTGGCCGTGTCGAGAGATGCTTATACGTACACTCACAAATATTGGCCCAGAAATAATAACCCTAAACATTCCCAAATAAGTTATTGACTCTATTGACTCTCCTTCTTGACTCTCTTGCCACATTTGGCTCACATGGGTTTTAGCTGAAGTTGCGTGAGATGGATTCGCAATTTAAAAAGGGCCCGCAGTTGTGCGGCTTCTTTCTGTGGCCGCATGCAGCGCTCCTATGACTGGGCAGACGGCGCTGGAGACTCTTTACCGATGTCCATGTGCTGCAAACCACAGGGAGATATGTAAAGATGATATGCAAATGTTCCCATTTGTTTGGTCAACTTAAACAGACATAGGGCTAACTGTCTGAACCTCGAGAGAGATTTGCATAGTAGGACTACGTCAGTGACATTGTTTTTTTTTTTTTGCTCTCCCTCTCTTTCTCTATTTCCTCACTAACACTAAAGGGAGGAGAGCAGGTGGGTTGGGAGAGACAAGCCACAATACCAGATTAAAAAAAAAAAAATCCTGCATCAGCGTGTCATGTGACCATGCATCATCCAATGGGGGCAAGGTTTTTTAGAAAAGGAATAGTTAAATATGCAATTGGGGTTATGAGAAGCTTTCTGTGGGGCACCACAGGACCACAAACCAAGGCTGCGAGCACTTTTGGCTCTTTGAGTATGGGAAAAGGAACTACCGATGGATAGATAGAAGGAGAGGAGAAAGAAAGAGAGAGACTAAGTGAGAGGAAGGGGGGGGGGGAGCGTGCGTGTCGATTTCAGTGTGAATCACCCGGATTGACGAAACCACAGCGAGTCTTTCAGCTCCAGCTCTCGGCTGCTGTTGCAAGGGTAAGCACCAGTTAGCCACAGCCTTGGTCTGCCCCAGCAGGGGTATCTGCACTGCGTTCTGCTCCTAACTGCCGACACCATGCCCCGAACCCAGGGACGGAGCCGACATCACAGACGCATGGGACCATCGCCACGCTGTGGGTGCCTACGGTGTTTGTGGTGAAAGTGCTAGGGGTGGAGATGGCAAAGATGGGTGCAGTTCCTACTTAGGGATGGCGGGTCATATGTCCTGTATACTTTGGGTTCCAGCTTTCGCACGTGTTTCCAGTGTGTTTTGGGTTTAGTTCTCACTTGCGTGTGTGTCCGGTTCACGTGCAGATCAATTGACTGTGTTTGATGCTTAATTTGCAGCGCAAGAGAAACTTGAGGAACATCTGGGAGCTGAAGATTGCCATCCTAAGGATAAGGGCTCAATGGCTTCCAATAGTATCTTCGAGCCCTTCTCCACCTACCAGCCATGCTTTGGGAGGGGTGAGTTATGGAATTGGCTTTCAGGTTTTTTGGGGAGTTTATAGTTTGACAATGGTAACACTGGACAGCCACGGATGAATAAACTGATGAGTAAGATCCTCTGATATCCACAAATGCGCATATTCACCAAAAACGAAATTCACAGCCGCTGGTTCCAGTGGCTTTAGGGTTTCGAAATCCTGCGGATGGATCTGTCAGTGTGGATGACCGCAGAATTGTCCCGCCACTTGAGCGGCAAACCGCCAGCCACCGTGCGGAGTTCCACAGTGTATCCCACAGAAAAAGCCATCGCAGATATGGACTTGTGTGTCACAAATGGTGTTTATGAACAGGAAAAACAAAAGCGTGCAACGGTCCAGTCAAGGCATCACATTCCATATCTTGGTTCTAGGATTAATCGTCTTTGATAAATTTATTTCTTTTAAGGAGAAGCTTCATAAAGTATACTGCAGTTACTCATACATGTTACTACTGACCCAAGAGTATTTACTAAACTACTGACAGCTGCAGGTAGGAGCTGATGGTCATTGTTGACTGATGGTCATAGATTGCTTTTTGGCATTGCTTTTAGACAGGGCATATCAAACTTGGCCACACGTTCTTCTGATCCTTTCTGAGGGGGTGTAGCTAAGTCTTTTTTCTTTTTTTGTTTCAGTGGTGGAGGGTTTCTTTTTCAAATCAGAAGTGTTTGTTAAACGGACTTTGTAGTGCATGTTCCGCTTCAGACTTCCTGGGCAGGGAATGCAAAACTGAAACTTTTTGCTGCTGTTCCACAGAAGAGTTTCACTCGACTTTCAGTCCCCAGGTGCCGTCTTGTGATATGAAAAGAACTGTCTCCTAGTGCATTTGACTGAATTTAACGTCTACGGGCCCCAAGCTTGGCTGAACGAAGGGAGTCTGTGCTCCTTCTTGCCGTTTTGCCCCATCTGAAGCAGCACCTCTCTTTCCCACCCCTTAACACGCAGAGCAACACATCACACGCGGATGTGTTGTACCGCCGCAGCTGGGAAACCAGCCCCTCTCATTCCATCACACGCAAGGCTCCCGCTGTCACAGAGTGCGACAGACCGATCCTGCCGATTTATAGGAAACAGATAAAGTAACGTGAAATGTTGAGAGATGAAATGTGTCGCAGAAGCCGTGCGAGTAGGATAACTAGATGTAAAACAGCACATAAACCCAGTTGTGGGTGCGGAGAACAGGAACTGTTGGAGATGGTGGGGCAGATATCACCTAAATGATTCTGTCTCCCTTTGAAGCAGCTTCAGTTCAGTTTCCTCAGTGATGGTTCATCCCATTAGAAGATCAGGGAGGCAGGTTATAGGCACTAGCAGAGCACTAACCATTAAATTAACTCATACCCCAATTAATCACCTACTCATGCCAGCGCCTAAATTTGAACTTATTAATTGAAACATTGTATTACATTATAGGCGATGTTTGTCATGTCCATGAAGAGATACAGAGCATAGTATTTTCTGCAAGACAGTAGGACTGTTAGCCTTCAGGTTGTATCTGAGACAGCCACCTGCAGCTGTTTCTTAAAGAGTGTTTGCAAATGTCGTGCCTAGCAGAGAAGGAACCTCTCTGACATGCCTTCTCAGAAGCTGCATAGCCCTAGATCTGCAGCTTCCTGTCGTGTTTGTGACTTCGGCTGCGAGCGTTGACAGTTAACACAGGAAGTTTATCAGCTCCGGCTGACGCACGTGTGAGTGTGCATGCGTGCCTGGCTGCCTCACTGTGTGCGTGTGCGTGTGCGTGTGTTGGCTTGAGGACTGCAGTGCTGATATGACTTGTATACGCTGCACACAATGAGCATTTTTGCTTTGATAAGTCAACAACTGTTTCAAGATTTTATTTTTAGGAGTTACTTTTCCTTTCTAAATTTGTTTCTGTGGTACCCCTGCAGAAAGGTGTTGCTGCTGAGGTTGTATCCAGTTAACATGCAACCCTGATTTACCCCTTTTCTGAGACACATGTCGATGTGCAAGAAGCCATCATGAGTTCATAATTATCGAGGCCCTCATTGAATTCTGTTGCATTATCACAATTCACACCCCAGCTTCAGGGTATTTTTAAACACACAAATTTCTGCCCAATGTCACTTAAGCTCCTACTGATCTGCTGCTTAAGTAATGATGAAGGAAATTTGTACTTAATTTTTTAGAAACCAGGCCAGATATTTCGCAGACATTTTTATCCAAGGCGACATAAACTTGAAAAAGCAGGATCAGCTTCCAAACAGGATTGAAGACCTTGCTACTGGGCTCAGTGGTGACAATCACGGCCCTGGAACCAGTAACCTTCCAATGATGGATGCAGCAGCTTAACCTGCTGAGCTACACACTGCCCCCTAGAGGTTACTGTGTAAGTGACCTGGAGAACCTCGGTCGATGAACCGGCTTTCTGGGATGAAAGGGAGGGAGGCTAAGGTAGGCCAGGCGATGTTTGTGGTACAGGGCTTTGGCACAGAGCTTCCATTCGCCCTTTGTACTTACTCTGTGAAAATGAGGGCTCTTGGACGTGACATGGTGTGTCCTAGATATGTTTTGGTTTGCACTCCATGTCACTGCTGAAGTGGTCGAGAGAATTCTGCCCAGACTTGATTCACAGTCTGTCTATCTGGTTAATCCTGAAGAAAGTGCAAAGTTTCATGTCATTTCATGGTGCATCGCGTGTGGAGTGCTGTAAGTGTCCTGGGTTCGGCTATGGAATGTGTAGCTTTTACAGTCTGTAGTCATTCAGGTAAAACATTTCCAAAGTGTTTCGGGGCTGTGGGTTTGACTTGCAGTCATTTTGACCTCATTCAGCTTAAAAAAATGTATTGTATGGGCATGATCTGGTTCTTAATATCCACATGAAAATTTAAAAAGCTGTTGGTGGGATATGACTTGGAAAAAAATGAGCTATGCTTTTTTTATAAGTTGGTTTTTACACATCCTGAGTGCTTATATATATTTTCAAATAACTTTGGTCACTAACTTTGGCACAGAGTTTTGAGAAGCTGCAGGATGCTTACCTTTCACATCTCTACAAACAACGAGCTAGTTCCAGTTAAATATAGCTCTGCCTACATAGCTGTGCTGTGGTTGAGCTTGTATCTGGGGTAAGCTGAACTGGGGTTTCCTCCGGATTCTCCCATCTTCTCTGAGATCCAAGCTTTCATTTCAGAAATTAACCCAACGCCTTCCTCCACGACTTATCCCATGTTCATCTGAAAGGTGGAAGTGACTGGGGATTGTTTTTCTGTTCTGGTGCACCAGATATTTGGAGAGATTTATAGTTAGATGCTTTGCGTATGCGAGGAGCCCCCTAAAGCAGCTTGCCCTGGCCTCGTCACCCCTGCTGATTCGGTTTATCAGAGGCTGAAAGGCTTTTTGGAAGGAAACCTTTGACTGGATTCAGAGAGAGACTCTTTAGAAAAGGTACGATAAATTTCCTTTCGGTAGTGTGAAGGGCTAGGGTTAGGGTTAGGGTCAATTCTTCTAAATGTGGTAAATCACAAAGGAACCCCCCCACCCCCCCCACCCCACGCAACACCCCATCTTGGAGGGACTTGCTGAAAGACCTGACAGGGGTTGATGTACTCCTGTCCTTCTCTGGGCATTTCTCTGAATTGCCCCCACACACCATTACAATTGCACCACCTCCCCTTTTCCAACAGACCGAGGCAAAGCAGGCAGTTGGCTTGCTCAACTGTCATGTTTCGCACCTCGAGGATGGATGCACAGATGCATGATGGGAAACAGGGGCACCCCATGGCCACTCTTGTATGATAGCTGCCCCGAGAAGCACAATTGTCAGCTGGGGTAGATGGTGTGACAGATCTTGCTCTAGTTTTGACGTGTGGTCATTTTTGGTTTTTCTACTGGTCTGCCAATCAGTATCTCTGGCCCTGGAGTCCAGGGAGGTCAGCAAGGACTGGCGTCGTTGAAAGCAGCGTCGTTCGAGCTGCACATTGAGGTCAGGGTGTCTCTGAACATGGACACACGCCCTAGCACCTGTTCCCAAAAAGGCCAAGCCTGTTCCTCTTTCACACACTCTGGGGAAAAAAACAAAACAACACGGAGTATGGCCGAAAGTGGAATTACTGTCTGTGTTTTTTTTTTCTTTTAACCCATTTGTAAATATATTCATAATGCAGTCCATATTCCATATTCAGGTATAATTGCTATTTGCTTTGTCAGAGACGACATCAGCAGAATCTCTCTTGTGTTGATATGAATGCATTCTGTCTGCATTTAGATGATTAAAAATAAGAATTCTATTAAGGATGTGGAAAGCTGCGGTGCTGAGTCCCCCCCCCCCCTGCGCCCCCATCCCCGTGATTGGAAAGTCGGGGGAGGGGCAAATCTGACCCATACACTGCCAATTAAACCCCAGCTCCCACAATCCCTCTGACCACTTTACACTGGAATGAAGATGGGGAGGAAGGTCACTGAATACCTTCACAGAGCAAACAGCCATCAGACCTCTAGGGGGCGCTCATTTCCGAGCGATATGAGGTCATAGCCGGGGAGAATTGCAATGAGAGATGCTTCGTAACTCTTGGCGGCCCATATCTGTATCTGCTAATGGTCCTCAACCAGTAGCACCTTCGTTCCAGTGCCGATGAATACATTATGCAACATAATTATTCAGGGGGCAACAAACATAGCAAGCCGATTTCCCTTTGTCTGGGATGGGGGGCACCATATGGGCCTTTATTCATATAATACTTTCTCAGCTAGAGTGCAGAGACTGCTTTGGAAGAAAAACATGCATGCAGAAAATAAAACGGTAATAAAGAGAGACATGTTACCCTAACCACCTAAATGTCATCTTGGACCAATTGTCGTGGGGTGAAGGGGCTGTATAAAATGCTGAGCCCCCTGAATGCGGCAGAATATCCATTCCCCTTTTGATATCTCTAATCCCGGGCGCGTCACACTTAACACTCCAAATGACGGGATATGCGCCGCATCTCCCATTTGCCGTTGCCACGCTGAAGTTCGGCCCGTGCGGCAGGCTCGCCGTCAGCCGTCCTGACGCAGCACGCGACAGGCATGGGGAGGCGTGATAGCTTGCTGCTGATAAAGAGGCCCAGAGGCATTGAGAACCTGCAGCGGGCACCCGAACTGCGTCAATGAAACATATCAGCGTCTGTGTTTTTATGCTTTGTAGTGGAGAAGATGGAAGAACATCGATCGAAATCCTAAGTGATATTCTCCTCAGGCGTACCCTGAGCAGCGCCTGCCCTGTACGTGATTGCTCCAGGAATTTTATTGCATCCTGCAATTTTTTTTCTGAATACAGAGCACGGATTCAGACATTTTTGAGGTCTAGCCCACAGAAAACCAGATAACAAACAGTCAACAACTCCTGACAAAACATGAGATGGAGATTGCTAATCTTCTGTAACAGCGTCTGAACATCAGAAAACGTTATTGATAAGCTGCAAGTTTCTTTTCAATATTCTATGAGCATAATTACCACTTTTTAAAATCTTGTTAAATTGCTGTTAGCTTTTGGAACAAATGACATATTTTTCCTTGGTTTCCTGGTCTCCACTGAGGATTTATATACGGCCACAATGTAAATATGCTTTTGGATGCTTTCTTACACACTGCAACATCAGTTATGTATTATCTTTTAAAAGAGATTAGTTGCTTTTATCTGATAATGATTAGGTTCAGTATTGCTTTCATAACCCTTGTAAATGCTGCAAATATACTATGGCACAGGTCTCAGAATTTCTGTTCAAGATATTTATCTCTTGAAGACATCCCAACCTGATCTATTAAGAAAAGTGTTTCTGCTGCTGCTGAGTCTGATTTATTGTTTTAATTTGCTCCACGTAACTGGTCACATGATGCCATGTAATCCTTGATGCCATCGGTCATAAGAAATGCATTTAATCTACATCCAGTCCTTTATAAATTTCTATGCATCTTCTGACCCGATTTGGCCACCTCCCTTCCAGGTTTCCGGTAGCAGTTACCGCCCAGGGAAAAGAAAAAAGAAATTTCAGCCTCTTGCGGTGAAGTCATGTGATTCGTTTTCAACCTTATGTGGGAATACTATTCTAGCTGCCTGCTTTAGTGAAGCCACAAAACATCTGAGCTCCATAACGAAGATGCTGTTTTAGTCCCAGTGACTGGATGCCTGTACACTTATATTTTAAGTATTCTTGCAAAAGAAAAGTAAATTGTTATGCCCCAAGAATATTCTCTAAACCTGAGAAGCCTCCAGAAATCTAGGGAAATTGTATGAATAGGAATGTCCAACTTGTTATTATTTAGCTGTTTTTATTTGTAAAATGATTTGGGTCCAGCTTACAGTATTTTCTTTCAGTGCACTGCAGGTTCTGGGATTTACTGGTCAGGCAGAATAATCCAAGGACTGAGATCTTTGCAGCTTGAGTCGGAGGGGAGCATCTGTCAAATAATCAAATGTCAATATAAGTGCTCCGCTCCAAAATAAAACTGCCGGTTAGCAGAAACCGCTGCCTGTTTGCCACGGCTGATAAGAGCCAGCAGGGCCCAAAACTCTTCCCCTTCCTGTTGCTGCCCCCCCCCCCCCAGCTCTGTGACAATGGTCGTGTCCTAACGTTTGCTTCGTGAAAATAACCTTAACAAAAATAACTGGTTACGTTTTCTCTAGGCCTCCTGCTCAGTCTGCACATGGCCCTTCCTTCCTTTCACGAGGGGGTGTATGAGTCAGATAAATTTATGTGGGGGGGGGGCGATGAGCCCCCATGGCTGATTGGACCTGTGACAGTCTAACTGACATTTGCGGGGGGGGGGGGGCTCTTGAAACAGCGTGGCTTATGAGCTTAAACAGAGAACAGTACAAACTGATTTTGTGGCTACCAGAACTGTCACAATGTGAAGTCATTTTGCACAAGTTACCCCAGTACGTTTCAAATAAAACACGGGGCCTCCTGTGGAAAGCCGGACCTCACTGACCTCCGGCGTAGGTTCAGTGCATTTTTGCACCCAGTAAAGCACATCTGAGCACCTTCTTCTCACTATAAAGCCATGTTTGTGTGCGTTTTTATTGCGGGTAATGTCAGCCTTGGCCGCTCCTACTTTGCATGTGGCTTCGGAATTGTGGGTAGAGGGCAAGCCACAGTCACCGCGGTACTGCACCACAGCCTGCCCAATGCCACAGATACCAGCTCAGCATCACCACAGCCCAGCCAGTCGCCGTGGATGCGTGGTTCTGGCCGCCTCAGCTTTTCCACGCTAGTGCCAACGTTTTGATAACGCTTCATAGCTGGGTGGAGGGGATTGTTTGTGCACGAGAACCACGCTGTAGCACATGCAGTGCATGCACCTGTCCACACGCCAACCCCAACCCCCAGCTAACGGGTTCACTAATCTTTTGGGCCCCCAAGGTTATTTGGAAAATTCCCCCTCCCCCTGACACTTCCTGTCCTCGCTGTACGTGCAAAGGGGGAGCTTCCTTTCAGTAAGTCGTTTTGTTTTTTTCTCTTCTCTTTCTTCTGTTTGTTCAGTTATTCGGCGCAGCCGGTTGCTGGGCGAGATGTCACAACTCCTTCGTTTAAATAACGCCGGGCTCCAGGCGGCCGCTTCCTTCCTCTGGCCCGCCAGTGCCGGTGCACGTGTCTCACCAGTTCGCATTTCAGTCCGTGGGCCGGGAAAAAAATACGGGAATGAAAACCGAGAGTCTGATATGCGTTCATTCTTTAATTGTGACATTTTTGTTGGATACTGGGACAGTCTTGTCTGGGAAGCACCAATGATATTGCTAATTAGAGTGTAGCTAAATGTAAGGCTCAGTGCCCCCCATCCACATTGGCAATTCCATGTCACTGCTAGGTGCATACATGAAAAATCTGGTGACACTTTACTTAAAGTAGTCATGTATAATGCATGACAATGCATTCATAAAGTATGATAAACACAGGTATAACTGTGAATTTGTAAAAAAGACATAACGCATTATACCCATATGTATTATGCATTATGAATGCTCTATGAATGTCTCATCTGTAATGCAGTATAGATACAGTGGGGCAAAAAAGTATTTAGTCAGCCACCGATTGTGCAAGTTCTCCCACTTAAAATGATGACAGAGGTC
>JAODUD010000001.1:48822146-48835455 GCA_026784285.1 Stomatorhinus walkeri | reverse complement strand
CCCCCCACCTCGCCCTCCTTTGCTTTACTCTTCACTGCCAGCCTTGATGTCTTTACACCCACTGTCAGAAAATCAATCCGGAGTTTCACAAAAAATCATCATAATTCCTCCAGTTGCTTTGTCCCTTGAGAGGCCACTAAATTATTCACTTGCACTGTCCCCTGGATGGTGTCCAGCCAGGGATATTGTCACAAGCCAGGCAATGTAGCAGGTCTGAATAAACCTGCAGTCGTTTGATTCATTTAAGAGAAATAGAAGACATTACATGTACGTATAAGCAGTCAGTTATGGATATGAGTTAAGAAGATAAAGAGAAAATGACCAGACCTCGGCTTCTCATTGAATTACGGGGTGGCGTGTGGTTCAGAGGGTTATGCATCGCTGCCTTTGATGAGAAGGTCGGCAGTTTGAGTCCCATGCTTAAAAGTTCCTTGAGTAAAGTCCACAACTCCAGGGGCTCTGGATGGATGGTGACCCTGTGCTGTGATCCCAAGCTTCTCTCTCACCTCTATATGTGTGTGTGTCTAAAATTTACAAAAATAGGAGCACAATCTGGAGTATGTGATACCTAATGCATTCCAATCTACTTGTTCAAATGGTAAATAAAGCCGTTTCATTTTTTCAGTTGTAGTCTGCGTGGCTGGTGCCACACAGATGTTACTCTTTAAACTATAAGTTTTCCGCTGACCGGCCTGGACAGTCATTGCTGAAAAGGACACGGTTAGCTGACGATGGCATGGATCTGGGCCAGGAGCTCCGCAGTACAGCAGAGAGGGCCTGTCACCAGGTGTCTGGGCTGCGTTTCTCAAGCCATCAGACAGCCAATGTGCTAAAGTGTGTGTAGATAAATAGCTCAGTGAAAATGTTAGTGTGGACCCTTCTGTTACTGGATCCCTGGAGTCAGCCACTGAAAAAATGTCAATCTGGAAAAACATGGGTGATTGGCCATGGAAAATACTGTGACCTGTTTCAGTAGATTTATAATTAAGACAATCTGGAATTGTGATATATGGAAATTATTTACATAAAAACATCCATGTTGAGTCAATATGCTGGCATACTTATCCTAAGCCACTTCTGCTGATTTTGACAGATGTGTTTAATAGACATTTCAGAGTCCAGAGTTTACCCCTGCAACTGGGATGTTCACAATGCATATTCGACAACTTGGCCATATCTTTAAACCTATCCTGGCTGTTAAATGATAGTTATGGTTTTGATATTCATTGATTTCATGCTGTAAAAGCAGGGGCGTGGCCACAGGGGCAGTGAAACTGAGAGCTGATTGGTCCCCAGAGTGCACCCTCGTCTGTCATTCACCGATTCAAAACATATTATTGGTTGGTCCTTCTCACAAACCCTGCCTTAAAATATCCTAGAATCGTCCCTGTAAAAAAGCAAATCTTCTCCTTCCAGGGGGAAGGAAAGTGACAGGCAGCTGACCAATCAGGAGCTCTGATGCACAGATTACTATTCCATAATGGCATTATCTGCTTAGAGGCCTGTGCAGCTGTGTCTAAGCTATCACTGGAGCTTATAATCTTCCGTAATGCATGTCACTCAGTACTGTCTGTAAATCCCCCAAACCGTGTGATACCTACACCACCTTAACCTCCACTTAATGCCTTGGCCTGCAGATGCCGAGAATCAGAACTTTAAAGACAAAAGAATTAGAGAGGAGAGGTAATCTCAGGTAGGCGTAAGATGGAATGATCCGGAGCAGCAGTATAGGGTATGGGCCAGTGATGAAAGATGGCTTTATGTTCGTGATCCTCTACTAATTCCTCCTTAACTTTAAGATGTAGGTTCCTGGTGATCTTTTATTGTAGCTTGAAGCCTGGTATAGGAACAGATAATTCATCATGGGTGCCATCGAGCGATGGTGGACATCTTCAGTCCCTGAGCCGGGGCCACCGGGGGGGTTTATGGGGTAAAGGAGGATAGAATTGGGGTCTGAACGTTCCCTGGGAAAAGTGACCTGGTGGACCTTATTGACGTCAGTGTCTCTCATGCTACCAGAAATGTCAATACAGCTGCATGAAATGAGCCCCCCCCCCCCCATCCTCCCGTATAAAGAACAATTTTATGACTTCAGACGCAACCTGACGCAATCTCTCATGGATGCATGAAGACTTCCAAGATCCTCTGCTCTATTATGTCTGCTGTCAGACCACCCAGGAGCTTCTAAAATCAGAAAGCCATGAACGATGTATATCTGGAGTTGATGCGTGCATGTGTGCATGTGTGTGTGTGTGTGTGAGATTTGAGGGTGTGCATGCGAACACGCGAGAGTGCACGCATCGCCGTGAAGTGCCTTGCTGTGTCAGATCGCGGAGGCTGCTAACTGATATGTCAGAAAATCAATTAATTACTTTTAAGTAGCAGTTAACGGAATCCACACAATACGGCCTCATGAATTATTGAGGAGGGCTTGAGGTTCAGGTCCTCACTTGCCTCTTTTTAACAAACAGTGCTGAAGCGTGTAAGGAAAATACCTGGAGATTAGCAGGTCAGATGCAGCCAGGAAAAGTAAAAAGTTAATGGAGATATCAGCAACAATGAACTACAGGTCAAAAGAGGAGGAAAGACAAATATAAACTAGAAAATATAGACCTGTTACTGCACAGAATATTAGGTCAATTGCTAATGAGGACAATGTCAGTATATTAAGTGGAGTGTCATAGATGTCCAGTGAGCACTGGACATTGTCCAACTATGCATATGAGTGCATTGTATTAATTCTCTCTCAATCCATTATAAGGTCCCTCCCAGCACAGCTGCTGCAAAGGACTTAATAAAGATTTATTATTATAGGCAGGCATAACAGTGCTTATTCAATATTAAAAGTCAATGTGGGGAAAAGAGCCAGAAGACAATGAATGAAAAACTCCTTTGGTGATAAAGAGAGCATGGCAGTCATATGACCAAAGGAGGGTCTACTGTGAATGGGGCTTGTGATGACTGATGCCTTTGGCGCTCTAGCTGAAGTCTGACATCGCCATGGTAGTGAGACCCTTCTGACTTCACCAAGGAAGTGGATGTTGGGTCTGGCAGTAGCGGTTGTTTCAGAGAGAGGGCTTGGGAAGGCAGCATCCTGAAATGACTGAAATGTGGAAAAGCGATCTCTATGTCCCCAGGTGATATTATTCTCCTGGCTATTATTGATAGTCCTGGGTTCTGAACCTCCAAGAAGAGACGAGATGCCATCGATCCGCAGTGCGAGAGGCCGTAGAGGGTGGGGCAGCCCCACGAGGCGCCTTAAAGTAGAGTAGCCTCAGGCAACGTGGGAGACATCTCCAACCAAGTAACAGAAGTGCTGAGTGATTTAGGAGCAGCTGCAGGTTGTACCTGAGACCCAATTAAGTTAATAAAGTCAGTTTTCTGAAATAAACTTTCTAAAGATGCTTGAGGCTCGCAGATGTGAGGATTCTTGTTTCTCTGATTTTGGGTATCATTAGAGGCCATTTTTCCCCAGCAGTACAGACCATAATCTAACCACCTTTCAGCTCTGAATGTCTGATGCCACTGCTGTTTCCATTACTGTGGCTGATCTTGAGAGGCTGGAATCCCACACAGCATCTGCCTTAATTGTTACCGCTCAGAGGAACATTTTCATTGTATTAGAGAAATATACAAAAAAACCCTTCTTGTGATAGATCCCCATCCAGATTGTACTCTGGGGTTAACCCTGGGCTGCCCGAGATAGGTTCCAGGCCCCCTTTGACACTGACCTGGATAAGAGGTTTGAAGATGGATGGAAGGAAGACTTGAGAAAAAAAAAATGAAATCTCTGTTTCGTTAGTATTTACGATCTCCCCATCCTTCTTAGCTTGTCCTAAGTGGAGTTGACTTGCACAAAGGGACAAAACACAAATGAAGCTTATTTTATACATCACGATCGGTACCTCACACTCTTTTATTCGTGCTATCAAGTTCATTTTAGAAGCAGAAGAAAATCATTTGGGCAGCAAGGCTACAGTTAAGCACCGGGTTCAAACTGCCTTGGGCAACTGAATGTCTCCTGTGGCCACGGTTCGTGTGAGGAACATATCAGGCATGAGGGGGGGTCTTTCGTTTTTTTCCAGTTCGTCCCCATTACCTAGTAATGGGAGCTATGGCGAATATAAAAGGAGAGGACGGCTTTGGAGTTCTGTGTCTCCGGGGGGGCACCTTTCAGAGGAAGCAGAGAAGTGTTCGGTCCCTTGTCCCGGTTCTGAGAGACGCAGGCATGAACACAGGCCACTTTGGGTCCTCCGAACCCTGGTCCTGGTCCATGCGTCTCATGAAGAACAGCCGCACCAGCTTTGGTAACGTCACGCCTCTTCATCCTCGCTTGTATCTTTCTGTAAAGATCTTCCTCTTCATTGGCATGGATATTTATGTTCTATTCATTTTATTAGATTTTTTTTACTTAATGTTAGATCGTGCCCTGTATTGCTGTAACGGCAGCCTGTAGTTTGGATTTCTATATTTAAAAAAACTTCATAAATCCATGTATGCTGGAAAAGTCTACTGACAACGTACTAAACACACCTAGAAAGTCCAGATAATAGGCCTAATATCGCGGCCATTTTAATACACACGTTTATATAAAGTCTATATAAATTTCAACACAGTATGAATGCTTGATATGTGTGTGATATGTGTGAGTATATAATTTGTGTAATTCAGCAATTACGTGAGGTCCGAAATTACGCTTGTTTATGCGCTGTGAGGCCGATGCTATCAGAATTTTTAAAGTTACATCAACAAAAGTATATATACGTTATTAATCAATGACCTCGTGGCGTGTGGATCATTCTTCTGAGATACATTTTCGTGTTAAAGATTAGTGGAAAATGGCACCGCTACCTTAGCAGACTCCGCAGGTCTTCTGATTCTTTCACTGTTTTATGTATTGCCTTGAGTTTGACACTTTCAAAGCGTCGCGAATACCACAAATAACTGTCACAAACTACAATTAAGACACCACATCATTTGTGTTAATTACGGTATTTTTGATTAAAAGACTACATCATAATTTCTCGATACAATTCACAGACGCTCATACGTGTCTGCTTTTTAACCTACGGATATGTAAAACTTATCAGTTTCCCCCCTCTGTTTTCAGCCGTCATTACGATGGGGATGTTATTAATTACCTGTATATAAAAACGCGAATGTATACTCTTGGAACTGGTTTAGCAATATAGTATTACATGGCTATTTCCTTCTGGTTTTACATTGCGGATTCGATTAAAGAAATGTTATTCGATTCTTATAGACATCTAAAGTTTATTCTTGTATATCATGTATCACATCCACATGTAAAAATATAAGTATCTATCATTCACCTCCCACAAACGGCTATCCGGTACAGGGGCGCCTTATGATGATTTATAATAAAGGTGCTTAATTAATGCAGTTCTTAAACAACTTATAAAGGAAGCAATTGAATCTTTTAACAGACATTTCAAGGCAATCACATTATGTTAATTATTGTTAATGTTCTTGCTCCCTATATATATATATATTGCATCTGAGCTTGTTGATATGTAAAGGAATTTGTATTTCGTATTTCCTCGCCCTTTTTAAAATAGGATCTACTCAGTTGTGTCATTTCACTCGCAGGATTTTCCGTTCATGACAGTACCCTTAATAAAATGACCGTAGCAGTAAAATAATTGTTCCTGAGCACTGATGATTAAAACTGTGCTGTGTCCCTCGTCGTAATGATTGCGTTGTCATCATGTTTAAACATAATGCATATATAATATTAAGATATGGAGGACCTGGGCATCTTCAGCCTTTCGATCATCAAAACCAGTTTAAAAAGCAAACTCAAGTTTGGGATAATTTAATGGATGTGACCAAACTTTTCACTCCAGTTACAATGAAATCGGTCCTCTTTATTATCACATTATTCAAACCAGCGCTAGAGTAAAAAAAAAAACATTTTAAAAAACACAGTTGTTTTTAGAATCACTGCACACTTCGGATTTAAAACGGGCCAATTAGGGAGTAAAAATTTCATCACCTCCTCTATGCAACCTACTGCTGCCTCTGGCGATATATAAAAAACGCGATCTTTCTTCTTGCCACCATCTAGCCATCCGCAACGTCGCCCCTAGCATGTCCTGTGGTGCCGTCAGAGCACACTGTAAATAATGAAACAAATGCATAACAATTTAGAAACGATCTAGCTATGGAATGGAGGATGCTGTCAATAACATGCAAACAATCGTTGGCGTAAGTGGACTAATTATTTACTGCGCTGAAAACTGGTATTCTACCACATTACACCAAAATACAGAGTTCAGTGTAGAAAGTGTAACTAATTTTACAGTATACGTGAAAGGAGCCGTCACTTCAAATAACCGGGGGTTTTCAGGCCGCCTGAAAACTGGCTTCATACAGAAGTACGATGTTACATTTTTAATGCTTGGCCCTGTGGCGAAACGCTTCAAAAGAGGGCCGATCCCGTTAAAAACGACAAGTAACAGGCTACCTGGGCATAAATGTATGACACGGTTGTCAGGTTGTCTCTTTTCTTTGGTCAAACTAATTCGACAAAGTAGGCTACTCCTAATTCAGTCGCGCAGAGAAGGCGAGCCTCGTCGCTCTTAAGTAAACGGACAAGGCGAATGAAGCCGTATGTCTGTGTAGACTCTCAAATTTGCATCGTCATATATTTCTGTGTCCTCAAGGGAGTCCATGTAACGAACCATATGGGTTATCAGATGCAATCAAATGCTCATGTAATTACTAACTACAGTGAAACCTTAGTTATTCATTACTCGCATCTATAGCACTGGATAATTTTGATTTTTTATAAAATTTCATAGTAAGACAAGGCATGTGTTAAACTGTAGACATAATTATAAATGTAGAGTACCATTTTAAGGGGAACGCCATTTGACTGACGTGTTCTTCAATCGTGCCAGAAAGGAAATCACATATATCAAGTTCATTCTTTTAAATTATCTTTCAGTTATTAGTATTAAACAAAACATTTCACAGAGATGAAGCAATACAAATTCAGTTCTTATGTAGAATACCAGAGAACTATTTAGGTTTATCCATCCATCCATCCATCCATCCATCCATCCTGGGGCTCTTGGAATCATCCTAACCCCCTGCATGTACATTGCATCCTAACATCCTGCCCCCTGCACGTACAGCTACTAACAATTTGGTAACTCCAATTAACCAGTTAACCTCAGCCTTTTTGGACTATGGGGGGAAACCAAAGGACCAGGAGGAAACACTACAGCGACATGGGAAAACGTGCAAACTCCACACATGGAGCCATGGCGAAGACTCGAACACTGGTTTTAAACAATCCAAAATATAGACAAAAGACGTGGATGAAGCGTAAAAAAACGCGCACCATCTAGCTACGCAAGTCATTGTCTAAAGTCAGCTAGTCATTTGCTGCCCTCTGTCGATACTTCTTTGCAAAGACAAACAAGTCAGGACATGTAATGAACTGGGATTTTGCATTAACTAAATTAATTAATCGAACGACGTTAATGTCGTCGTCGTTAGTTTACAATCATATAGGATACGATGACGTGGAAAAGAGCTGTTGTTTTAACTGACAGCGTTTACGAGAGATTAGAGGAAAGCGAGTCATATTTTGTTGTGTTACAGGGTCCGAAAGAAAATGCCGTTTCTGATGGTAGCCCACTAAATAATAATGAGTGTAATTAATTTTTGAATGTGAAATTTAAGTACACGGTCACCAGTTGTTGTTGCTATTATTATTATTATTATTATTATTATTATTATCTACCGTGTATTCGTACTATGACCCTTCCAGGAGTCACAGACTGCGTAATGGTTATTATTTAAGGGTCATTGTTTTATAGGAATTGCAACTCATAGTACAAGCGCGCTTGACTTTTTTGTTTTTGCAGTGTTACTTAAGTTACTTAAGGTGAGAATTATATGAAACACTAACCCCGAGTCATATCATACTACATCGGTATATTTGAACAACTGTCAATACAATAATTTTTCGTATATGTAAATTTTTTTTTAACTATATCATATTTATATATACTGCTAGATTTTATCTTTTTTATTGCTGAACCATCCATTTGTATAATCCCTCAACATTTAAACTGTAGGCCCAGAATCTTTGGGATGTAGTTGCCGGAAAGGACTGCCCATTTTGGCTCCTGCGCCTTCCACGCACTCTTCCAATTGGCCAAGCATCGTCTGGCTCGGCTATTGGTCCAGACCGCGCTATATGCAAATGATCTCACAGCAGCGGCATTCCTGTACTTCCAGTTGGCAGTAAAAAGCCAGGCGGCCGCCGCCGGAAGGTTCATTCATGCGACGCTGGGTGACCAGCTGCGCTCTTTGGGACATACATCCAGGGGTGTGCCCGGATTGCTGTGCAGGACTCTGCTTGCCTGGTACTGGGCAGAATAAATGACACTCGGAAGAACGCCAAAAAAAAAAAATCAAAAGTTACACTCTTTAGCTCTTTCCAAATATGTTACGCTGTGAGCTTTAAACGTCGATTAGCATACATGGGAATCACGCAAAAGATGGGGAACGTATAGCGGATTATAGACGAAACGCATCGATGCGCAGTCCACTGTTGGATCTTTCGATTAGATCTTGAGAATCCATCTCATAGATGTTGAGTCTCGGTAATAATAAAGAAAAAACAAATTAGAAAAAATGGGAAATAAGTCATTTTTATTTGAGCGTAATTTGATGTAACTGTAACATTCGTTCTGAACTTCCATAGAGGCCGAACTGTTCCAATTTGGGTCGCGTTCAGTTGTAGATTAGGACGTGTATTAACTTGTTTCGCGTAGATTGTGATACATAACTTTTTTTAAGTGTGATGGTGCTTTTATAGTGGGCTGTCTGAGCGTCTCTGGTCATCTCTCACCTGCTAGCCGCACGCAAGACGCCCCAGGCTGCCCGGTCCAGGAAGTCTGCAATCGCGACAGACAGTGACTCACACAGGCAGTCTGCTGGAGCAATCGAGTTTGCTGTCCGTGTAAGAAAGAACGAAAAAAAGCAGCTGGCATGCATGTTTTTTTCGTTCCTTTTCTCTCACTTCACCTTACGGCGAAAAGCAGCACCGAATGCGTGCGGCGCAAGCGGTACAGCTTATATCGGCTTAGTTAGATGATTGTGTTTTGACTTTGACCAGCGACACCAAGGGCTGTCAAACGCTAGATTTTCATGTTTCCTCATCTAACATCAACGGTTTTGGAAATCTGTCGATGATCAGACTGCGAAGTGGATCCCGAGTCATTAAAAAGTACTAAGTGGACATTACTTCGAGGCACAAATGGTTTTCCTTTGGGACGCCAAATACGGTATGATGTTTTATATTTGATTGCCAAATAATTTTTTAATTCTACATAATCCAGACAGATTCCGCGTTTGTTGTAAAAACAATTGCAACTCTCTAGACTTCCTGCTTCACTTTTTATTGTGCAACCATCGACTGTACGGATGTTTACCTTCGCTCTTCATCGGTGATGACAGAGTGAATGTGCACAATTACTTGTGCCAACTGTTGCTACTCGCTTTTCTTTGTTTGCTTTCCCCCCTCAAACTATATAGCACTATTATTATTATTATTATTATTAATAATAATAATAATAATAATAATAACAATAACAATAATAATAATAAATCGGGGTACACTGACAGAGACGCGCACCGAGAGACGGATATGCAGGCGCACTTTAACCCCGTCCACTTTTAGAAATCTCTAAATGCATGCCAGGGTGGCGTGTGCGCTTTTAAAAGCTTTCAATGTCGCCTCTGTGCGCACTCCTCTTTGGAGTACGCTGGACCTGATGTATACACTTCAAACCACACGTGTGTGCCATCGGTTATGGATGACTAGTTGACAGTGCGCCTGTATGTATGCATGAAAGTTGCCTCTGTTTTGCTGCATGTATAATTGGGGCTGTGTTGAGGTTTCTGTCTTATGGCCCGGGTAACCAAAAGCTGAGTCCGGCATTTAAATAATAAAAAATGTGTTACTAACACATTTTATTTAAACTCAAGCATTTAGGAAGTAGTATCGATACGACTGATTGTTGGCGTAATGCTGCGGGTTGTCTCTCTCTACCATTGTTATGTATCGACGTCTGTTTCAGACCCGGCCCCAGGGCGCCGCTTCACCCCCCCATCCACCACCCTGAGCCCGGGAAAGATGACTGAAGGATTGCCTCTGGGGGCTCACGACAGCAGCGGCGCCGCCCTGGTGGGGAAGCTGCGTATAGCGGACAGGAGTATGGTGGAGGTGTTGTCAGACCACCCCGGGGAGCTGGTCCGCACTGACAGCCCCAACTTTCTTTGCTCCGTCCTGCCCACTCACTGGCGCTGCAACAAGACGCTACCCATTGCCTTCAAGGTAATAACTGTTCACCGATTTTTATTCAAGGTTACTGGATATATAAAAGTATAGTAATTAGGCTTCTGAAAATATATACAATTTATAAAACAAAAAATATTTTGGTCTTTGACTGAAAGCTTTCATAAACAGTTGCAGAGCTACAGTGCTTGTTTAAACTGTTTATATTTAATGATCCGTATTCATTTACCTGGAAAACGGCTTTTAATTAACATATGATATTGCCATGATTTCGTTATTTCAAGAAGCATCACGAGAAGCATATTAAACTTATTATTATTCATATGATTATTATTATTATTATTATTATTATTAGTAGTAGTAGTAGTAGTAGTAGTAGTCGTGTCATGAAGATCCAGCAATTTTATTTATAATATTCCAACCGTTCACCATCAGTGCATAAATCATGGGCGTCGTCGCCATTAAATCTGAGGGGGACGTGTCCCCCGCACATTTGATAATTATTCGTTTGGACCCCCCCCCACATTTAACAAATATTAGTTTTATGCCAGTGTGTTCCCCCTCATTCAAAATGCTTCTGACGCCCCTGGCATAAATAATGTACATGATTGCTAATAATGTATTACTGTTTATTCCTGTAATTTTGAAAATAATTTACGCATGAAGTTAGTAATGCAATTCTGAGCGCTATGTACATAACATAATTATGTTAACTTTATACTAATTTCACGTCAGCGTTTTGCGGGGGCTTACCGATCCATCGCCGTACGGACTTCCGCAGTTTATAGGCGAAGAGTTGCGGCACGCGACTGAAAAATCTGGAATTTTAATTGCTTTTTTCTCTTTAATATTAAGTCCACACTTAACCCTGAAGGGCCACATTAAAACGGTTTATGTAATATATAACCAGCACTCGCATATAACCGAAAGCATTTATTGCGAAAACGGTCCACCTTGGGCACTTATTTGCCTTGGGTGTGGAGCCGTTTGCTGAGCTCCCGAGTTCCCCCCTGGGCATATGTCACAAAGAGAGCTGAGTTTAACGTCTTATTACGAAAAGCCACGAAGAATGCTCCTGATGTGCTGCACTCGTATCACTTCTCGTTTTTAGTAGCAGAATAATAAAAAAAGAAAATTATGAACTCTAAATAACAGACACTGGGATGCATAATTATTTTTGTGGTATCGGTTAGTTAAATATTTTCGCTATGTTCTCATCGATATTTCTTCCTTTCACATAATAACAACTGCCGCATAGTTTTTATGGTAACGCTGATTTCTTTGCGTGACAGTACGGGTAACTCAGCAATTCCTTAACTAAATTCATACATTTCTTCCCATTATGTGCCAGTGTGATTCTGTAGTTTGGCAATGATTTGATGCACTGGCTCTTCGTGCTGGAATTAGACCTCATGTTGTACGGTGTAACCTTGGATAAACGCTGCCAAACGTTCCTGCGGTGCACAGTGGACTCTTCTCTGTGCACAGCCTAACCGGCCTGTCTGCCAACAGGTGGTTGCTCTGGGCGACATCCCGGACGGCACGCTGGTGACGGTGATGGCCGGGAACGACGAGAACTACTCGGCGGAGCTGCGGAACGCCACGGCCGCCATCAAGAATCAGACAGCACGCTTCAATGACCTGAGGTTCGTGGGACGCAGCGGCAGAGGTGAGGAAACGGGATGTCTCTCCACACTCATGCACACAAGCGTGCACGCACGCATGTCCACATGCGCCGGCGTAAGCCGACACGGGAGCCGGTGCCGATGCCAGGAGCTGGGGGGTGTGTTGTGGTTATCGATATCTCCTTGAACATAGCCGAATGGAAATTTACCTCTTCGTACCCGACTGCTCATACGCATGAGATTATTTATGTTATTTTATGGATTTATTTTTCTTGTTCAAAAAAGCACAACAAGCTTTCGGTTTCCAGTCAGCCATGAAGCGACGGCGCACTGCAGTGTGTTAAGTCTGTAGTGTTCAGTGTCGCCAAGGATTAGATGACCTAGCCATAACTGAGCGGTAGCAGGTTGGGTGAACGTGGCCGGAGTGACCAATATAAGTCAAGTGGTTTTTATTATCATAGCATTCATATACAGGTACATAGTGTAGTACAACATACAGACAGCACTATACAAGGGGAGGGTTTTCACAGGTTTTGCAGTGCAAAACACAAGAGGGTGTGAAACAGGGGGGGCTGGACACAAGGGTTTATATACTTAGTGCAATGTGTATTAAAACAATAAGTAATGCAACAGCATAAATAGCATAGCTTTGAATAGCAGCATTAGCATGACGCTGCACACTGATCTGTGTTACTTCTCTCCTGTCTGTTGGGCTATGTGGTGATACCCCCGGTCCATCTGCGGGGGCCTTTAAAGCCCCTCGGGGTTGTAAACCCGTTTGACTCTCACACCGCTGACATCCCTGCCCAGGGTGCAGTGGCAGATAATGGAGTCACTTAACAGAGGCCAGATATTTCATTAATTCTCGATGGGTGTGATTTTTTATGTAGCTTATCAAAGATCAGCTTTTTTTTTAATGAATCCTGTGTCAATGGCGGGGGTGTTGAGATAATGCCCTCCCCCCACCACGGCCGCGTCCATCACTGTATGTATTCCTCTCTTCATCGGTCTTTGCCGCTGCTTGTAATTCAACTCGAGGGTGTGTGTGTGTGTGTGTGTGTGGGGCGGGGGCATCACTTTGTTGAGGAAGAGCCCTTGGAGCGGCCATCGCGGAGAGCTGGGGCTGGGGTCCCTATGGGATGAAGAGCCCGTTTGGGCCGGAGCGTGCGAGGAGATGCTGGGGCAACACGGCCACCCCCCGGGTGGGCGGCGCAGCACTCAGAGAGCGATGCTAATTAATAGCGGCTGGACTCAGCGCCAGGCTTCGGATGACACATGAAAGCTTTCAAAGGAACCCTGGGTGTGTAGAATGATGCCATTAGGCAATGCTTTTCCAGCAATGATA
>JAODUD010000001.1:48794131-48812574 GCA_026784285.1 Stomatorhinus walkeri | reverse complement strand
ACTGTTTGCAGCCCCCCCCCCCCCCCGCTGGAACCCATCATAACAGGCACAGCCTGTTAATTGAGGCACAGACACACAGAGAGGGTGTGGCTAAGCAAGACTTCACAGAATCTTCCCTAGTGGTTCCCTGCTCCAGTGTCCTTCAGGGGCCAGATTTCGATTCCGGAACATTCCCTGGAGGATTAGACATTGAGCTTTATGCAGATAGGACAGGGGCCTGGCCATTACTCATCTGAGTATCGGTGCAGTATAGGCTCCAAGCTCGGTCTCCAGTGACCACAGGACAACCTGAACCAGAGAGGCATGGCCCGTTCTTAGAGGACCGAGAAGGAAACAGAGAAAAAGGTGCAGAGACACCTGAGAGCGTGTGAGTGGCCTTACTGTCACGTAAAAGAGGAGGAAACTACGGACGGACCCCGCAGGATGCTCCAATTCTTCCACGTGACTCCCCTGTCATTATGGCTTAATTATTTATCACTTTATTTATCTTTTTTTAATTTATTTAACCACATCAAGCTAGCTGTGCACTCCGTGGGGCAACTGATGGATTTAAAAGCAGACATTTAAGACATTTAAGAGTCTCTTCCCTTTTCAGTAGTCTCACCAAACGCACCGATCCGTTAGATGTTGGACATAATGGGTTTCCGGAAAGTCCTATATATATATATATATATATACACACACACACACACACACACATCACTGAACCGAGCAAACTAAACTCAGCCCATCCCGACAAATAAGCAGTGGGTTTATATGCAGTTGAAGCCACAGGGTCTAAAATAATTCACAATGGGAAAAGATAGAGGGATAGGAAGAGTCAATCATGTATCCACTTTATCATCTCCACGCACCCCAACAGTTGAGGTGCCCTCAGACATTTCCAGGCACGGTGGGATTATCTTCTCCCCATTCCACCAGACACTCCTCCCCTCTTCCGTCTCAGGGGGAGTAGAGAGGTACTTTCTTACGCAGCCGCCCTCCAATGGTGTAAATAGCCTCCACTGTAAATGACTGCTTGTTGATATCAGCCATTCCCTCATCCACACATCAGATTGCATCCTCTGCTTTTGAAATGAGCTAAATGTAAAAAAAAAAAAAAGTTGATAATGATCTTTTTCCAAGTTTTCTTTCATTTTATGAATATAAACTGTTGTGTTGAAGCATCTTTCTTGATCTCTGTGGTTTGTTTTCTCACTTCATTTGACATTCGGGAAGAATCGCGTCAAAACAAATGCGTGAATGTGGAACATCACGGCATGTTATGCTAATGCTAATTTAACACAGTGGTACACCTAATCCACACGATTAACCCTATATATTCAAAGGGAGTTAGAGTGCCAGTTGAAATCGAGTAGTTCATACAGTCGATGGCAAATACTGCTTATAAACCCAGAATCCTACAGTAACTTTTCAAGTTTTCCCTTTTTCACGTCACTTCCTGGTTTAACATGGCAGTCTGACTCTCAGTAATGTCCCCCCTGCTGTTGCTGGCGGCACTGGAACATATCGGTTTGGGAGTGTTAGCCCCCACCTGCTATTCCTGACCCATGAGGAATTTACACAGCCTGCGCGACGTGCCCCATCCTGCCACCCCCAAGCCAGCCAACAGAGACAGAGGGCCCGCATGTAGATGCGTCTGTGCTGGTACCCAGCACAAAAAAAACACTTGCAGTTACAGCCAGAAAACACACGGGGAGCCATGTGACAGGCCACTGTATTACAATAGGAATTACCCATCGCATTGAGGACTCTGAGTTACACCGGCCCTTCCAGTCCACACAGGCCTTGCCTGTCCTGAAACACTTGGCTGCTGCCTTGCACAAGCACAAATCCACACACATCTCGCACCAATAACAACTGCACTCATTAAGAGACTTGCACGTATTAGGAAAGCACATAAATCCCTGAATGAATCTGGCAATACTGCAGCTAGACATGAGAACAGGCACAGTTAGATCTCTGCGTGGCAATGAGAATGCATGTGTTCCAGCACCAGCCTCCCTGCTCAGTTTACACATGGCTGCCCTGGGCCAGCCGCAGAGCTGGACTCCATTCCACCCGAAAAACCACAAAGCACAAGGGAACCTCTCCCCTCCATTACGCTCTACTTTGCCGAGTCCCAGACAAGCGGCCCAGGGAGCAGGGCAGAGATGGAACAAAACCCTCAGAAGGACACAAGGATCTCTGCCAGAATCTTTAATGACCACACGTCCCAAGTTAGTAGAATTTGCTTTCAGTACATCATAGGTAAGCTCAAATCAGCAGTGTCATAACATTGGCCAGAACTGCCCCAGGCGAATCCGACCCATCCTAACTACAAGGCCCACCAAACTGAAACTTCACACACACTCTAAACATTTGATCACTCATTTCAACAGCTCATATTTCATGAATTTTGTTGAGAGGACATGTAACAGGTCTCAATCTTATGCAATGACAGCTGCCCACATAAGTTATATTAAAAAATGAGGCTTAGCATTACTTCCCCTTTTAAAATGCCGTTAGGAAGAGCTCATGAAAACATGATGGCACTAGTGAGGAAATGCCTCCATCTAGTGGACATTTTAAGCACCGTCAAGAGCAGATTAAATAGAGTCTGGTGATGTTTGAAGTAGTCACAAACCTGCAATATTAACAGATTAACCACTTTAAAGGTGATCATGTTACTTACAACAAACAATATAACCAGAAATGTTGCCCAAAACTCACACACCAGTATCAAAGGCCCACAGCAAACCACAAAAAAATAGTTTTCAGGGCTTCCTTTAATAATCCACATAGCATTATGTACAAAGCAAACCAACTAACAGCTTTAAAAAATACTAAAATGACATTTTACAGAATATAAAAAGACAGAGCCAGATGTTTTATTTAGAAGGTCTGGTTCAACAGTAGGATGGAGTACTAACATCATACAGAATTACTAGACTGGACATCACAATGGGCACAACGTGTGGTGAACCTTGAATCGAGACCCTTAATCAAATCTGCCTTTTAAACAGAGGTCCAGATAGCAAAACAAGCCAGTGTGGAAACCTTACTCTTGCACACTCGAAGACCCAAAGGGGAACGTTGTGGTTCTGCGCTTGCAGATATCCAGCTGAGCTGAGCGAAAATGCTCACTGGGAACATCCAGGCTCCGAGACAATACCCGTCCGCAGAGCAGCCCAAAAGGACCGCCTTCAGTCTTCACAGGCAATCCCTCGACACCTGTCGAGATGGTCACCCCATCCCTTTGCCAGCGCGAGCTTAGTAATTTTGGTCGAGTGATAGCTACAGCACAACCCGGCCGTAGGAAATACAGTAAAGCACATGCCACCTGAGCTATATGCAAGGATGCGTGCTGCACATGTGATTATGCGCGTGCGTGAACAAGCATCGGGGGGCGTGGGGTGATACAGTTACGACGGGCAATGTTCCCATGGCCCATATTTTAACTCAACTTCAGTGCAGAAGCATTTGCGATGATTAGGAAGCAAAAAAATTGAGTATATATATATATATGTGTATGTGTGTGTGTGCGCGTATATATATATCCATCCCAAAGTCACCAGACAACCCTATGCTCCCAGAGGTACGATCCCTGGGGGGCACATCGAAGCCCCTCAGGGGGTCTTTAACCGAATTCTGACAGACATCACTTTGTCCAACCAATGAATGAGCATCAAGAGAGGGAAAAATAAAATTAAGCAATGTGTTAATGCATGTAAAGATGCACAAAATACACAAAAAATAACACACAGATTACACAGGAAAGGTGTCAAAAGCATCAGACCACAAAGAATTTGTCAAAAAAAGTTTCGTATGCAGTTTCAGTATATTTTTTTTCCTTTTTTTTTTTAATAAGTGAATTTAAACTAAGAAGCTGATGACTGGTTCTTAATTACACTCTACAGAACAGGCCCTGATACAGAACGGTGCTTCAGGACGATTATCTAGTTAAGCATTATCTGCGTCGATTTCTGGACGTGTCAAAACTTCGGAAGCTTTGAAACATTTAAATTTACCAAAGAAATAATTAATTGGACACTGTCTACTCCTTTATTATTTGTTATATTTCCAAAAATGCGTGGAGTCCCAGAAAGGCCTAAGGGTGTACTAATACTGAATTTGCACCAAGACAGTAAGTCATTCAACTGCCCCGCCAGCAGCCGAAGGGTTTAAAAATGACTTAAAAGCAAAATAAAAGCAGAAATTCAAGTACGGCAAATCACAAGGTATCCTAGTAAATATGCTGACCAATTTGGTATCAATTTGGGCAAACAGTCTGTCCTTAGTCTCCAATTACCCCAGTGAGGTGTTGCGTTTGAGAACGAGGGCGTGCCGTTTTTCCTCTCCTGAACCCAGGTAGGCAGAAGAGAAATCTGGGAACGCACATTTGTTGGGGGGGGGACTAGTTTCATGAAAGTTGCCGAACCCCTTGTTTACACCATAGAGCCACAGTCGCTCTCAGCATCCGTCAGGACACCCGACAGAAAAAGGTCCTTCCAACCTGGAAGGTGCAGGGGCAAAGACAGTTGGTGCTCTAACACTTGCACTGCAGTCATCTTGGTTGGTGCAGCCCTCATCTTCTCTGTGCTGCATGGCTTCCCTCCATTGTCCCAGACTCACAGACTCCCTCCCTCCTTGTTCTGATCCAATGACCCTAATGACACCATGACGCAAGGCAAGGAGGATTCTAAATGCTGCTCCTTGTAAGATGTTGCAGATGCAATCAGGTGCAGACATCACAGAAGGGCAGGGAGAGAGGGGAGTGGGTAGGACTTACTGGAACAAGAAGAAATGTGTTTAGATGAATGAAAACCAAAGTTCCCAGTTAAAAAAAAATCATGTAAGAATTAACAGAATAAGAACCTGAGATCCTAAGGTAACCAAACTACCTTTAACGCATGGACAATTAAAGAGCAGTAAAGTTGCATGCAAAGATCTGTGAGAAGAGTGGTCTTACATCCTCGTCATCAGAAACGTGGGGCTGGGCAATGGCCATTTCCTCCTTGCTCTCTGCAATTTGCTTGCACTTCTGTAAAAGAACACAGACATGGCATTGCAGGTTCCATTACAGTGACACTCATTAACAACAATTAGCAAAGGTTCCGTTAGGCGAAGGCAAGAAACAGGTCTTGCCATTTCTAAAAACAATACTTGTATAATTTGATAGAAGAGAGCATTAACCTCTGTGAGCTCCTTGATGCTGATGCTGTTAGCCGTCTGGGTCACCTTCCTCTTTGCCTCCTCAATGTTAGCGGTGTTGGGCACGGGCACAGGTGGGGGCTTGTTTGTTATAGTTGGCAGAGCGGGCATGTTTGCCAGGGCGCCCATGTTGGTCAAAGCGGCTGTCATAGTGGCGGCCGTCATGGTGGCCATGGCCGCATTCATGCTGATGTTGGGCATGCCCATAGGGAGATTCATGGGAAGGTTCATAGGCAGAGGCAAGGGCAAATTCAGGGGTGAGGGAGCAGGGGTTGGCAGAGGCAACTGCAGGATAGCCTTGGGTCTCAGGCTCTCTGGGATAGGCATCCCTGCCTTGGCACACATGGCAGCTGCATTTGCCTTGGCAATCTCCAGCAACTGGTCCTTGTCTGCAAGAGACAGGGCTGGACGTTAGTTTTTCATGAGATCAGTTTCACAAAAGGTTTTTGTGATCACAAAAGCAAGACTGAATCAACACTTAAACCTCAGTATCAAACTCATTAACCACTATTCGGATGAAATTAATATTCAACTGCCGGGAAAAAATCTTTATGACCAGCAATGTGGCCTTACCGAGCTCTGTGAGCCGTGGTGGGGTTTTGCTGGAGCTGCGCCGAGAATGGGAGGCAGACCTCTTCTTGCGGAGGATGAGAATGGGGGAGTGACTTGGTTCACGCTTCCAACGGTCCCGTCGATCAAAAGAACGACTGCGGAAACTTCTTCTCCGTCTAGAGAGAGATCGCGACCTCCTCGACCTTGAACGCCGAGTTCTTGTTGCAGACCGAGACCTTGTCCGTCTCTTCCTAGCAGGGGAGCGGGTTTTTGAACGCTTTGATTTTTCTTTAGATATGGATTTCCTCCTTCGAGTGGCAGACCGAGATTTTGAGCGCTTTGTTCGCCGAGGCGAACGAGACTTTGAACGGTTCTTTCTCACGGGAGACCTGGTTTTTGAACGTCTCCTTTTTGTAGACCGAGACCTTGAACCCTTCGCTCTCACTGCAGATTTCGATCTTGATTTTCTCCTCCTAGTTGATTTGGATCTTGACCGTCGCCTCCTTGTGGGAGATCGAGATTTAGACTTCCTTTTCCTACTGTGGGATGGAGATCTGGATTTCCTCTTCCGCACCGGAGATCTGGATTTTGACTTCTTCCTTCGAGTATTATAAAGCTTTCTAACAGAAGATGAGCTGGATCTTGAATGCTTTCGACGAGTAGGAGATCGTGACTTTGTTTTCTTTCTTCTCGAGGAAGATCTAGACTTTGAGAGGGTCTTTCTGGAGGGGGATTTCGAGGACCGCAGTTTAGATGGTTTCTCCTTAGGGCCTTCAGATGGAGATTTGATTTCAGACGGCCTCTCTTCACTTGCACTTTCAGCTGACTGTGATCTTGAACGATCCAGCTGAATTTTAATTTCTGGCATGCACTCTGTTGGGGTCCCTGGTGCAGAACTTCTGTGCTCATTGGGAGCTTCTGTGTCAATTGCAGGTTTCTCGAATTCAGCAGCCAAAGAATCTGGCTCTTCAGCCACAGAGCTGTCTGGTAACTCAGGGAATGGTTCAGATGGATTGTCAGAATGTGGTGAGACAGACCTTGACCTACTGGTAATGAGCTGATTTCCATGCTCAAAAGCACATGGCCTCTCAGGGGTGTGGAAAATGTTTTTTTCAGAAGCTGGTGACTCAATTTCAGTGTGCAGAGGCTTAAGATCAGATAAAACCTGCTCATTTGACGAGGTCTCGGGGGACATACACTTTTCAGTGAGATCCACTGGTAAACATTCATGTGGTTGCATTTCGAGTGCAGTTCTAGCCTCTGAAGATGGGCTGAAAACAGATTCTATGGAAACAGGTGGTTCCTTGCAGATACTCAAGAAAGGTACTGGCTTCCAGAAGCCCGCAGTCACGACACTTGCCTCAGTATCAACACTACTCTCCACAGAGGCACTAGAGGGCTTTTCCTCAGATACAGAAAAGGTTGAGGCAACTTCCTCTTCCACAAACTGTTTCACCGTACTCACAGTTGCAGAACTTATTTCTGTGAAAAGGCCTGGTTCCTCATTGCTGACAGGAACATCATCTTCCACCTGAGTTTCCTGTGTTGGAGAATCAACATTATCTAGGGTTGGGGATGTTGCTTTAGGGCCTTGTGGTTCCTCAGCTGAAGACTGACTGGCTTCAGATGACTGCTGCTCCCTGGAAACAGATCCAGATTTCGATTTGGGTTTACTGGGAGAAGCAGATTTTGAGCGTTTACTTCTCTCTGGTGATTTAGATGGTTTTCGGTCACCTTTAGGAGATTTAGATCTTGACCGATGGCGTCTGCCTGGAGACTTTGACCTGGAACGTCTATTGCGCTGAACTGATCTTGACTTCGACCTGTTTCTTCTCAGAGATCGAGATTTTGACCGTCTCTTTCTCGATCGAGATCTAGACCTAGAACGCCTAGATCGCCGTGGTGACCGAGTTTTAGATCGCCGTCTTCTCAGGGATCTTGATCGGTTCCGCCTTAAAGATCTTGACCTTGACCGTCTGTATCTTCTTAGGAGAGACCTTGATCTTGATCGCCTGAGGATAACAATGGACCTGGAGCGAGTCCTTCTGGCCCGCCTATAGGATCTAGACAGTGACCTTTTGGAACGGGACACAGATCTCCTGTAATGGGACCGAGACCGGGACCTTGAGCGTCTGCCCCTCTTTGCAGAGCGTGACCTTCGACGAGAACGGGACCTCTTAGATCTGGATCGCGACTGTCTGTATTTAAAACGAGATCGTGACCGAGACCTACGCACCCGCACAACCGAACGGGATCGGGTACGTCTGCGCCTCGGAGACCTTGACTTTGTCCGCCTACGCGTGCGAGAGCTGGATCTTTGAATCCTCTTGGGAGAGTAGGACCTAGATTTGCGCCTTGACCTCTGGATGGATCGTGATCTAGATTTACGTCTCCTTGAATGAGACCTGGAGCGCCTCCGAGGACTGGTCCTCCTTCGTGAGGTAGATCTAGTCCTCCTTCTAGATGATGAACGATCTTTTCGGGTACTAGGTTTACCAGAGGCTCGTTTTGGGCTTCGAGACTGGCTAAGACTTTTTTTGGATAGGCTTTTTTGTGATGTTTCTTTTTTTGCCTTCGAGGCTGATCTTGACCGCGATCTAGAGCTGCTTCCATGTCTCTTTTCATGCTTGGCGCCTGGTTCTGCTTCTTTGTCCTTTGAGATAGACTCTCCTTTAGCAGGCTCTTCATCTTGTGTACCCTGAAGTTTAGGAATTATATCAGGCAAATCCTGAGCTTTGCAAAAACTTACTTGATCACCAGTGTTCCCCAAACTGACAACATTCTCTGCAGCTTCCAAGGAAGATTCTTCAATGGGCATTTTATGAATCTCTGCAAAATTAGGTTTTGGGGTCCCCCCCTTGGTTTTAACATTCTCAGCCTCAAAACTAGTGCTTCCATTATCTTCACTAAAAGACAGCTGAGAAGCTCTCTCTTGAGGCTTGTCTGAGCAAGGAATCCCTAAAATATTTCCCCCATCACTGTCCAAGAATTGGGAAGACTCCATCACCCCATGTACTTCCAAGGATTTAGCAGAAAGCATCATGGGTATTTCTTTGACTTCCGAGCCATCTAGGGCTGTCGTGAGTTCATGCTTCTCCTCAGACTTCACCAAGGCTCTCATTGGGGATTCTCTCCCTTCTGGCTTGTCCAGCATTCTCACTGTAGAGTCCTTCACTTCAGGCTTGCTGACCAAGGTTTTCATGGGAGAAGGTTCTCCTGTCTTGCTAAAGGGTTTCGTGGCAGACTCAACCTTGGCCAAGTATTTCAATGGATGGGGATGCCCCTCATGTTCCTTAATGTCCAATGGTACTGTGGATGGTAATGAAGGCCTGGACTCTACTTCAGAGTCAGACCCAGAAACAGAAGTGCTCTCTGATCTTGAATGGGAAGGAGACTTTTTCTCTCCTTTTCTCTTCTTCTTCTTTTTCTTCTTAGAATGCTTTTGTTTTTTAGTTTTGCCATCCTCTTTTTCCACATGTAGATCTAATAAGAGCAATGAAATATTTTAAATGGCACAAAATTTTCAAAATCATGATTGACACTGCTATGTAAAAGTTACCTTTCTCACCTCACAGAACCTTGTGAAACACACTGACACTCCATCTATCAAGACCACAAGTTTAAAACACTGACATATTTCCATATTTGATTTAACACACTGCATTTATTGCTCACACCCATGTAGCCTGCAACGAACATGCCAAAGTGGTTGTAATAAAAATTCACTGCTACATTCCTTTGAACAAAACGACGGTTACCTGTGATCTGTCCTCCAGCTGAATCTTTAACATCATTACGACAAAATCTGCTTCCATCCTCTTCAATAAGGGAATGGTTCTTCAAACTTGTCAAAAAGAAATAGAATAATCTTAATTCATTCAAATTTTCATTATTAGTTTAATCAAAATAATCCATTGTATTTGAGGCAAAAACGGTACTTTTGCAGCTAAAACCTTTTTTGCATTGCAGTTCTTGTACTTAAGAATGCAAGTACCTTTGTAACACTTTAATTTTTCCACAGGTACTCATGTTTTAAATACCGCAATATTGCCATACACTTTAAAGACCGGTGATAATCCATGCTTGCTAACCTCTGCATCAAAACGGAGAAGTTTAAGGAAACTTACCTCGCTTGATTTTGTGCCTCTCGATCAGAGTCAACCCCTGATTCAGAGCTGCTCTCTTTCCCTTCCTTGCGTTTCTTCTTTTTCTTTTTGTGTCTTTTATGCTTCTTGCTTTTCTTACGGGACGTCTCACTGCCCTCCTTGACCGGAATCATTTCCGCAGGGTTTGCCGAGCCTCCCTCTTCTGGACAAGACATTACACCATTTGT
Organism: Stomatorhinus walkeri; assembly: GCA_026784285.1. Lineage (NCBI taxonomy): Eukaryota > Metazoa > Chordata > Actinopteri > Osteoglossiformes > Mormyridae > Stomatorhinus > Stomatorhinus walkeri. Next base: position 48,802,496 of record JAODUD010000001.1, on the reverse strand, counting down.
TCTCCCCTTCCCCTCAAGTACCACATATTATTCAGTGATGGTGCACACATTTAGCAAAGCAGACAATAAGAGATACATAGGCAGGCGCAAACACCGAGGCATTCACATTTTAATAGACATAAGAACTTTCCAAAAAATATCTTCCCAATGTATTCATCAGCACTATCAAATATCAACCACCAATTTTTCCCAGAACAGGTGGTTAAATAAATGATAAAATACAATGTATAGCAGAAGCAAGATCTCAGTTCCTACCACAACCGGATCATTATAGAAGGCCACAAACCTGGATATGCTTTTCCAGCAGATTCCATTGTAACAGCAGTGTGGTGGTGCATTGGTGCCTCCCCCTGGCTGTCCATGGTAACAGCAGCTTCTTTCACGGGCCCTAAGTTTTCCAAAGAGCGAGATACTCCGCCGTTTTGGTGTCTGTCACTCATCACTCTGCAAGAAAGCTAAGCAGTTAACTTACAGACAATTACCACACAGCACCCATAATGCCACATCAAGGCTAAGATCATCAATGACGGACAGATACACGTGGTACTGGCAACTGTCCACAATGACAACAGCAAATGACATACACACTACTATACTTAGAAAACAAGTTTTTAATGAAGATTACTCAAGATATTTTCAGTCATAATCTCCTGGGGAGATCTCTTAAGTCCAAAAGCATATAAGGAAGCAGATGAAAATAATGCAAGATGCAGTATATTCATACCCCCCCCCCCAGTCACCAGATGTGAAACCCACACACCAAATTATCTGATAGGCACCAAATAAACCAGAAGAATTCTTCCATTATGATTGTACACAGCCCCGTTAGTGTTTACCAGTAAAAGACCAGTGGTATCTGAGGGCTGTTACAAAATAACAGCATCACACGATCTAATTTACAGCAGTAACCAGAGCGGGGCTTTAAACGGGGATACGTCCAAAATGAAGAGATTAACGTTTTCTAACCAACACGTGGACACTAAACTGGATATGCAGAATATCACACAACGGATATCGAGAGAAATAGGTCAATATTGAATTACAATCAAACTACATACGCCTGCAAAATGCCAATGGACAAACACAATCCTTACAAAAACGATCCTAAGCAACATCAACTACCTAAATAAACCCAGAACCATTTATAACACCAGTGACGCTGAAACCTTCACCGGTCTGCGATTTAATCCTTGTAACACCTCCACCGACTGCCAATTTATACCCGTCCATTAAACAAGAATAATCAATTAGAGGTATGGCCAACCCGCGTTCAAGGAATTTAAATGTACCGGATACACAGCTACCGACGGAGGCTTATTCAACACCCCTTACCCCCCACACTGAAGCGGCCGGTCGGCCTCCGCCAGCTACTCAGACGCCATAGTGAGGAAGGATCGGCGTTAAACGATGACACCATTAACCCGGCGCATGTGAGAGCTGATAAAACCCATACAGGCGTAACCTTAGCAGCGTGGCCCGGGGAAGGACAGAGGAGACACAGGCTCTCGACTTTGACCCCATATCCCGCCACCCAGCGACCATTTCGTCGAAGCGGGAAAACCCGTCTCCCCCCGCCGTGCGGCTACACTACGGCGGGCCGCACTGCCATCCATTTTACACAGCCAATCGTGCGAAGGACACCCGCAAACGCCGCCGAGTAAATAAAACGTTGATAAACTTCACTTGAAAACGCGGAAACTCGGGACACTCGATCTGTAACACGGGCCGTAACCGCGCGCCGCGCCGAAAATGACGCTGTAACGGGCACGCGCCGCGTGCCCGCGACACCCACGTTAGCGGCCTCGGCTAAACGCTCCAGATGGCGGCCGACTGTAAGCGCCGCATGCTACCGACGCGGGCTAGGCGAAAGCGGCGGGGACTCTCTCATTCTCACCAGCTAAAATGGTAAAATAACCTAGTTATAAGTTAATCATGCCCAGGCCGCAAAAGAACTAATGACCAGCTAGCTAACATTTGCTAAAACTACGAGCATTTAACCCGGACCCACACAGCCGCGGCAAATGCTGGGTAAAGCGGAAAATTATCCGAACCGGAGTTCCTTACCTAGTTAAAGCTTTTTTGGAGCGACTTCGGTGGGAATGCTCATCTATAACTAGCTGCCCCGGTTGACCCATGTAGCTCACCGAGGCGGGGAAATAACATACAAAGAAGCTACTAACTGCGACGCGGCGTACAAACACAAAAGGCACGCCGCACATCCGTCGCGACGGCCCGGGCCCGCGTTTATCGTTCCAGCCATCACTCGTCGCCCGCGCGGTCCCGCCGCGCACCTCGCAAAAACTACCCCGAACCCATATTTACCCAGTGCGCTGACCTTCGCCTTCAGACTCCTTCGTTGCATTCATCGCGAACTCCCGAATAAGCCTTTCGCTGCCGGTCGCCATGACACTGACTAGCAGCCGGGTCCTCCTCTCCCCCAGCATGCTATGCGCGGCCGTCCGTCCCACCCGCTAGGCCACCGTGTGACGCTAGAGGGCGCTCGCCTGGAGTCACCCGACTCTAACGGGTAAGCCGTCCAAAATGGCGGCTGACTTCTCTAGCAGATGTAATAAATGGCTGTGTGTTTTACTACATTTCGCGTTCCTGTGTAGTGGCGGTCTTAGCATAGAAACGACGATTGCTGGTTATTTTAGGCTATTTATTTGGGGGAGTAAAAATACTTCTAATTCAAAAGCGTTTACTCGTACGGCTGCTTAACGCCGATATACTGGTCAGCAGGGGACGCCCACTGCCTGTTTTAGGGCAAGCGACGGACATAAATTATTGCATCCATCAACGATAACGCTGGCAATGTGATTTTTTTTATGTCCCGTACATCAATATCTGATATCATTTGAAAGGGGGGTAAAATATCATATAATTACTGGGGTGTGTTTTAGTTGGAAAAAAAGGTTATTTCACTTGACTCATATATTTACTGTCGACCCCATTCATTCTGCACTCTACTTAGACCCAGTATAGTAATCCTCCCTTAACACAAGTTATTATTAACGTTTTACACGCACTGTTTGGCTATCATTGATTAAACTTATTACTAGCGATGGCAAACTTACTCTTAATGGACAATTAATAACACAAAGCAAGCATAATTAACAGCTAGATGCCAGCACTGAGACTATAAAAATATTTGTTTACATCATATTACAAAAATTGTGTCTGTTTTGGGTTTGGATTCAGGAAAGTAAAACAAGAATACAATTTGTCTACTATTTTCCAGCACTTGTGCAAGCATGAATTAGGCTGGTGCTTTTGATATCCATTATTTAAAACTGTGATGTTATGAAAAACACTTAAATGCATTTGTGATCACAGAAGTACTTTAATTGGCATATAATTGGATTTGAGGTTTTATGAAGAGACTGCTGAGGGACAGGCTATCCGTCACTCATGCTGCAGCAGGATAGGAGCAGATGAAGGCTCTTTTGGATCTACAGTTTGCTGTGCTCCACCATCTCTCACCTGTCCAAAAGGAAACATAAGCTGAACTTCAATGGTACACACAAATATAGCCATACTCACCCCTTCACAGTCACATTGAAAACATCTGGGGTATAGCCTCCCGTATGTCCGCCACAACTTTCAGTTTTTCTCCTCAAGGCTAAAATCCTCTACTGTAAATGAGCACACATTTCTCACAGTTTGTGTGGGCAGTATGTATACTGGGAAATTAGCTTCCCATTGCCAAATAAGAGCAGTGTTTTCCAGGTTTTCCTATTGGTATGCAGTCTCACTCTCAGAAGCACATAATGTTCCAGCCCTTCAGCAAATCTCCTTACAGGCCCTTTCAGATGTTCTCACAGGTAGCAATGGAGAAGCTATTTTATGTGTGTGTGTGTGTGTGTGTGTGTGTGTGTTTACGTGCTCTTAGGTCAGCAACCGTTTGATCAAACTGCTTTCATTATCTGATTGCTCTCCTGCTCTTTAAAGCAATTACAAATCTTCAAAGCTGACAACGCTGAACTCTGGCCGATGATAACCAGCAACTTGACAGTGTATTGTACCAAATTATTTATTTTATGGCATTGATTCAATGTCTATATTTTATTTACCACAGCTGTAAAATTCTTGATACAGCTTAACTGTTCAAAGCAGGACACTTTACTGGGTCACTCAATAGTTATGACATGTTTTATTTATATAATCTGATATTTCCCCATCGGTACCGAGTGGGTATAAAAATGATAGAAATCTCACCGATCTTGAACATCTCTAGGCACTCTTTCTGGTCCTTCTGTGGTTTGGGCTGACCTGGCATCCAGTCACTGTATGTCCAGGAAGAGCCGTCCGTCCATTGTTGAGAGTCAGCCTGTAAACACATACACATAAACTCTCTATTATGGCAAGTAACGCATTAGTTTATGGAATTCTTTTGTTATTCAGATGATTAATGCCATTATGAAATGAAGGATTATAGTTTTTAGTATGACTAAAGAATATAAGGGTGATGATGATGATAATACTAACAGCATAGGACATATTTCTCAGTCATAAATGCACAAGTAACCTTAAATGAAACCCTAGCTATTAATGAAATGCAGTGAACTATTTAATAGATTGTATCAGAGATCCTTGCTTTTAAATCTAGTCTTTTTTTCTTGCTAATGTAGTATTGTGCAGCCACTAGACAGACATGCATGTTTATGTGGTTGTGTGATTTTGTTAACGTATTAAGGCAGTTATTGCAATAATGCAGGAGAGGAGTTTGTTCCTGGGCGGGGGTGCACCTGAACAACTCCTCCCAGCCAGGTGAGAGTGGGACCCTTGCTGGCCTCTGTCACCATGAGGGCGAGCTGGGAATGCAGCTGGGGGCTTGTCACAGAGGCCAGGTGGCCAGTCGGGGACACGGACCGGCATATGGCCTAGGGGTATGAACATTCAGCCGTCATACGTCATTACGAAGCAGTTTAATTCTTTATTATATTCATATTACCGGGACTGAAGTGGTGGTTACAGTAATTATGGAAACGGAAGCAGTAGAATTGAGTGCTTCTGCTGTGGGCAGTCTGCTTCTGTCACACAATCTCTGACACGCGGTAAAAATGGAAATATGATTTTTTTTTGGTTTGGTTTGATTTTTCCTCAGCCTGACCACGTGTATGGTGGTACATAAACCGCTCTTAGATGTATGTGACCGCATGATGCCATGAGACAATATCACCATGGATACGGAGTAATGTTCAGGGCGAATGCTTCACCTCCGCCTCGCTGAATGTCTGGGGACTGGAGAAGAACAGGTAACACCTGCCGCTGATGACCTCACCATTGCAGGCGGGTTCCGACGCTGCAGCCTGTGGTTGCTGTCTAGACTTGTCTAGTGAATACAGAGTCCATATTGCGGCTCAGATTAAATATGGTTCCATGTATGTATTTCAGTATGTGACTCATAGACCATGCATACATGACTCCCTCTAGTGGCAGGTGTGCACACTTGCACATACAGTGCTGTCATTAGTCTGTCACTTGTGCCTGATCATGCATGTTTACAAATGTTTCTGATTTAAGATCCCTCACCATTTAGCCAGTAGCTTCTCTGCATCTCCCCAGCCACATCTAGTGCTTCAATTGTGTCCGTGATCAGCCATTTAAGACCCTACAGCAGTGGTTCCTAGCCCATTCCTCAGGGAACCCCGGACAGTCCACAGTTTTATTTCCTCTCAGCTCCCAGTGCACCTGTACCCAAGAGGTTCTAACTGTACATGTCTTTAGAGTGGAGCTTTACCTGAAATACGGCACCTCCATAGGAAAAATGTATTCTTTAAGGATGTAAAGTGGAGTTAGGGTTAATGTTAAGGTTAGGGTTTATTCGCTGTAACGCAGAGTTGAGGTCATGTGTTTCCTGTACCAGGTATTCGGTGTTCCTGATTGGCTGGGACTTGGGAGGGAGGGAGGAAAAAGCTGGACTGTCCAGGGTTCCCCGGGGACTGGGTTGGGAAACACTGCCCTACAGAGATAGGAAGTTTTGGGGTGCTTACTTAATTCTGGAAAAATGTTGTGAATTTATTGGTTTCATAACAAAGGTCCATTGGCAAACAATGTTTAACATATCTTTTGCACAGACATTTTCTTTTTTTTATCAAGTATCTTAATTGTTTTGACTGACTCATTCAGGTTCTGATCTTGCCATTTTACTGTTGTCATTGGCTGCCAAAGGGACACTAAACACTAATATCTGGTGTTTTATGTTATTACAAAGGCGTGAATAATTATAAAGCCCCCAATAAGACTGCTTGTCAATGGACATTTTAATTCAGAACAGCTCTTTTACAACCATAATCTGGGTTCCAATTTATTACTACTTTATATGAATGTTTTACTTAAAACTACTGGTTGTTTCTAACGTAATATATTTTTTGTAAAAAAAAAATGTAAACAATTTTGTTATGAAAACCAGTATATTTGCAAACTTTTTACTGAATTAAGCAAGTGACCCAATACTTTCTGTGAGCACTGTAACACCAATATATAGATTAATTTATATGAGACTGCCTACAGAATGCATGCCATTCTCCACAGCAGCTGCTTGGCTTCTTACCATATGCATACGATCTCTTCATCTCTCCAATGGGATTTATGACTAAGCCTGTATTTAGGTTCACCAGGGTGGCTTGGGAATTCTGGGTGCCTTGTCTGAATTGGTCCGTAGTGGGAGGGACATAGACTGTGGAAAGGGTGACGTCATTAACGTAAACAATGAGGAATCGTGCCAGTGCACGTTCGCACACAGATGGCTTCTGAGATAGTGCTTGGATATGGAATTGTTGCCCAGGTGTGCACACACGTTCCCATGTCTATGCAGATGTATTAGAAACAGGCGGAAATGCAATTCCAGCCTGTGTTTACATACAGTCCCTGATTCTCCTCTGCATCTGGCTGACGTGGTCCTGGAGCAGCCCAGTCCGGAGGTCGACTAGGTGACGCCGGGAGGGCTGGGTGCCTTGTCTGCGGTCCTCCACTGGTACAGCTTTCTGAGACTGGACTGGGCCCAGCGGCATGGCGTGGAGGCCTGCACAAATAAACCAACACGCTTACAGATGGGAAATGACACAGTCATGACGGGCTTACACAAAGCGGAGATCTTATGACAAACTGAACTGCTTACAACATAAAATCACTCGCTATATAGACAGTATAAAATACCCTGTACAATATAATGCACATATGACCTATAGTTGCCCAATTATCATGGTTAAATATCTCAGTGCCATCAAAAGTGATAGGACTGAAAAATCTTAATTGGAATTTTACTTTAAGCAGTATAATGAATAAGTAATGGCAAAGGGACTCACACTAATATATATGAGATATTAGGATTTTATTTCTAATAAAGTATTCAGCTCTGTCCTGAAAGGCCAATTAAAGTGAACAAGGGTGATCTTTAAATGACAATAAGTACTGGAATGATCAGTGTCACAGATGTTCTCTGTCAGCAGGAGAAACATTTGCTTTTCTTTTAATATTTTAACTGTATATTGTATTTACTGTTTAATAAAATCCTGTTTAACAAAGACCTCTCCTTTAAAGAACAACAGGATTCTGTGAAGCTGTGAAAAAAATCAATGAGAAGCATAGATTAAGAAATGAACGATTTGGAGAGTTTTAAAAAAAGAGGAAAGAGGAAGAGGAAAGGACTCGTATACTTAGAAATCATCCCAGAATGAGCTCAGCAAAGAGAGGCATCTAGCAGTGATTACAGCAAAATGATCAAGGCTGTTCGGAGTCAGCCTAAAACAATCTCCGCAGCTCAGTAGATGGGTGTCTAAAAATCACAGAAAGCTGGGGTCACAAAATTACACAGCTGGAAAAGAGTAGATGACTCTATTACAGATTTTACAGATTATTACAGATAATTTCCTCTGTGGTGAAAAGAGACTATAGGGAACAGTGTTTTATAGTCTGTCTATAAATATATAAGCTGTATATGACACGATAAGGGCCAGGGAGAGGAAAGAGATCAACGTCTCTCCTTATCCAGGGAACATGGTGGTGGACACCTCAAGTCCTTTGGTGTGGCTGCCAGTCACAGGAAAGGGATTTGTGTGTGTGTGTGTGTGTGTGAGTGGGGGATTATGTTTATATTAGATTGTGGGGACCAAATGTTACGTTTTGGCATTGTGAGGACTACTGTACACAAAAATCTGTGAATACAATCAAAATACTAAAAGTGCCAGAAGTGTCATATCTTGTTTGGTTGCTTATGGTTAAGGTTAGGGCTGGGTAGGGGTTACTTATAGTTAAGGTTAGGGCTGGGTGGGGGTTAAGGCTGTCAAGTTAGGGTTAGAGTTTCCCCCACAGAAGGGAGAGTCCCCACAAAGATATAATTACAAACCTGTGTGTATGTGTGTGT
>JAODUD010000001.1:48758584-48789741 GCA_026784285.1 Stomatorhinus walkeri | reverse complement strand
TGTTATTTTTTTATTTGTCAGGTACCCCCCCCCCCCCCCCACACACACACACACACACACAAAAGCTGCTTACTTTGCAATGCACATTATTCATTGTATTGCACATTGTTAAAGGAAAGTGATTAGTTATCGTTGTTGACACACCATAGCACACCGTGCTCGACAACTAAATGTGTCCTCTGCATTCCCCCCACCCCATATGTGGCATTGTGACATAACAGACCGCAGCCAGCTCACCGCCCGGGGTGCAGTACTCAGGGGAGGTACCTTGCTCCGGGTACCTCGGTGCTATTTTACTGGTTGGGAATTTGACTATCAATCTTTTGATTTGAGTGCTTGTCCTTAACCATCACATTCTGCACCCTATCTACATTTGTTTGACTATACTGTGGTCTGCTTATCCCCATTCCGAATATTTACTACCTATTCATTGTTTATTCATTCTGAACTTGCATTGTACTGCCCTGCACTTTCTTGTCTGGTATGACACTACAATTTATCCTGCATGGTCTTGTTTTGAATGTTTTGCACCACTGTCTTGTCTTGTATTTCACTGTATTGTCTTTTATTGCACTATTGTTTGTCCTGCACATCTGATCTTGAATTGCACTACAGTTCGTCTTGTCTTGTATAATACTACTGCTTATACTACTAAGTATACTAAGTATTGTCTTAACTGTCTTGTTCTTTATTGCAATGCTGTTTGACCTACTGTCCCCCAATGCATCGGTCCTCTGTTCTGCAATTATGGCATGGGAATTTCATCAGAATTTTCATAAGAAAATAAAACTTGAAATTATTATCTATCCTGTTTACAAACCTGAAAGGTGCTCTGCAGGTTAAATACCTGGCTCTGGGGCATTATAATCAGGCTTCCTGGGGCTTACAGTGGCAATCTTTGGATTATAAGTACCAATCCTCAACCAGCATGCTACCAATATGAGGATGCTAAAGTATGTTAAAGTGTAGTAAAATTGCAACTTTCTGTTTATTTAAGGAAAGGTATTGGCTCTAATGTGCTGTGATGTGAATCCTAAGTAGGACACAAATTACATATTTTGAGGGAGGTTATCTAATTTTAATAAGTACCAATTCCCTGTAGAAAAAGGTGAAAATCATGCCAGACTGCTTGAGATATGAACCTGTAGTATGAGTTACTGTCACTAGCTATTAAAGGTGCTGTAATGTTACATATAAATTTACTAATTTTCAAAGTTCCTATGATCTGTTGCAGTGATTAATTGGTTGGCTTTAGGCCCAGGTTTTGAAAGCAGCACTGATCAATGAGAACAAAGGTCTCTGTTTTACTTCAAAAAGGAATGGATAAGCATTTAAAGGCCTACAGCTGCACGGTGTCCAGCAGAGCCTGACTCAGTCAATGCATGATATTCTCTTAATGCACACTCTGATGTCCTGTCAGTGCTGCACGTCCTTGCCCTGTCCGTAAGTTGCAGGAATAGCAAATCCCAAACCGTTTGTGATCCAGGATATTCTTGGTTGAGAGCAACTGCTGGAGAAACATGCATGTCGATGAGAGTCCTGTCTTGGCCCCTGTGCTTCCCTGTCTGTTGCAGGCTATTTCCTATAGAGGGTAGCCTTGCCCTGCAAATGCTTTGGTCCATGTTACCGGCATTATGGCAGCCATTATGAAAAGGTAGCTATTTGACCTTTGACCTCTCAGACAGTGATTGCTGTAATGTCTCCCTTTGGTGGAAAAAAGTAAGACATCTAATTCTGACTCTCCCTTTCTACAGGGTGTATGGTCACCAATTAGCATTTACATTTTTTTGTAATTACAATGCCTAATTAGATTAAGGTTATGTCTAATGAGAGGAAAGCTGAGCTCTCTCATCTTGTGAAGTCTCAGTGTGATGTGCCCACGCAGATCCTAACTAGAGTTAAGGCTCAACCTACTGGGTAAAGAGCCACATTGATTTTCCCATAGTCTCGTAGGAATCTGCATTGGCTGGCTTGAAGCTCACATTGTTTTTATCAGTGTCTGACAGCAAAAGGCTGCATGAACAAATAAAGTAATGCAGTAGGAGTTAGTGGATTTAAAATGCTTTTAATAATCTGACCATTAGATTTGGTTTGCAAACCATATTATGACCATATTGCACTATTTGCTTTACTTTCTGCTGGATAACAGGTCATGTGGGGCATTAATATAATTTTAATAATCAATGTGCATTTGACTAAGTGGGTCAGTTAGGGGCACAAAGAGCTCTGATCTAAATGACTAGTCTTCCTCCATCTGTTTGTGTAGACAGAGTAACTGCCATGAAAGTATTGACCAAAACGGGATATTCACAAGGTGCAAACAAGCTGCGTGGTAACCAGTGGATTGCAATCAGGAGCATTGCAACTGGATAATCAGAGTTGGGAAGCAGGCATGGTGTGTGCTCCCTCTGTGGAAGAACTCACAGTTACATGTGCTTGAAATACACTTGTGATAAATGAGAGTCTAGCTGAAAATATAAATGTCTACTGCTGGAGGGGTTGTTCCTTGGCAGAGGGGTGTGATGTGTTTTTAATGCACAGCGTTTAGGACGTGTAATGTGTTTTTAAAGTGGGCTTAGAGGCAGGACGTGCAGAGATAAATCAGGGCTGGGGAAAGTGTGCCGGTCACTCAGGCTTCCGGAGAGCTCCTCGAAGCTCCTGAGGCACTGCGACTGAAGGGCAGCCTGGTGGCATGGAAAATGATTTCAGAGCCTGGGACGTGGAGCAGATGCCCACTTGGCGGTCAGGAAGTCCAGCGTCACCGAGAGGCTCTCCTTCAGCAAGTGAGTCCCGCAGAACCAAAATTTGTGCTGATATTGCTTACAGATACAAGGCCAGGTTGCTTTGAAATACAGGGTTAAATGTGGAATTTTGAGGTCTGCTGATTTGCTACCTGGTTTTAAAAGCAGCACCATGTTGCATTGATACCCTGAAAAAACTACAACATTCATTAATTCGATTTATAATTTGTTCCCTAATAAATCCTATATAATATTTTTTTAATGACCAGAAAAATAAAGGAAGCGTTAATTGATGCACGACTGAATGACTGATGAAGGGAATTATTTGACTATAATTGAAAGGAACAATTCATTACCAAGTCAGAATTTCTTGCGTGAGCCGTTCCTTCATTTGTATGTGCACAAGCATGCTTTGGAACTCGTCAGGAATATTGCGATGCGTCAAATCACATTTATGGCTCAATTGACAGCTGGCCCAAACCCTATTAGTTTGGAGTATAGGGTAAAAACCAGTGTACCCAGTGGATCTTCGAAACCACACATGGAATCTGCTGCTGAATAATAATGACGGTGCCTCAAACTCTGTCTCTCGTGAGGGACGTGAGAATAAGCAGAGATTTTTACAGTTAGCTACAATATGAGCACGGTCGTGTTACTGTTAGCAGACAGTACAGGGGCTCTGTGGCCACACTGTTGTTAGAGGTGATTCTTTTTTTTTTTTACATTTTATTTATATTGAGAATATTCACAGGTTTAATTCAGGTCTTTTTTTTGGGCTGACTTATAAGAAACAACTTACAGCAACCTTTTAGTTTTTAAAGATAAAGAGAATTCCATCCATCCATCCATCCGTCAGTTTTCTGTACCTGCTTATGCTATGTCGGGTCGCAGGGGAATGTAACCTATCCTGGAACACAGGATGAGGCGCCGACTGGTCACAGACAAAGAGATTTTTTTTTCTTTTAGCATATAAAAGGAAGTACAAATCACCTTAACTACAGTGTGTGCATTCCAGTGTGAGCCTGCAGGCACTTGCCCCAAGCACATGCCTGGACCAGCTCTGTGGGCAGGGGAAATTCAATGGCTAGATGGCAGAAATAGGCCCCCATCCTCACAAACATGGAAATGTAGGGGACAGACTGTGAATAGGGACACGCTGTGTGCTGGCAGGGAGACTGATAAGGTTACCGGTGACATGCCGAATAACAGACCGTGTGTCTCCATGTCGCCAGGTCCGGGACACAGCATCCCATGGAAAAGACCCCAATTACCAGACCAGCGTGGAGAGAGAGAGGGCGGCTTGCAGTGCCAGGAAATTGTTTTGTGTACATCACATATAGAGAGATGGTGAGATACAAGGCACATACATCCTGTGTACATCAGACCTTAGAATGATAAAATAGAATAATAGTAATAAAAATCAGGCAGGTGAATCAGCTGCCCTGACTGAGGACCCAGAGGGACAGAGTAGGCTCATGGCACTGATCGTAACATTAAGGTCCTTTATCAAGCTAACTAAAAACTAAATGAAATAAAAGCAAAACGTTTCTATGGGAAACTGCAATAAATAACATCCGAAAAAGAGGAGCGCACAGGCACGGTCCGTCCCTCGTTTACGTGACCTATTCTCACCCCCCTACCCAGGATTTTAAAAGCAAATAAAAGCCACAGAAGCACATTAGGCAGAGCTGGAGGCAAAGCTGATAAAAATGATAATTAAGCAATCAGCGGAGGGTTATTTAGAGCAGATTAATTTGCCGGCAGGCTTTTCATCATCTGGAAGCTCCGCAGGTCGCTAACGAGCCGCTGGAACAAAGCGACGACAGAGAGCCGCCGTCACCGAGCCGGGAGCCTCGATGGGCCCTGCTAAGGGGGTCGCCAGGGAGAGAGCTGGCCCAGTTTTGCCCGCGCGGAAGAGATTGTGGATTTGAGGTGACTGGCTCACTCCTGTCACTCTGTCAGGTAGGTAGGTGCAGGCGATGAGAGAGACTGAGCCTGGCGTTGAAATGGATGTCATGGGAACATCTACTTCTTTTATTATTATTATTGTTGTTGCTGTCTGTGACAACAATCACAAGTACTGGCCGTGCTCTTTAAGAGATCATTATCTCTTATCTTGCGAGAAGATTAATGAAACTGTTCCGGATACACCGCAGACATCTCATAGATAGTGTTAATTTATGATGATGGTAATGATGTTGATTGTTATTGACAACAGTACTGCTACAGCAACAACCATAATGATGACAACAACAATAATGCTAACATTTCTGATGACAAGTAGGGCTAGATACAATTATTTACTTATCCTTTGAGTTTTAAAGGGCCAGACACCCATTTTAATGTTCTGTTAGTCTAGTGAGATCATCAGTGCTAAAGACTCCTCACTGCTATAAAAAGGTAACATGATTGTCTAAACAGAGGTGATATTCTCATACGGAGCTGCATGGAATAGATAATCAGTGCCTTAGATACACGTGCCGGGAAGGGGAATATGAAAGTGCCCATTATATTAGAAATTTAAAGTCCTCCTTGGAGTGAGTTTGTGTCTCTGTATACATGAAAAACAGCATAAAAAGTCCCAAGTGTCAGTGGGATTCTCCTGTTTTATGAACCGCTGGCCTCCTTCAGCACCTGGCCTGTGATTCTCCATGTTTGTTTGGTTGTCGTTTGTTTTGGGAGAGTCTCGGCCATCAGTGGGATTCTCCTTCAAGGACATCGTACGAACAGCTGGAGTCCTTCTGCTTCAGCACAAAGTCTGTGATTCTCCATGTTTGTTTGGTTGTTAGTTTGTTTTGGGTGAGCTCTGTAATATCACCTTGGCACAAGCCCGGTTCTGCTGCTGCTGCGCTGACAGCGTTGGCCCTCCACTCACGTCGCCGCATGCTGAGCTTCGCATTTCACGTTTCTTGTCAGTGAGCTAGAGTGGCGGCGGCAGCTGTCATCTGACGCAGTCATTGCTGCTTTCACATTAAGCCCAGTTATCACAGAAATGCACGTTACTAAACATGCCTCTTAAACTGGATTCCTTCTGAAGCGACCTTTGTTTATTTGGATTACCGTCAATACACACATATTTTCCATCGGTCCATTAATTCACCTTTCAATCATTTATCCAATACAGAGGTGTGAGGGCCGCAGCCTGTCCTTAAGCTAAGGACTGAAGGCTTTCATACATCATGAGGGGATGCCAGTCCATTGCAGGGTACAAACTCACACACATACAATCACACACTACGGGCAATTTATGGATGCTAGGTGATGTAATTGCATGTCTTTGGACTGCAGGAGGAAACCGACAGGACATAGCATAGAACATGCAAACACCACACACAGAGCAGCTGTTGGGCCTGCAAAATATGTTAACCCTTAGAACCCAACAAATGCAAGATTAGTTGATTTTCGCACCCATTCATCTCAGGCTCATAACTTTGGATAGGTACAGTGCACAGAAAAGAACTGCATATCTTTGGAATCGAGAGAACTTCCCTGATCCAAGTTGCAACATTGTGTGCTAGAGTATTCTAGAGAAACCCTCTGTGCAATGAGGCATATACATATTTTAAACATTTTCCACAGAAATGCGCCCAGGAAAACAAAGCGCATATTTGCTTCTGCAATGATCCATGCACTACCAGCTATTGTCAGAGCAGAAAACATAAACAGGAACCCATGTTACTCCTGATAGTATACGTTTTGACCTTATATTAGGATTTGGTCTGCATTCCTGTTTGTTTTTGTGTGTTTGCTTCAATATTTCTTCACTTCAGTGGATCATAAACTAAACAATGCTTTTATATTTCATTTTCTTTAAAATGCTATAAAGTAATACATATTAATATAAAAGCATGCATTGCTGTCTATCAGATAACTTAATCAAGTTACCAAAGGGATGCAGAATTAAAGATAGTATTCAAGGATACACTAAAAATTCCTTCATAATACTAATCCATAGAAAGGTCTCCAATGAAAACCCTGCATTCCCGCATCATAGAGGAATGATGAGAAAGGACTGCTTAGGGCTGAATAACAGGAGCTATTAGTGATGTGTAGACATGGTTATAAACTGATTAGTGGTGGGCCATATAAAATAGGATGTGGCAGTTTAACAGTAATAGGGGATTACATCACTGGAGCATGACTGCAAGTTAAAGAACATGTGGGTGGTTTTGTAAGTCAGAAGAAATTGAATAAAGTCATTGTCAACATGAGCTGATGGGGTATAGATGACAGTATCACTCTGAGGTATGTTTGTAGGTGAAACACGAGACTAGGCAAGCACTTGAATGAAAACACAACTTTGATTACCAGACTAAATGTACAATCTATAATCAGCGATTAAGAAAGCGTGTCAGACTTACATATTTACTGCAGCAAACAAGTGGAACATTTTAATATCTACCTGGCTAATATGCTGCTGTTCCCTATGCACCACCAAAAAAACCTTGACTCCACCAAGGTTTTGCTTCCACAAGAACTTTGAAGGTGCCCTGTGCTTAGCAGCAGATCCTATCTCCTGTAAGTGACATGGTGGAACCGCCATGAATTGCACTTGTACTAATACACCTCACAGATGTTCGATTGGATTGAGATTCGGGGAATTTGGAGGCAACACCTTGAACTTCGTCATGTTCCTCAAACCATTCCTGAACCATTTTTGCAGTGCAGCAGGGCGCATCATCCTGTGGAAAGAGAACACCACCATCAGGGGATACTGTTGCCATAACAGGGTGTACCTAGTTTGAAACAATGTTTAGGTAATTTATATGTTTCAATCGAATGTCCACAGAAAAGCCATTGCATTGGTCTGTGGTTATTCTCTCCTTGGATCACTATCAGTAGTTACTCACCATGGCTAACCATGTGCAACCCACAAGCCTCGCTGTTTTGGAGATCCTCTGACCCACTCATCTGGCCATGATGATTTGACCCTCATTAAAGTCACTTAGTCTCCTGCCCATTTCTTCTGCATTCAGCACATCAATTACAAATGCCAGCTGCTGGCCTGTTGCCTGATATATATCCCAGATCATGACATGTGCCATTACTACAAGATAGTCAACAGTGTTCACTTCAAATAGCAGTCATATGCATATAGGTGGTCATGTGTATATAGCCTATATATGTACATTAGATGATGTACATTGTTTATATATACACACCAATCAGTCATAACATTAAACCACTAATTGATGATTTGAATGACATCGATTATCTCAGTATAATAGCATCTGGCAAGGGTACCATTATACATTAGTATACAGTATGTACTGTTAGGCAAGTGAACAGTCAGTCCTGGAAGCTGATGTGTTGGAAGAAGGAAATATGGGCAAGAATAAGGTTTGAGTGACTTTGACACGGGCAAAATTGTTATGACTAGACGACTGAGTCCGAACATCTGCAAAGTGGCAGGTCTTGTGGGGTGTTCCTGGTATGCAGTGGTTAGTATCTAGCAAACCAGGTCCATGGAAAGCCAACCAGTGAACCATCAACAGGATCGTGGATGTCCAAGGGTCATTGATGCACGTGGGGAGCGAAGGTTAGCCCATCTGGTCTGATCCCACTGGAGAGCTACTGTAGCTCTAGTTACTGAAAACGTTAATGCAGGCTAGACAGAATGGTGTCAGAACACACAGTGCATTACCGCATGCTGCGTAGCCCCAGACTAGTCAGTGTGCCCAGGTGACCCTGGTCCACGGCCAATAGCGCCTACATAGACCCATGAGTGTCAGAACTGGACCATAGAACAATGGAAGCAGGTGGACTGGTTTCATGAGTCACATTTTCTGTTACATCGTGTGGGTGTGATATCTTTTAGCAGGGTAATGCACCCTGCCACACTGCACAAATTGTTCTGGAATGGTTTGATGAACGTGAAAAAAAGAGTTCAAGGTGTTAACTTGGCCTGTGTTTAACTATGTGTTAGACAAACAAGTCCAATCCATAGAGGCTTCACCTCACAACTTACGGGACTCAAAGGGTCTGCTGCTAATGTCTTGGTGCCAGATACCACAGGACACCTTCAAAGGTCTTGGGAGTCCATGCATCGACAGGTCTGTTCTGGCGGTGTGAGGGGGATTTACACAGTATTAGGCAGGTGGTTTTAATGTTGTGGCTGATCAGTGTATCTATACAGTATTGCTACAGTTACAGTTAGCTTTGTGGAAGAGATGCTAGTAACTGGATATGCTTCATTGCTTGTTTAGAGCGAGTAAATTCACTTTATTTCAATTTAGACATGGACATGGTGTAATATTGAATTTTGTCAAAAGAAAGAGAAGGACAGTGGAGTCCATGAAGCCCTCAGTGTTAGACAAATTGGTCTCCTTTGGCCTGAGGAGCTGTGAGGAAACCAAACAATACTGAAGAATTATGAAACAGATACGGAACAGATGCATCGGCAAAAGTCTCACAGGTGCTGCAAAACCCATTGCTTAGAACAAACGCGAGAATCTGCCTCGATATCAAACACATTCGTACGCAAGTACTCACACAAACAGAGAAAAAGGCCAATATTGGCAAAAGATCAAAACAATCTCTTAGCTCGCTGGAATGGTCACTTAGTGATAACCCAAATGCAATACTTTCCCCCAAAACAATCAACTTGTGGAGAAACCAATAGCCAATGATGGCCTCTTCAGCAACCAATTGACATGGGGAGGGGTGGTGTTGCTGAAATTAATGAGCCTATCAGTGAGGCTGATTGCTCCCTAGCAACAGTGAAGTATTAGTCCTTGACACAAATGGGAATTTAGTAAACAGATTATAAAATGATTATAAAAAACAAAGAAATGCTTATTACATATTTATTCAGGAGAGGAAGCAAATTCAATTCTAATTACCATTAAGGCATCAGCGTGAGCTGTAATCTGTGGAAAGTATTTTGCTGCACTCCAAACACCACAGTAATAACCTTTAGAAATTGCAAAGACATGAAGAAAGAGTCAGTTTTGCCGTTTACCAGTCATGCTTGCATCCTACAGCAGGCAAACAAATCACAGGCCTGTGTTCTTGGTGAAAAATGCAGTCACTCACCCCCAAACCAGTGCTGCCTAATAATAATAATAATAATAACGAAGCAGTGTGTTACGTCTAGCCGGTGCATGGTCAGGCGAACAAAGGCGGTGGCCAGGAATGCGGGTTAGATGAGGGATTTATTAACGCAGACAGGACTCAGGGAAGTACACGGCGAACTACACATATGAGTGATCTGGGGAAAACGGACACCGACGCGGACTAAATACAGGCAGGAATCAATCGACAACAGGTGGCCACGGTCAGGAGCAGACACGAGGTGACGAGGGGGGCGTGGCACACACGAGGCTCGGACGGGCGGATCATGACATGGTGTCAAAAGTGTGAAACCTTGTGACTCTATCTGGCTTATAGGATTGACACAGTATTAAGATAATGTGGAAATTAGTTTATTAAAAATTACTGGCCAGAATCGGGTCTTGTTTTGAAGCCCAGCAAAGAAGTATACAATGCTCTTTGATTATCTCATTCTGACATTATCCTACCCCAAAGCTATTTATTTGAATTTCCATCAGTTTAAACACATCAGTGATTAAATAAACAGATTAAATAAACAATTTTCTTTCCAATTTCTACTGATGTATTTTTACTGTTGTTTTTATTAGTTTATAAGCCGCGATGCTTTTTTTTCTTTTACCTTTCTGCCTGGCTCTGAAAGTTGGGCTGTCAGTGACTTCCCATGATGCATCACTCTGCATGATACCCTTATCTGGCTCAAGCGTGATTACTTCTATCTGTGACTTCAGAGGCACTTACAGAGGACTTGGGGGGGGGGGGGGCAGCCAGGAGTCTAGGAGACTCTAAAGGTGCATTTCTCAAAGAGGAAAAATGAGGATGCATAGAGAGAGCAAACAAGCCCAGTTTAACAACGTCACATCGGAGTTATACCTGTAATCTGAAAGGAAAGTGTGCTTGGATGAACAGATGGATAAAGGCAGGGGGTAATCAATCAGATACCGGAACTTACAATTACCTCCCTACGCTCCTAGCACACGTAGGTTATTACTAACCCCGTTAAAGGTGCTTAGAGAAACCAAATGGAAGCCATTTCAGTCCCACCTTTCAGAATTCATCTAAGCATCTGTATTTTATATTCATAAACAGGTGACACGCCAGAGCTGATACACTGCATCCAATTTTAAACTGAAAACATCCATTCCTGTCTCCCTAGTGCCATTGGTGATAATTTCAGTCCAGTAAAATTCATGCGGTATTCATGCTGAAGTTGGTTTATGTAAAAGCCAGAACTGATATCCAGTTCCACACCGATGGAATAAAAGCACTGAGGTGCAATTTTATTTTATTAACAACCTGATACCATTTTCAGTCATTAAAACAGTTCTTTCCTTGCTAAACAAAGGTTTTCTTTTATTTCCATTATGCTCCCATTACTACCAGCTGATTTAAGTATTGTTGAATTTATGTGAATGTATTAATTAAAGTATACATTTTCTCACTGATATGTAATTTGCTGATGGAATTTGAAACAGGTAAAGGTTCTAAAACAGCACAGAGATGCCAGCTGCATTATGGGCATAGAGATTGATTTGCACTATATCTTGAACTCTTTATTTTTCCTTTTTACTTCCGAAAATAACAATGAAAATTATATTTCCAAAATCCGTGTTGACAGCTGACACTGCAGGGGTAGCTTTGATGCTATACTAAAATTGTGAGTTGATATATAACTTACGGTACATAACAGCAAGTGCTTTCCATTATGTATCTGATTCTTAAACGTTATCAATCTTTGCCAGTTTCTTCTCATTTTCAGTAGATTGTTGCAAGTGTTTGGGAGGAGTCGTGGCTTTCAAGCGACTGCAGATGCTATATCTGGAGTAGGCTCTTTTATAACACGCCTTACACATTTTCCAGATGAGTGTCATCGAGGTCTCGTCAAGTGTTGTTAGGGATTTAATGGGCATGTGTTTGTGTATAAGTGGGTAAATAGATGACAAAATGGCTGTGCGAGAGGCTGAGTGCGTGGGTGTTTGTACGTTTGTGTAAAGAAAACAAAAAAAGATTGTAAAGACTGTACCATTTGCAGCTTGGAGGCGACATTTTTATTAGTTATTCCCTATCTAACTGATTTTGACCTCAGCCACCCAGGGTAATTTTTGCAGCTGATTCCGGAACACATTTACTGCTCTGTTCTGGACCTCACTTAGCAGAACTCTTAAGGCCTAATAAGTGTGATAATTGGTTCCTACAATCCAGTGTTAAGTGACGGGAGGGGTCAGACATCACCTTATGACACAGAAAACAAAGTGAGTGCATTAGAACTTAACGAGCACCATTGGCCTGACAGCTGACACCCATAATCTCTTCTGAAATTCAAGGCGAGAAATCACATCAGACTTGGAGTAAAAATAATTAATTCTAAGGTTGCAATTTTTTCATAAATATAAAATTTTATTGAAAGGGAGACTGGAGGGTTCTGCTATACCTAATAAAAACAAAGTCCCGCGCCAGTGATTCTTCTAAAAATGTCAAGATTAAATGATTTATTTATGGCAAGACCACGCAAAATTAGAATACCAGGGAATTCAAATGATAACACTTAGGCTGACAATCAAAACAATTATATATAACAAGATAACACAGTGGGACCATAATTGGCAATTAGTGTGCTTATCTTAGACAATGACTGGGTTGCAGTTATCTAACAGGTTCAGATTATTAAGAAAATACCTAAATTGTGAATAATCAAATCTTCAGAAACTGAGGTAATTAATTAAATTGACGTTTCCTGAGCAAAATCTGTTGCCTGAATCTAATTTTAATAATTATTGACCTCTGGTTGTTAGCAGCAGTTAGAAAGAATTTGAGAAAATCATACTAATTATATTACAGTGTCTAAGCTGAAATGATATGTTTAATTGATCCTGTTTAACATTTTTAATGTGTTTCACATGTATCAGCAGCTGAGAGGCTTCAGTGTGTGTACAGATACCTCTCCTCCTTTTAACGGCATGCGGTATTTCTGGAACACTCCATGAAGATTAGCTGAATACAAATTATACCCAATTTCACCTGACGTTTCTGCAGTGCTCTATCCATAATACAGTCCATCCCAAGCAGATGGTTAATGCCCGGGAATCTTTTTTACAGCAGTCATTAATACAAAGGTAATATATCCATCCATCCATCCATCCATCTTACATTTTGGTAATAGATATGAAGGTATGTTGGAGCTTATTCCAGGCAACCAGTCTATTGCAGGACACACGCTCACGCACGCAATCATAGACCACTGAGATGCCAGTTAGCCTAATTTGATGTCTTTCGACTATAGGAGGAAACCAGAGGACCTGAAAGAGACCCATGTGACACGGAGGGAACAGGAAAATGTAATAGTAGACTGCAGAGCATGCAGAAAGGTTCATTGGCACAGCGCATGTAAACTCTAGCAGCAATATTTTAGGAAGAAAGGTTAAGGTCGGCCTAGTTTGAAAAACATGGCCATTACATGACTGATAGGGGCTGCGAAGAAGCATATTAAGAGAAATGTGTGTTGCAAATACAATAAAACTGCACATCTTAACTGACCATGACCCTTATCGGTAAAAGTATATTGAAGATGGATGATGGATGGACGGATGGATGAATGGATGTCTTCAATGACATGTGTTAGACAGATATGTCATTTTCACTTTGCAAATATTTCTGCATGCACCACGTTTTCCTTTACATGATAACTTGCTTGCTTATGCTTCCAGCATTTTCTGTGTGAAATGGTTTTGCCTGTGGTGCTGATGTGCACATTATTAAAAGCATCCCTGAAAATGGTGACTCGGTATGATAAAAGTAATCTCTGTATATTTGTTGCTCTTTCACTCTCAGTATTTTCTTCTTGTTACAATGCCTTTCTCTGGGAAGATCAGGGCCCGTTAAAACCCTCCAACACAACCGAACTTTCAATGGCCAAACACACCACCTCCTGCAAGGGAGAAACCAAAAAATGAATCCAGATCTGGCTTTGAAAAGTTTTCCGTGATTTACTAGTAAATAATTTTTCTGAAGCACAATTGGTTGCGTAATGCAGGATAGTGAAATTCATCTCTAAACAAAAACACATAACAAGGATCAATTAATTTTTTTGTCCTTATAAGATTCCACTGCAGTGGTGGCAGTAAATATTGCCAATGAGGATGTGAGGGTTACAGAATTTCAGGTTATGTCATTTACTTGCCGTGATGGGGTCACCATGGAAACAGAGTTTCTTTGTTTTATTGTTCTACATCAGTAGGGGGGGTGACTCTCTTTCTCTCATTAATTGTTCCTTTTTCTCTTGCAGAGAAAGAAGCCCTGTAGGCTGTAATGACACGTCCGGTTGCCCTGATCTAAGAATTTGCTTCGCTATCTCCCATTCGATCGACAGTTTCCCGTCAGTGTTAAGGAGTCATTAAAACATGTTGCAAGTCGGTACTAAAGTCTCCTTCTGAGCCTCTACTCGCTTCCTGAATTCGGCTCTCATTTGGACGCCATCTTCAATTCATCTGTTGACTGGAGGAGTTTTTTTCCCCCCCATATTATTACTGTTCCTCTTCGCACTCGTTCTGCAGCTCAATCTTTCCTCACTGTTATCTCCCAGACTCCATAAAAAAAGGCACCGTTTGCTCCAAAGGTATCACCCCGCAGCAGCACTGCGTAGTACGGACCTCGCAGAGTCGTAGCAGCATTTTCACGACGCTCCAGTAGTGCACAAACCCAGTTGTCGGATCATCGCCCCAGTCGTTGACGAGACATTTTTGGTGGCTGGAGATTGTCCCAGTTCCCCTGCCTGACACCCAGGGGTCGCCACTGGGATAATTAAGAGATGTTTTTTTTTTTAGAGTAAAGCATTATGCATCAGGGATGGTGAAGCGGTCTCACATTCATTCCCATTCCTACCTTGTCATGTTGGGGAATTTAGGTGAATGTGTTTCTGGAAATTGCCCATAATTTGTGTGATTGTATATGTCTTGTGATGGCTGATATCCCATGGGCGGTGTCTCCTGGACACCCTACAGGCTTACTGTCACCCTGTACAGTGCCCAATAAATAACCCATTTATTCGTATTTCTCAACAGACTTTCCCATGCAGAGCTCACAGAAAGTCTTGGGATAATTCTATACTAATGTTGTGAAGTTATTGGTTTCATAACAAAACTCCATCAATGAGCAATGTTCAACATATCTGTACAAATCCTGCACACAAACATTTTCTTTTTATTAATTTAGTTTGACTGACTCGTTCAGTTTAGTTCTTGCCATTTTACTGTTAATTGCAGCTGTTGTCATTGGCGGTCAAAGGGACACTAAACACAGATATCTGGTGTTTTATGTTATTGCAAAGGTGTTACTAATTATAAAGCCCCCAACAAGACTGCTTGTCAATGAACATTTTTAACTCTTTACTTAACTTAAAGTCTGTTAAGAAAGATGAATGGATGCATTATTTATTACTATCCCTACAGTAATAATGACAGCCTATGAACCCTGCATTATGCTTTTTTTATATTTGTGAAACTGAGTTGACAATATAATCTGAGTAAAAATCTTGTGTTTGGGGTCATAACTGAAGACCATAATGGACGTACCGCTGGCCTAAAGCTACCGTGGAAACGTGTGTGCCTCTGGGCACTTTTCAAGCGCTCTGAGTTTGCTGGCTCTATCTGTCACTGGGCATGTTAATGAAACGGAATGTTCTGGGTGGCTCGCTGGGGTCCGAGCAGCCTGGGAAAATAACGCTGACCGCTTCACGTCCTGATGGCAAAACTGCAACGTTAATCCGAAGCAACTTAAAATTTTATCGCTCTTTTATGCATGCGGATGGTTAAGCGAAGAGATTTAGGCCAAGTTCAGCACAAGGGTACTGTGCAGTGGGGGTGAGATGAGACTGTGTGCTCAGCTTTACTGCAGCAGAGATGCTGGGGATGTGACTGTTCTGCCGTCTGAGGACAAGGGCGTATAACCTGAAACTCCCAAGAGACACCATGTTATATCACAATTCGGAAGAGGTATTTAACCCGAATTATTCAGTTTGAGCAGGGGAAAAAAAAAACAGCAGTGATAGTCAAGGTCAGATTGAGATAGAGAGAGAGAGAGGGGGAAGAAGGATGAGTGGAGAGATGTGTGCTGAAAGGAATGGGAAGTTATAACGGAAGAATAATTTTTGGGAAAATAAGCATGCACCTGCATGTATGGTCTGTGACACATTGCAGCGCTAACAAATTCATCCGCGTGCTTTTCACCGTCTGCTCCGATTCAGGTCACTAGGAGTCAGTTCTGGATCCCTCCTAAAAGTGCTAAACACGAGCTCCTTTTAAAATACCACAGTATCACTGGGCTGTAATAACATCCACATGAGACACGTGCGCTGCACCATGTGACATGCGTGTGACATCGTGTGAGGGGCAGAGGTGGAGATTTCAGGTCCAGAAAGTAAAAATCCAAACCAGGATTTTGTTCCAACCAACCAGCTGAGTATCTGTGACCGTGACTCTTTATACTCAACTGGTTGATTGAAACAAAATCCTGGTTTGGATTTTTACTTTCTGGACCTGAAATCTCCACCTCTGGTGAGGGGACGGCCAAAGTCCGTCTGACCTTCTAAGTATGTATCTCTCGTAACAGCCGAAGCTATGCTATTAATCATTAGGCTCCACGCTCAGTGCCGGCTTAAGTACATGTGAAATTGCATTTCTTTCTTGTCAGACACTGTCTCCAGTTAACCCTCCCCCAGAATGCACTGCAGGAATCCCATCAACCCCCTGGGTGTGCAGCATGGTGCCACGCTGCTGTTTACACGAGTGCACCATGGGAACTTGGATGTGCTCCTGTTGTGCATCTGGCCTTTCCACCATCACTCTACTGGGAAAAGCCTTCAGTGTTGGGCGCCGTCAGAAACCCAATTACATTTGTTGGAAGCAAACAGAGGCATTGTGGGTGACTTTCAATGACCGGCTGCAGGGTCATTTTCATACCTCACCTTTGCTTGACCTTTCAAACAGATTGTGCATGCTCGAGGACACATGGGTATAATTGCAAACAAAACACACTATTAAGTAAGAATGAGCTCTGCTAATTAAGATCTGAGCACGGTATATCCCTTTCAAAATATTGAAAATTAATGATATGATTTATGGAGTTAACCCAATTAAAAGTTTATTTGCAAATGAAAATTCCCCGGTCGTTAGTGTGGTAGCATAAACTCTGGACCCTAATTTTATAATGTTATTCATAAATAAAAGTGTTATTTATTTGTGTGCACATTCCAATAAATATGCTGAATTCAGTATCATTCAGGGTTTGCTAAAATCTGTGTTTATGGCGAATCACTTTCTCCAATATATCAACGGGCATAGAACCAGCAAAGTTACGAAGAGTCTGACATTTTCGTAATAGAAAGATTAGCATTAGCAGGATAATTAGCCCTCTGAAGTACTTTAGCGGGATGGAGATTACAGAATATATTAACTGCACAAGGTCTAGCTTGGCCAGTAAGGACCTCAAAGAATATAGACCTGGCATGAAAGAGAGCAGATAGGGATGGAAGTTGTGTGTCACTGTGTTTCACTGTAGGAAATAAAAACAAAACTTTAGCTATTTCCCTGAAGGGGGCAGATGCCCAGTCTACAATCCCAGTAAAACCATTCTGTGAACCAATACAAGATATTCAGCCTAGCTACATTTATGCCTAGTCGACCATGCATGTTTAGACACTGACTCAAATTTTACTATTTTACCTGTTTACTGAAATATATTCCAATTGAAGTTATACAATGGGCATGGACATGAATTGCCGACTCTCAGATTTCATTTCAGGGTTTCCACATTCAAACTGGGTGAAGGGTTTAGGAGTTTCAGCTGGTTAACATGCGCCACCCTCTATTTAAAGGGGCCAAAAGTAATTGGACAATTCACTTAAAAGCTATTTTATGGACAGGTGTGTGAAATTCCTTCGTTCTTTGTTTATCAATTAGGCAGATAAAAGACCTGGAGTTGATTTGAGGTGTCCTGTTTGCATTTGGACGACAACAGTGGTGGATGATCGCAGAATCATTTCTATGGTGAAGAGAAACCCCTTCGTTACAGTTAACTAAGTGAACAACACTCTCCAGGAGGTTGGCGTATCAATACCCAAGTCTACCATAAAGAGAAGACAGCATGAAAGCAAATACAGAGGGTTCACTGCAAGATGCAAGCCGCTCATAAGCCTTAAGAATAGAAAGGCTAGATTAGACTTTGCAAAAAAAACAGCATTCTTTGGACAGATAAATCAAGATCAACCTGTATCAGAATGATGGAAAGAAAAAAATATGGAGAAGGGCTGGAACAGCTAATGATCCAAAGAACACGGCAACATCTGTAAACATGGTGGAGGCAGTGTGATGGTTTGGGCGTGCATGGCTGCCAGTGGCACTGAGTCTTTAGTGTTTCTGGAGGATGTGACACAGGATGGTAGCAGCAGAATGAATGCTGAGGTGTTCAGAGACATCATGTCTGGTCAAATCCAGCCAAATTCAGCCAAATTGATTGGGCGGCGTTTCATAATACAGATGGACAATGACCCAAAACACACAGCAAAAGCAACTCAGGACTTTATTAAAGCAAAGAAGTGGAACATTCTCAAGTGGCCAAGTCAGTCACCTGATCTCAACCCCATTGATCATGCATCTCACTTGCTAAAGACTAAACTACAGACAGAAAGACCCTCAAACAAACAGCAACTGAAAGCTGCTGCAGTAAAGGCCTGGCAGAGCATTAAAAAGGAGGAATCCCAGCGTCTGCTCATGTCCATGAGTTCAAGACTTCAGGCAGTCATTGCCTGCAAAGGCTTTTCAACTAAGTATTAGAATTGAACATTTTATTTGCAGCTATATTAATTTGTCCAATTACTTATGAGCCCCTGAAAGGAGGGGATTGTGTAGAAAAAATCCTTTAGCTCCCCACTTTTTTATACAATGTTTTTGTCCTACCCACTGAATTAAAGCTGAAAGTCTGCACTTCAACTGCATCGCACTTGTTTCTTTTAAAATGTATTGTGGTAATGTACAGAACCTAAAAATGGAAAACTTCGTCAGTGTCCAAATATTTATGGCCCTGACTGTATGTTTGTAACATGTTATTTGCCTCATATGAATGTCACTTGGGGAAATAAATAGAATGTAAAAAATAAATGTACTCTCTAGTTATCATATGGGGTAAATGGTATTTGGAAAAGAGGGTTTATTCTAAATAAAAATCATTTTTGCACATATCTGTTGTTTAATGCCAGTGACCAGTATCCAAACTGATTCTGCTTATCTGGTGCATGAGGACATTTTTAGGTTTTTTGTGCTACAAAGTAACTTTTTCAGAGCAGGATTATCTCTGGAATTATTTGGGATTTACTGACTGGGTGTTGCTGTCACTGAGGCATAGTGTAGAAATAGTGATTAGAGTGACTGAGTGATTCATAATAAAGTCATTCAGTGACTTAATGAGGGTGGTAATTGGTTTCTGCATTTGAGCATCAAATTAACAGTGGTGTTGAGGATAAATGATTATTAACAGAGCTATGGGGCATTGTCTGTGGTTTTTAGAATAGTGGGGTTTTTGGCCTTAAAAATGTATTGATTTTTAAATGGTTCTTGAGAAGGCAATACAGGGTTTGGCTGAAAATATAAAATGACTTTCAGACCAATGGATTTTATGTTATTTATTGATGTTTTTCTCTTTTATTGGTTTTTATGAAGTCCATATTCGAATGTTTTTGTGTGTAAAGCATGTCCTTACCATTATTTTCTATTTCAGCTGCATTTTCCTAATTGCTGTTTTTAAAATTTCTCTCCACACCTTCCCTCTTGCTGGTGAAGCTGGACACCACTGAGGAAGCGAACATCCAGGACACAAGAAGAATGACATTTACAACACAGAAAAATGATAAGGAGGAATAAAAACAGATAAAACAGATATCAGTGATACTGCCCTGGTCTGGAGGTTTGGTTACAGCAAACCAGGTTTCTGGGCAGACGGAAAACACATGCTTGGATTTGAGGGAATCAGGGATGGAGGATTTCTGAGGCCAGAAAGGGATTAGGACTAGATCTGTCTGCCTTGCATCACTTTCTCGGGCCAGACGAGCTTCGTATGATCGCTATGTAACTGGAAATAGCAGCGTGTGGACAGCCAAAAAAATAGGAAGTGCTTATAGGAGAAGAGAATGCGATGGCGACCATCCCGCTGGACACGTCTGGTGAAATATTCATTGAGATTTCCCTTAACTTGTTACAGTAGACGATGCTCTGTGAGTGGCGATCCCACACCTAAATGCTGGTCTTGCCCATCTTAAGGCAGGATATTCCCCCTGAATGGGATTTAACTAACCTGACATTGATACGGATCACAGTCTTACTGCACTCTGTCTTTTATAATTGCCTTCCTCTCCCCCACTTTTTCTGTGTCTGTCCTGCTTTGTAGAGTACAGGAGGATGTCTGACATTCCTGATGGGATGCTGTATCTGTCAAAATAAGTTCAGACCCTGCGCTGTGGTGGGCAGACTTGGGGTTAGTTTCAGAAAACCTATAAAATAATATCTAAGAGAAGTTCTAACTGTGGCTTCACCACTTAGAAAGAATATATTAGGCTAATTATGGTTTATCGTTCATTTGTGTTACACATTTGGTTGTAATGGCCTCTATATAGATATCACTGAAGTTCATTATTTAGATTTTATTATTATTATGCATGGAGATCTGGTCTTCTCATTAAAAAGAGTGACAAAGTATCCATTTATCCACCAAACACAAATAACAGACACAATAACCTACTGGGTGTTGAAACTGAATGAGCCACCTGACAGCCCTGCCTAGCATTATATCATCTCTGAATAATCTTATTTATCTTATTATGAGGGGTAGTTCAATTAACTGGACCACTGCTCCTGGGATCAGAAGGTTGTTGGTTTGAATCTCGTGCTTGGTATAGTAGCTACATCTCCTCAACCCTGCAAAAAATGCTCCAGGGGTACTGAATGGATGGCTCACCCTGCACTCAGTCCCCAATCCTTGCTGTCACCTCTAAGTGAGCAAGATGGGATATGTGGGGGAAACCCTTTCCAGTGTCCCAGCACAAATGGCAAATAAAAAGTTTCATTCCATTACGAGGCCTTTATCTGGCCCCTCCCCTCAATGCAATACACCCTATGGAGAGATTAGAGAAAGGTCCAGGATGCGAAGAACGCGGCGAGGTTTTCAGGTGCAAATAATAAACACGTTTGAGCTGTTTCCGCCGAGCGTGGAAGTTTTTGGTCGGGTGGGAGAGCCTGACATTCCGAATTATGTATGTCTCAGAAAGATGCCTGTGTGAGTTTCAGACTTAATGTCTTTGTTAAGCACAGTCTTGAGTAGGAAATTAAATAGGACGTTAAATGCAAATAGAGATAACACCAACCCGAGGCTTGAAATGAGCAAATATAACTTACGCAGCTCGGAAGGTTTTTTCTTCCCTTTGAAAGCAGGGAATATGCTGTCACCAGACCGGTTCAGACCGGTGTGGCCAATCAGTGTGTAATAATAAAAAAACCAATAGTGAGATGAAATGAGCACTATTCCCTGCTGGAGGGCAGAGCACACAAAGGGGGTGTTTGGCTTGTTGTAAGCAGCTCGGAGTGGGACTATTAGTGTAAATGCTTTTATTGTTGCATTTTATACCTGAATAAGTTCAGATACTCGGACTCTATCCATTAATAGGCCACATTAGAAGCGTGTGTGTATTTTATAATAAATTCTAGGGCCTTTCAGTCTCTTGTTGACTGAAGGGCTTGTCTGACTGACTGCACCATAACAAGTCCCATAGCAATATTGTATGTTTTTTTAATTATTTCAGAAGCGAAGACCTGTGGATTCTAGATTGTGTTTTATTTTTTCTTGACAGCTTCTTCTTGACATTCCGTTAAGTACCAAAACCTGACCAAGCGATGGAGGCGCTGGAGATCTTGCTAGGGTTAAACGGGAATGACTCTGAGTTTCCCATCAGCAGGAGGAACACATGAAACGAAAAGGGATCTGTGGAGCTCACTTGGGCTGAACTGAGATCTCCCAAAAGTACAAGGTGACAGGCGTGGCCGCCAGCCAAGCACACTTCGCTAGTTAGGAGGGAGATGCATATCTGGCCCCCGCCAAATCACTTCCTATCTTGTAGTATGGCTGCCATGTGCTACCTGGCAGGAGATCAGAGCCTGGAATAATGTATATAACATTAAGTTCATTACAGCCATTAGAGGGCCCCCTCGAGTCCAGTCTGAGTGCTGC
Source organism: Stomatorhinus walkeri (assembly GCA_026784285.1). Lineage (NCBI taxonomy): Eukaryota > Metazoa > Chordata > Actinopteri > Osteoglossiformes > Mormyridae > Stomatorhinus > Stomatorhinus walkeri. The sequence goes on along the minus strand of JAODUD010000001.1, from coordinate 48,767,686 downwards.
ATTGTAGGCTACTTACCTCACCAGTTAAAGCCCCCCTTCTGCCAGCCGTGTCCCTCAGACATCTTAAAGAGTTCTTACTGAGTGACCAGCATTGGATCAGGTCCGCGTTTCCATGTCGATACCCTCCAACATGGATGTGCTATCCAAATGCCCTTCCCCTGATTCACAGGTGTCAAAATGTCACGTTTTATCGGTGAAACTCGTGTTCTTTTTAGCCCATCTTACTATCCCACGTGCCCAAAAGATGGGATGTGAGAGAAGAATTAGTCTACAGATTTTACAGCTAAAATTTCACAAATTTCACATTGGTGCACCACTGTGAATAAGGAGAACCTATGCTATTAATTTGATAGCTCAATGATTTCACCAAATTTCCAGGTGTTTTATGACCCATCTGACTGTTTGCATTGCAGCTAACTTGACGTGTATGTTGCTATGTTCTGGACCTAAATACATTTTGGATTCTTGTGCTCATTAATAGTCAGAGAGTTCTTCTCACGATGGTCTCCTCATGTTCGTCTCTTCCTTTAAAGGTCCTGAAGCCCATTAGTTCCACAAAACTGATTAGCATTAATGGACTTGAGGCATCATGACTTGTCCTTAAAATTCTGTTTATTAGCATTAGCGAGGCAAAAAATGTCATGAAAGGGGAGTGAAAAGATGGCCGTCGGCGTACGTGTTTGGCGAGGAAGGTTTGTGTGCTGAATGAGACTGTTTCCCATGCAGTCTTCATCTGGTTACCCCCACAGATGACGTGCAGTACTGCACATTGCATGCGTTTCCTGCACAATGTGATTCCTTTCATCTGTGTCGACTGTGTTGGCAAGAACAGCATCCTATCTAGGACTCGAGTGCAGTTATAAATGAGGCAAATAAGAAGGAACGTGACATGGTCACATTTTGAGGTTTGTTGTTGCTTTATTTGTTGTTTAATAGTGGATGTGCAACTATGTAATCCATATAGATGGAACCAGTTATAGTTCCTATGGCCACAATTTTCAAGGTCACTCTTCTGTAGTCAGCCTTTTCCCAGACACACTCACAGCATGTAACTCAATCCATGGAAACCATGTCTAAGCTGGATCTGTGAATGACTGTGTCTGGAATATCTGCATTATTGAGCAACACCTTGGGAAATGATGATTCACCTTGGGAAAGATGAGTCATGCTACAACCATGGTTATGTGAAAGGGCAATGTGGCATCATCAGTTTGGGGGTGGGTCTTTCGGGAGGTGCTAATGTGACTTGGGGGGAGGGTGTGACGTGGAGGGTATGGGGGCATGTTATTCATGGGGGAATTAACGTGACTTGGTGGAGCATGTGACATCATCAGTTTGGGTGCAGTCTTTCTGGAGGGTTTCATGGGAATTGGGGAGAGCATGTGACATCATCAGTATGGGGGGGGCGTGTCTTTCAGCAGGTGGAAACATGACTTGGGGAGGGGGTGTGTAAACAGAAGCAGCTGCTTCTCATACCTTAAAGTGAACATATCATCAAAAGTTTTCTCACCATATTATTCGCAGTGATTCCAGACCCCCAGGGTTACTCCTCTCCATTGGCCCAGCTCCTCTTATTCCCACTCCTGCGAAACCTCCCTTCCCACATAAACAACAGCATTAATCTCCGGCCCAGCGGAACCAAGCCGCTCCATTTAATCTCGCCTCCCCACTCTGCCTTCCCGCTCTGCCTCCCCCCTGGCTGTGGGCCCCAGAAACCCAACCGGGCCCCCTGGCTCCCCGTGGCCAAAGCTCCATGTTTATGGGGGGAGGGTTACTCTCATCACACAGTAAGTGGGAGCTCGGCAGAGAGAAGTGGGCCATCTTCTTTGCATTTTAGATGTTTTTCTCTTTTCCTTGATAGTTCCAGCACTGTGGCAGGCTGTAATTTGTGGAGCACCAGCCAGGAGTAATAAATCATGGCATCTGTTGATGACAGTTCTAAATGAGCATTCTCATTGGGCCAGACAAGTACATCACTTTGTGTGTTATTTACTCGGGGCTCCACCGTGCCATCTGTAGACATGAAGCTGGATGATTGCGTCTCCCGACATCAATAGCATTTTAAAGAGAGGCCCGTCTCCGCTGCCGTCTCTCTCCCTCCTTCGACTTTACTGTCACTTACAGGAGGCCGTCAATCCCGCCGTTTGAAACCACCGCTGCAGAATAACCCTGCATTTCACGTGATTCTGCACCTGCCTGTTTCCATCTCCGGCATGATCTGTGATTTGGAAAATGGTCCCGCAAACGGGCGTTTATAAGGTGACGTTAAAATATTTAAAAATGTGTTGACTGGGAAATTATAAGTGTTTAACATGTGAAATATTTCATGCAGGTTATATCTACAATCCAGCAACCCACATAAGCTGGTGGGTATTCCTATAGTCTAATGTAATATATAGGCTAAGGTTACAGCTACCGAAACTGGGTGATTTAAAACGATGTAGAATTTTGAATTTGGAGACAATATATGGTAGGAATTATTGTTAAGCTGGGGCCCACACCTCGTTTCATTAAAGAAATAAATCTTAAGTTTGAGAATATTACAAAATTTTCTTTCCCTGGGAGAATTGTTCCCTGGTCTTTCTGAAATCCATCTTAATTTTGCCACAGTACTGAATATACAGGTCGATGCTCAGAGAACATTAAATGGTTAAATAAATGGTGGGCAGCTTCAGGAAACCCGGAGTGGTGATGGAGCCTGTATTTTTGTGGTTTTTTTCTTTCTTGTATTGGGCATCTGCATGCATTACTGCAGCAGCAGTGTTTACCAGCGCTCAATCCCACATAGGGGCCCCGAGGTCAGGAGTCCCCCTTCTGGTCACAAACAGTGACTACACCTTGGTGCCCCAAAGTGAGTTTTTAAATGGGGTCCCAAAACAATAAGCCTGTCCTTACATACATGTGGGAATGTGTGTGAAGATCCCATGGATGGAGGAGGACATCCAGAATGGAGTCGAAGAGCGAAAGATTAATCCACTCGATCGCTAAAGACCCTGTGGCTTAGCAGACTGGCACAAGCTCATTGGTCTTTCCTCTCTTGTTTTGGATGATGTCATTGGCAGGCTTCTTGCTGGTGCAGGGGGTGGGTGAGGGCTGAGTGATGGGGTCAGAAGCACCACCCCCAACCATGACTCAAAGTCCTCACTTAACACATTCAACCTGCAAAGGAAACTCAGTAGGTATAGAATAAATTCAGAAGAAACTGTGCAGGGGATGAATTGCCTCGGTGCAGCGCTGACTTTGGGTGACCAGTGTGCCCCCACCACACGGCACAGCGCATGCAGTCAGACTCAAGGGCACTGCAGCCTACGCCAGGGAATCAGCTCACGGCCATTGTGAGGGCAAATGAGAACTCTGTGCTGCAGTACTGGAGGCTTAACAGCAGGGGGCAGTGCTGACATGCCGGTCTGAGAAGCAGGAAAGAATACAAACCAGCTGCACAGAAATAAAGACAGACTTACTAACCTGCTGCCCCCCACTATACTCTCAAGCTTCCAAAACTATTTAAACTGCTCACCTAGAAAAATGCCTCATAAACTACTCAGCACCACAACAGATTGGGGAAAAAAGCCCTGTGTAAACTCTTTAAACCCACCAATAAATGTAACCCATTCGTTGCTATAAAAAACTCACCTTGAGATGTGGAAATGATTGAAAACAATGTAAAAAATAATCATGTAAAAATAATGTAAAAAAAATCATGGCAGAGTACGCTGGGGTCAGAAATGTGTCGGGGACCTTGATGCTCTGGAGGAGGTACGTGGGTCACGGACGCCACAGGAGCTGCCCCCGTCACCGTGGCGAGGCTCACATTCAGCCGTCATGGGGAGGGTAATCAGCGCTGGGGAGGCAGGAGCTCCACCCTTCCTTTCACAGGGATCCCGTTCAAGGAGACGGACGCTGTTGCTGGGTAACAGCCTCTATATCTTCTTTTTTATGTACTCCATTTTTAAATCAGCCTGAATGAAAGCAATCGAAATTGTACCACAGAATCGCTTCGGCGGGGTCAAGGCACCAGCAGATTTAGAAGCATGAACACACAGGGGCACCAGCCCCAGCTGGAAGCTGATTGGCTCCTGGGTTGCCCCCTCTTCAGTCGCTCACCAAGTGAAAACCCTCTTTATGAATTATGGCCCCTTTCATGCTCCCCACCTTAAAAATTCCTAGAATCACTCTTGAGTCGATTCCTAGATTAAACACGCTTGGTTGTTAAATGGTGTATTGCCCGATGTGGGTGGCCCCCCAGGCCTGTTGTTTAATCCGCAGTCCCTAACCTTCCCCCTGACCCTCTGTAGCCGGACTTTCCAGAATAAAATAACCTCAATTGGGTAGTGAATACCTTGATAATGTACTAGCAGTGTAACAGCCAGCTCTGGCTGAGCGTGGAATCATTAATGATGTGTGGCAGGTCACTGAATAGCCCGTGATACAATGGCTCAGAAGCAGGCGTTACACACGGACTTGGCGCTCTGAGATGTGACTGAAAACACAATACCGCCACAAAGACTCATATCTGCCTCGGAATTTCATTACGAACTTTTCGCACTGCGTATTCCTGTCCTGCCCCCTTCCTCTTGGCGGGGATGGCGATCCGGGGCTCTGGTGTGGGATTGGAAAATTAATTATGCGGGCTGTCCGGATGACAATGGGCAGATGCTGATGTCTGTCTCGCCCCAGACCGTAAGTCTTCTGACAGGACGTCACGGTGCATTGTGGAAGAACAAAGGCGCTCTGTCTCTACTCCCGAGGTCTCATGCCTAACCCTCGACGGCCTACCGCGCTGGAGCATGTGCCGTTTGCGGAGGGAGCTCACGCGATGTTGGTGTGTTGTGACGGCGGAAGTTTCCAGATGATACCCTCTTCTGCTTGCAGAAGCACATGTTGTCGGCATGGTTGGACTGGCTTGTGCGCAGATTAGAAAGTGTTCGAATTACAATGCCATGCATTTTCCCTATCTGCAGGTAAGGGCAGCTCCTTTCATCTGATCTGTGACAAGAAGAAGGTCAGTTCAAAAAGGGAAAAGGGAAAATCAATGTTTCCTGTATCAGTCGGCCGATGACTGGGAAAGAAACAATGATAAGCAATCGTATAATTTTTGAAAACGCCATTCGCAACTTGGGTGAGCTCAGCTCTGGCGGGTTTGTTGTTTTGACTGTGATCTGATGAAGCGCTGAGGTCTTGCAGGATGGAGAAAATCCTATGAATGCTTCTGTCTGTCATGAAGGTTGCAAGCCTCCATTCTGGCCCCTTTTCTGCTTGTCTGATCAAACGCAAGCTGATTCAAGACCCAGCTGCTCGTTTGGTCTCGGTCTTCCCTAGATGCTCACGCATCTCCACCCTTCATCTTGCACCAGGTCGCAGCCAGAGGTCATTTAAAGACTCTGGCCCTGGTTTAGCCAGCAAACAAAGGCTTGGAACTTATTCCTGTGCTGGACAGCATCAGCCCTACATCCCTGCCAAACGGTTAGGATCTGTATTGGCCGGATGTCTAATACTCCTAGCGTGCAAAAATCACTCATGCATAGCTCATTCCCTGACCGGTACCCCCAGCTCCCAGAATCTCTCAGTGCCACCTTTCTCTCCCCCCCCCCCCCCCATTTTCAGCAGAAAATTAAAGACCGCTCATTCCAGGCGAAATTAAAATGGAGTACTTTAGCGTTTTAGCACCTGAACACTTGCGCTAGCTGTCTGCTAGCAAAGCGTGACGCTTCGGTCGTCTGCACGCCGCGTGTACTACATATGTGCTTCAGTGGACAGACGTGTTGCACTGTATTAATCTGACTGCTACATGGGGAAGAGGGACACGGCATGAATGCGAAAGGCGATTCCTGCAGGAACACTTTGGCCTCCAGTGTAATAAAAAAACGAAAGACAGACGACAAAGATATAAAAGAAAGCAGGTAGGAGGATATTAACAGATCAAGTAGTGGATCATGAACGCAGGGGACCTATCACCGACAACTAAAAGTGCCCTCCTGAATGACAAGGCCTCATATGAGGGAAGACCTGAGCAGGCATCTTTCCAAGCAGCTCCTCTCACTCCTGACTCAATGCAACAAGACACCAGCTGTATAAGGACACTCCTTCTAAGCAGGAGACCAGAGACACTCTTGCTAAGTAAGCCCAGGAGTCCAGCAGAGCCTGTGTAACAAATACAACAGAACACACTCTGATGCATCCTTGGACGCCAACATCACTGTAAAACAGATGGTGTGGTATCCTGCAGGTGTTTGGGAGCCGTGTGTATTATACTGCCTAATAGACGCGATTCAAGATTCGAGATTCTTTATTTACCTATATCAGTGCATTGGAATTCTTACTCATGCCATCCATTCCATAACAGATAATGGAACAGAATAAAACAGCACAGAATGAGAGAAAGGCACTCACAAGCAATCAATGTGGGAATATAACAAGGAGCTTCAGATGTACATATTTATGGAATAATTACCAAATAAATAGAAATGACGAATAAAGAAAATGGCTAAATAAAGTATAAATATATTAAATAAATTCAAAGGAAATTACTGAAATAGGAAATATTGCAGTATATTAGCTCCTGTAGATGACGGCGTCAGAAAGATCCCAGAGTGTTTGTGGCCATTGCGTGTGTTGACTGTAGCACCAGTGTCTGTCTGTACCAATGGTAATGCAGTTACACCCCCTAGAGATGTCTTACCTGTTTCCTGGTGTAATTACACAACATCTGTTATGCGAGGCCATCACTGCTGGAGACTGTCCAGTCACGGTCCATTGGACTCAAAACTGGTCCCACAGCAGGGCCAACGCAGGAGTAAAATCTTAAGGGCTGGTGGGGGGCCGAATACCACGGGGAATTTCCCATAATTCTCCAATGTACTTCAACATTGGTTAACGCTAATTGCACATAATATGGTTGGGCGACGTGAGATACTGGTTTCATTAGAGCCAGTGTAGTGAAAAGCAGCGGCACGGACGCTAGGCTTACATCTCGCCCCGCGAGGCCTGCAGAGACGACAGCTGAGACGGATGAGCTGAGCTCCAGGCCGAATGGACGAGTGTAAACACAGCCGGATCGCAGACTAGCCATTACGCTAGCGCTCTGCCTGTTAGCTAGACATCGGCACTGGAACAACAGCACTACTGCTATTAAATGAATAGTAAGCGCAATGAATTACAACCGGGCTGCATACTAGCGGCTGAGTGCCTGTAAATTAGTGCACGACTGTACTAGCTAAATCATTTCCCGCCCCTGTCACTCGCTATTTTTGTCCAATGGACTTAAGATATTTTGGGAAATGCACCTGAAAGAAAAAGCCAGCTCATCTGCCCCCAGCCTACTTCCCTCCCCAGCAAGATTTTGGACAAAACTGGTGTCCAAAGGCATAAAATGCTTCCAAGCAACCGGTAGTTATAGAATAATTTAAATAGTTTCAAGTTTCAGAGAAAACAATGAAATCCTAAACATAGTGTTGGCTGGTGTAACAAATGACAGTGCCACTGCTCAGCAAGAGAATAGAACACCTAAAAGATAATACAGTGACATGGGCAAGAAATACAACAAATACTAAACAATGAAATGTTACTAACAGTACAACAATGATGGAAGAGAATTGTGAAAGAAAATGTAACTGTAAATTTATAATAAATTACACTACATGCAGACAATTTTACAGGGTTATAGGATGTTTGCAGTCTCGAGAGTCCATGGAAAGAATCTGTCTGTGAAACATGTGGCTCTCGCGGACATGATGTCGTAGCGTTTGCCACAGGATAACAGTTTGTGGGGGGTTTGAGCAGGGTGGCTGCTGGCCATGATGATGGTGTCAGACCTCTTCTGACAGCGGGTGGTGTAAATGCTCCACGCCAGAGACTCTGGCGGCTGTCCCCACTGTTCCTTGGAGCAGTTGGAAGTCCTGGGCTGTCAGGTCGATGCATCAGTAAAGCAGCCACTCAGAACGCCCTCCATGGTAAGGCGGTGGAGGTTTCTTAGGATCTTAGCTCCCACTCTGAGCTCTTTAGTCTGCTTGGGAAGAACAGCCTCCCTTGTATCTCCTCTTCTTGAGGAGGCAGCTGGTGTAGAGATACCATGAGAAGCAGTCTGGATGTCCAGCAACCTGACGCTAGTGACAGTTTTCACAGGAGTACCGTTCATTTTGAACAGGATGTGACTTCCTCTGTTTATCTTGAAGCTCCTTCGTTTCGTCTACGCTCAGAGTGAGGTTGTTCTCCTGTCACCGTACAGCCGTGTCGTTTACCTTCCTCCTGTAGGCATCTTCATCATCACCGCTGATGAGACCGATCATACTGGCGTCCACCACAAGCTCAGTGATGCTGTTGGCCGTGTGCCCTGCTGCACTGGTGTAGGTGAGCAGATTGTCTGACACAGAGATGAACTGGTGTAGCAGATTCAGAACTGGTAGGTGGAACTCGGCAGGTGTAGCTCATCTATATTGATGTGTGATGTCAACCCACGATACAGAGTTTGTGAAACTAAAAACACACTAAAGTCAAGGTACACAGGACCTGCTAATCAGTGTCTGATTATATTTAATATTTTCGGGTACAAATAGCATGTAAGATTTGTTTCCTCATCTACAGGTGCCCATATAATAAAAAAAATCCCGTCATCATCGAAAAGACAGCATCAACTTGATCTCCCTCCTGCCCATGTCACGCGCTGTACAGTCTGTCGCTGCTTCAGCATCATGTAGAGGATCTTCCGGAGGGTCTTTATTTGCGTAATTTCCTCCCCACATTCCCAGGCATCCGCCGTTTATCAGCAGACGTGGCATGGACAGTAATGATCCTGTCACCGTTGCAGTGCCCCGCGGAGGAAATGGATTTGAAGGGAACATGGACGAGGAGAGGAGAAGAGTGAAGGTTTTCAATTATGAACGTGGAGAGGGATGGAGTGGCATTTTTCCCCCCCTGGCTCCCTCATCATTGGCTGAAATGATGGGGAATAACAGATACTGTTCTCTTGACCTCATTAACAACACCAGGATGGGGGGGGTGGGGTCTAGTTCACCCCAGACTGATCCATCTGCAATGACACTCCAACTATCAACAAGGCAATCGCTGGCTACCCATGGTGGGGGGGGGGGGGGGGGGAAAAATTTG
>JAODUD010000001.1:48697613-48716619 GCA_026784285.1 Stomatorhinus walkeri | reverse complement strand
AGAAAGGGACTGAGACAGATAGAAGGCTGCCTTCATTTTGAATGAGTGTCCATGACAATGCATTTCTAGGACTACAGAGGGGTGAAGTTTACAGGAGTAATTCTGCACATCGAGGACATTGATCCAACTGTGAATGCATGATGATAGAACAAGCAGTCCTACCCCCCCCTGATATGGAGATATGGCAGAGTCTGGAGCCAATCCCAGGCGGCACGAGGAACACGGCTGGGTACATCCTGGACGGGACCCCAGTCCATCACAAGGCATATACACTCATACACAGTGCCTATTAGCCTAATTGCATATCTTTGGGGTATTGTGGGAAATCAGAGTTCCTGCAGGTGGACCATGCCACACGGGGGGAACATGCAGAAACAGGGGAGAATTTCAACCACCACCTCTGGAGACGTGCGGTAGCAATACTACTCATGAGCCACCATGCCCTCTCCCCCCATTTACATATAAACATGAGGAAAAATAACCAGCTCACCTTTCACCGCCACATAATAATTAAACTAATACTGGTGTCTGATAATTACATGTTCTATTTGTATCCTGTAAATAAGCAGCAAAGGAGGTCTGGTATTCAACACAGGGCACCACTGATCATGTTGGTTAGATAGATAGATAGATAGATAGATAGATAGATAGTGAATTATAAACAATAACAGTATTTACACAGTGCAAGGAATGTCAGGCAACGAATTGCACGGAATCCTGCAGTAATGGCTAAGAGATGAATACTACTGCGCAGTGAGTACCAGCGAACAAATGAATGTTCTTTGAATGTAACTGCAGGCCAGTCATCAAGGACGGAGGGGCCCACATGGCCTCCCGTTCATAAAACTTGTTTTAAGACACGCGCCGGACAGGATCCGCCTCCAGACAGGAAAGTCGTCTCTGAAGAGGTTGCACGCGATCTGGACGTGAGCCCGCTGGCTCCTCTAACCGGGCGGGTCCCGGGCAGAGCCGCGGCGATGCCGTTAGTGCGCGGGCTGCCCGGGCTCCCCTGCCGCAGCGAGCGTACATTATTGATCAGCAGAGATGGGGAGCGCGTGTGCAGTTTCCGAGGAGCAGCGAGAGGGGATGAATGCTTAATGAACCGCAGGGAAAGGGCCGGACTCCTGTTTTAGCTGCATGATGACAAGTCTGCAAACACGCTGGAAGCCTGGATGTCTTAATGAGATTTCATGTCACGCTGTGGCTGCAATACGCATTTCGTATGCAATCAGCCTCTATTATTCATTAAAAAAAGTATGCAGCACAGGAAAAAAATACAACTGAAGATTATATCTCAAATAAAAATTCCTAAAGACAGCTTGTAGTAAGGAATTCCTCCGGTAACTAAAACTGCAAGCAGTATTATCTAGAAGCAAGAGAATACTATGTTTTGTGTATATCTATATACATTGAACTCCGACAATCTGTGCATGTTTAAATTTAAATAAGGGTATAAGAACAAAAACATTGGAATGTTCTAGTAAACTCTGCTCAGAAGGTCAATATCTGTATCCCCAGCTGAAATTTCAATTCAGGCCGTTGAATTTTCAGCCAGTTACTACATCATGTTGCTCACTTCTGTACACAAATACCTTTCCACGCATTATCTGCTGTCTTAAAAAATTATTAGTATTTACATCAGTTTTGTTTTCAAACGCAGATAACAGACACAACCTTGCCTTTTCCAGAAATATGAAGCTGCTCAAAACTCAAAACCTTGAAGAAGGTTTAAACCTTTGAATGAAGTACGTTTCATTTTTTGATAGACAAATGCAAATTGCCTACAACATAAAACAATATCGTTGCTGTGCTGCAATTTCACATCAAAACGTATGTACGATGCTTTGGCTGGATTGTAATATAGCATACAAGTGACGTTATGGAAGGTGACAGACACAGAAGAAGAGGGGAAATGTTAAAGACACAGAATGAAATGTATTCTACGCTGCAGTGAAGAGGGGGCCATTGTTTGTTTCATCTTTAATGAGAGATGAGTGTGAGATCTTTCTTCATTTGAACACTGGGACAAAATCAGCCATGCTTAGAAACTACAATGAGCTAGAGCGGACTACCAGTCGCTGGTGTCGGCCTCACGATCAGGTCCAGTCAGATGTTTTTAACACAGATTCTTTGCCAGTACAAGTTTCTTTATGAACTTTTCTAATTAGAACCAGATAAATTTGTGGTTGAGGTACCATGATGGACTCATATGTGCTAAGATGTATAATAACGCAATGTCTGGCGAGTGTATGCAAAAGCACGCAATCAGAGGGCTAAAATCTAGACAAAGCTCTTCAGTTACAGACTGAGGTCAGCTTGAAATCAGTTAGAGGTCAGTTTGAGGTCAGCTAGAGGTCAGCCTCAGGGTTTCAGCCAACGCCCCCCTCCCTGACCCAGTACCGAAAGTATCCTGCCACAGGGAAGATTTACAGCACGTTTCCCTTTATGCCACTCACCACAGATCATGGTATGCTGGTCGTATCAGGGGAGCATCTACGAGATTTCACATGATTTTATGGGGTGGGGGTGTCCTGGTTTTTTGAGGTTGCCTGTCACGGAAGAGCAGCGTTTGCTAATGGGAGCAATGGGAGGCATAGTGACTCAGGGATACATTTGCTGGGAGTATCTCAGTGTGACAGGTTGGAACAAACTACCCCCAACCTGGGTGCCTGGGTTAATTTCTTTTGTTTGTCTTAGATTAATTCACACATGAAGGTAGAGTCAGGCATGGAGTTTTGGTCACAAGTCCTGGCAGGGATGTAGAGCCATAATTATCTTAACCATTACCAATATGTACCTCAATCCTGCAAGGATGTCGACACCTTTAAACTGTTATTACACTCAAAACCATAAATTGTTCATTTATTCACTTAAAGAAAAAAAATCTTTTTTTCATTTTAAATACATTTCCTCCTGAAGAAAACAGTCCATAGAAAAGGAAAATGGTTGTCAAATATAAAGAAAATTCATTACAATTCTTTAATCATGTTATTTTAATTAAGTCTCTACATGAATAATGAGAAACATTTTATGTTCCTGCCTCTCTTAAGACCTTAATTTGCTTTTTTTAAGCTTCACAGTTGCTTCCATCCAATCTTAAAGCTTTCTCAGGAGGCAGGAGTTTACACGCGTCATCTGGCGTGACACCACCATACCTGAGTCAGATAAGAGCATGCTGCACACCCACAGTCTCTCTTCTTAACTTCGGAGAGCGATATGTTGTTGGGGAATTGCATTTCAAAGGTAGTAGTACAGGAATCTCGGGATAGACCCCACTTCTGCTATAGTTTTTGACTTAAAGGGAGGTTTTCAAACAGTAGCAGAAGCTTTGAAACTGGTACAGGTGTGATGGGGTGTAGAGTGACTCATTCCAGTTAAAACCAGCAGGCACACTGAACACACACACACACACACACATGCACACATATCCAGCGAGCCTTGCTCAGACAAATAGATACTCATGATAGTAGTCAGGTCATAGTAAATAAATTAATGTCCAGGCTCACTCTCTTTGGAGTATTATCACGAGTATCTATTTGTGAGAGGAGGCTGATAGGAGTTTCCCTAGGGACTGTCTAACTCTGCTAAATGTCTTTTTCTTTCTTTCTTTCTTTCTTTCTTTGCCTCCATCCATCCACCCATAGCTCCTTGGAATGGCTAACAATTTAAGATGTTCATCCCATGCCCAAAGGATTTTCATCACATGTTGAATCAGACGTGTTTGTTGTGCACATGCTGTAATTTACGAGAACCAAACACAGAAACAGTGACACGGTTCCAGCCTCACGCCTCACTTTAAATCACATCTGCAGGAAAATAATAGCAAAAAAATAGCCTGACAAAGGGCTTGTAATGAGCTATAAATACCTCTTAATCATGTGAAACACACTGTGATGAATTTGAAGAAAGATGATGCAAACCTATTGGAAACAGCCATTGATTTTGCTTTTTAAAAGACCTCTAATCTAAATTGCTTGCGATGATTAGAATCAACGAAAGAGGAAAAGGAATTGTCTCTCAGATTCAACAAATGAGGTTTCCGTCAATAATTAACTGGGAGCAGCCAAATCTTCCAGCTATGCTCCTTTTCTGTTAAGCAAATCACTCTCCCTGAAATAATATTTTCAGATTTCAGTTTAAACAGCTCGCTGCTGAGAAACCTTCCAGACTGTGTTTTTCAAAACTTTATTTTATTAATTCATTTCTTTTGACTCAAATTTGCAGAAAATATCACAATAAATTCCAGGAACCACACAAGTAAATATAAATATAAATTCTTATAAAGTTATTATTTTTTTTCACTTAATAACCATTTGATTTACTGATTAGGAATCAAATTAGAGAAATTTTGTGTTAGCCTCTGGCAATGAGTTGCCTCTACAGATGAGGCATAAAATAGGAGAGTTTATGCTTTTCAGCATAAACTCTTTAAGGCCCCTTTTATCCAATAATATGAGCATGTTGCTGTAATACTGGGTGACATACATCAAACACACAGCGGCACATTTCATGCACACAGGGGCGGGGCCCCAGCTAAAGGCTGATTGGCCCCCAGAGTGCCTCTCGTTTGTGGTTGTCCCCATTTATTCCCATCATCTTAAAAAATCTGCTCAAGAAGTCGCTGCATGTATGCACATAACTCGTTGTTTAATAACAGTCAAACACTCGCAAATGGATGTCTATGAATTTCTTCGCACCAGATCTTCATTAATGGGCTGCACTCTGATGGCTCCGGCTGCCCAGTTGCCCTCTATTTACACAGCTCTGTCATGCCCAGGGTGTTTATTTCTGAAGGGCAGATCGTGGGCACATGATGTGAATGACAAGGGGCACAAGGGAGCGGTTTCGCGACAGATTGCAGAAAAATGCTGTGGGGAGACATGAAGGAACCGGGCTGACGAAACGCGCGATGATGGTTCTGTGCGAATACAGTTTGTCTCGTACTGATAATTGGTACATGACAGCACAAATCACTTCAGTTTGAGCTGGGGCATGAGACTTCACAGCCAACCGGTTGCTTATTCATTAATTTACTCAGCAGACCTGTCCTTCTTTGTTAAAATTCCCAGCACTATTACACCCAGGATACAGATCTTTAACTAGAGCCGGTCAAAGCCCATATGGTGTGCCAGTCGAGCCTTATTGGCAGTGCCCTCTGTCTGAGACAAAGCGAAACTGATTTGGTAAGTCAGCACCCCCACAGAAAATGGTACACTGTGTCATATAATGGGTTGACTGGCATTGCCACTACCCTCTGGTCAGTCATTATGGACCAAAACTGCTCCCAGTCATGTGCCTTGGTTCCATGTGACTCAGTGAATGGGCCTCCCATATCCATCTCTACCCCATGTCGCCTCCTCTAACAGCACTGTTCTGTCATTTCTCCACAGAACATAAATTTCACTCATGCTGTTCCTGAACAGATGGTAATCAACTGCAGATTCACAATGACATGGATTCTGTGGGCTGGGGCACTTCATCGGGATCGCACAGAGCTTTCCGGTAGCGTGTCGAGCTGGAGGAGCCCGTGAGATTCTGACACCTTACAGACCAAGTCAGGTAGCAAATGACAGAGAGTCCGTGGATATGTTAGTAGAGCTTTTAGCCCATGCAAAAATATCCATATAAAACTAAAAAAAAAAAAAAACAAACAAACCTGTGACAGGTCATTGTGAATGTCTGACACAAGGGTAAAACAGACGGATTTTCAAAAAAAACAACAAAGCTTTATCAAAATTAGAAGATCATTTTTAAAAAATCAGCCCAAAAATCATTAATTACTACTACCCACCAGTATGTCAAAATAAACTTTGACTCCTCTTCTCAAACCTACCCAGCTGGTCCCATTTATCTCTACGACAGTACTATCACAAACAGCTGGGCTTCATTAACTGAGACTTGCTGGCAAGGAACCATTGATCAATAGCTGTTTTGCACAAAAATGTAGCTTTTAAATGGATTCTATTTATTTTATCTTACTTAAGTTGTACTCTTTAGGCAGAGAACGTACAGACCGTTGAAAGCAGAAAGCAGACCTTCAATGAAAACGTGTATCTAAATAACATATCGTTTAGAAGTAACAGCCACACAAAGACACGAAACCACAAATCGTGACAGCATCTTGTAAATGTGGTTCCAGCGTCCGTCCATTGCTTGCAGAACAGTGACAAGAACAAACTAATAGTCTTACTTCCCGTCTCATTCTTTTGTCAACCTATCTTATACAAGGCAAACTTAAAAGGAACCTTAGAAGCAAGATGTGGCGTATCTGGCTGCCTAACTAATGAACGGGAAATAGAACGAACCTTTGCGGGTTCGGTTTACACTCATGGGAACACAGAGTCGGCACAGGGAAAGCAGACGACAGCATTGATCTGCTGGAATCTTATGGCGAGTCCTACAAGGCTTCATGTCTTTGGTTTACACATGGGGATGACAAACAAGGAGACAATGTACTATTATCTGACTGAATCCATTAAACTGACCCTAGTCGTGAAACAATAATTTTTGTGTACAAAGACAGTCTGATGTCCACCGTTGAGGTCAGCAACCTTCATAATTATTTATGTAGTTTTATTTTTTCTATACATTTAAAAAATTCTTTACAGTTACTGTGATTTTAATAAGAAAAAAAAATCCAGCTTTCATCATGAAAGGAATGTGTCTGAAGAATATGACATATGAAACAATCATGGTAAAATTGCTTCCATGGCTATTTCTCATTACGATTCATCTCTCCAGTGGTTCCTATAAAGAACCAGTGAAGGCTTGTATCCGTGCACAGTCAGGAGACCTCTGTAGATTAATTACAAGATAGTCCATTCTCTGTAGGTGACATGAGCTGGTATAAAATGCAAAATAAACTTTTAGTGTCTGTGACACAGAATATAATAGATCTGGACAGAAAAGTGTGACAGAAATAACGTTTTTGTGGGTTTTTGGTCTGAACATCATTTTCACTGAGCAAATGTAACAAATTCCTGTGAAAATTATTGGATGCTGAGCTTCACTTAGTGACACCATGTGACACAACAAATCAAGAAATAATTAACATCAGAAGTGGTGATTATAGCAGAACTCTCTAACCGGGGAAGAGCCTGGCTACTTATGCCATTCTGTTTGCCGCGTTTGCGTCAACATGATTGTTCTTTTCCTCCTCACTTTAGAATTTATTCACTTGTTGCTGTCTTTTAAAATCACTTTAAATGTCTTGAAAAGTACTTTTCTGAGATATTTTTAAAAACTGGATAATGAGACAATGAATGCAGAGGTTGTATGAGGAAAACATATTCATATGCGAATGACTAATTCCATCAGATTTATAAAGCTCATTACCCTTAATTATGTCAAACTGCTTTATATAAAGACCTACAATACAGGTCATTCAGTGAACTCATATTATTAAATTGCATATAGATCAAAGTTTATAGTGACCAGCCAATAATTAGGACAATCCTGACCTTAAGATCCAAAGTATTTGAACAAGTTCATGAGTCAAATACACTGTGATAATTTTACAGTTAAAACTGTCACCGACAGAAAGACAATTGCTGAGAATCAATTTCTGAACCATTAAACCCTTAGGTGCTTTTGAAACATTTAAAGTCCATTCTTCTGCCTCAGAATATACAGACTGGATGCAAATGTATTACCTGATCTTCAGTTTCATTCATCTTTAAGAGTACTATTTACTGGGCAGCATAATGTCCTTTGATTTACAAGAATGTTCTGAAGTTTCAGAAGTCTCTCTGTCAGGGCTGTTGTTAAGAGGGTGAAAGTTTGAATGATTCCAAGGGCCTCTAAGTGATAGAGGCCCTAAAAGAAAATAATAGAATTTATTTGGGTTGGGGGCCCATACATGATATGCTTTCATTAAGCCCAAAACCTGCTCTTTAAAGCCTTTCTTAAGCCAGGAACCCCCCACTTGAAAACTTGAGGAAGGAACTCGCATAAGTAACTAAGAACTCAGGATGTAGGAGGAGGGCATTGATATTTTTTCACCCCTGGGGTGATTTCCAAAGAATATTTTTTTCTTCAGACAGAGAAAATATTTTTTCACCTTACATGAAGTGCATGATAATATCAACATTTTGTCAATGTATAACATATCTCTACTGAGCCTCAAGTCAAAATGTGGAAGGATGCAAAATTCTCATTTCATCATTGTTTTGTTCTTCATTGCATAATCCAAAATGAGAACTGAAAGAACAGATAGACCCAGAAGGAACCTAAATGTGGTTTACAGTTCTAGCAATCACCATCTTCATGCCAATTTCTCCCATAATACTCGGCTCTCTGTTCAGCTTCTCAGGTGCCCTTTAGCAGATAGCAACACTAGGCGCTGGCTCAACAGCTTATGGGTGAACTCACATTAGGCAGTTTGAACCATGCCTGAGTGTGTTTCACCACCAAAGCGCGGTTCATTTGACTAGTGTGAGTGCTGCGGTTCGTTTAACCATTCCTGGCCCGCTTGGAAGAGGTGTGCCAGAGCACGGTTCAGTTGGACTCGGGCGCGGTTTGCATGTAGTGTGAGCGCTAACCGTACTGGAGCAAGAAACAGGACGCGTGACGTCACGTTTTTGCGACACTCCAAGTGATAGTAAGTTACATGATTATTAGCTATAGAACGCTATCATCATTACAAAAAACATAATAAACATATTGTATTTCAAATTTCATAATGCACTTCAGCTGGTACCTTGCAAACCTCCTCATACGAGCAGCACGATTGCGTGAAAATTTTCGTGCCACGAAAGCGATAGACCTGTTTAGCAACAGGCTGTGAGAGGGCTGTGGACCACCGCGGACCAAACGACTCAAAATTACTATCAACAAAGTAACCAGAGTGATGGACTCAATTGTGTTCAGCGAGAGCGCCGTTCTTCCTGTTTATCCTGAAACCGTCGTACCATAATGACGTAAGCGTGCTCCGGCACGGATGCTGAAACTCTATGTGAGTGCAGGCCAGAGGGGGAGCGGGGAGGGGGGACACCCGGTTCACGGCAACCATGCCTAGTGTGAGTACACCCTAAGTGCAACTGCCTCGTATTTATATGGACTAATGCTTCAGTAGGTCCCATAATCGTGTAGATTCGAGCAGATGGTTCTGGTTGGACAGCTCCCAGAACCGAACTGGGATCCCCTAAGATGGTATGCCTAAGTGGACAGAGCACACGGACACACCGGGGTCTTCCACACGCGTCCTGGGCAGCCAGCAGTCTGGCAGCATGGACTGCCTGTGTCCTTGCACCCACAGTAACTGCGAAAATCGGATTTCAGTGACATTCCCAGAAATATTGTTCCGGAAAATTCTATGGAAGGAGGGAGGAGGGAAGGTTATCACTGATTAACTATTTTCTCCACAGATTTAATGATAAGAGAATAATATTCTCCACATATTGAAGACGAGTCATAATAATGTGAAACCGCAGTGTGCAGTTATATTTGAGATAATATCAAGATTATTCCCTGCTTCATATTCATATTACTTTGATGTCACAGCTGTAAGGTCTCTGACCAGTGGAAATTAATTGCACACACTTTTTTCACATTTCAAGCGAGAATATAATATTATTTAAAGACACTGGGACTTTGTGAGAGCATGTGAAACCCCAGACAGAATTACAAGCGGCCTCTGACTGTTTCCTGGATGCTCATCCGCAGGAAAGGGGGTGTTTGATGCTCAATCTTCGTCTCCTGGAAAGACTGAAGCTGAGGGAACCCAAGGGAACCTCATGTTCTGGAACATACTAGCAACGGGTTACATTAGTGCATTAGCCTGATATCTCTAACAAGCTAAAGCTAGCTGCTTGTTCGCTTGAAGAGACTAGTGAACTTTTCATTTTCCAGGAAAACATTTAGCATGCCATTACAAGGGCCAGTCACACCACAACTATGCTGGGATCTTTAAAATACAAGGAAGATTTATGCAGGATTTATGACAAATCGTTACAGCCAACAATGCACTAGTCGTTCAAGTATATACATTTTCTTCATTCTTTAATTCTACAATATTTGTATTTAAAAATCTCTAGATCTACACCAGCAGTAAAAAATCAAACTATGAAAATCTATAAGAATTTCAGTGTGATACTGCTTAGAAAGTCAATATTTCAGACGGACCTATGGCAGTATTGAGTTACCACTTTTGTTTAATGTTGCCACATTTATTTTAAAATGTAGATTATGGATATTGCATGTATATAATATTATAAAGTTATTTGAACACCTACAATGCTGCCGTGTACATTATACTGTAAGCCATGTTTTGGTTTGGGAGGGTAGACTTTTTAAAGATAGATGCAACTTTCAAATCTTTATTTGTAAAAAAAAAAAACGTAGTTGTAGTGTGTAGTGAAATGTATTTAAAAAAAAAACATTATAAAAAGAACATGAATAGAAAAGAATAAAGTAAAATAAGAATTGACCTAATATAGGCTACAGTATAGGTTTACAGTATCGTGACACACAGCATAAGACACTTAGACAGAAATAAACAGCAACAATAAATACCAAACGACAAAAACAGTTACAGTGCAAAGAATGCCAGCGAAAGCTACAGGCAGTTTAAAACGAGCGAATCTTCTGTGCAGGAACGACGTCAGAAGGCGAACGTGACCGGCGACGCGAGCCGGAGGGTGGGAACCTTCCTGCAATAACGCGCAGCCTTTCTTCGTGCCGCCGCTCGCGCCAGCTGACACGCGGCGCGAGGCTCCATGTGTGCCCACGCGCCTCTAGGCGCTTTGGGTAGCGCCGCTCAGCGCTGTGCACCTCGCGCCATTCGCAGCGAGGAATAAGGACAAGAGGAGCTTCAGATCCTCGGTGAAAACCCTCAAAAGTGGTCGTGAAATATTTATGCGACAAAGCAAGAAGCTGCTGCACCCTTCCAATTCCAGTGAAAGCAGAAGTTTAACGGGAGGTTATATTTTTCTTGAGTGCAGCCCGAATGCTCGTGACATAACCCAATATTTGTTGTTTACTTATATCACGAGCAAGGAAAAGCTTCTCGCGTCCGCTATCAGCAATGGCACCAGTGGGCCTTCTGGAGCAATAAATAAGGCACTTGATTGCTTACATAAGTACCTTCAATTTGCAAATGAAATACATAAAAGTAGCTTTAACCAGGGTAAACATAGGCTTATCGTAGGTCCACACAGAGGGATAAAACTTGGAAGAAAAATCTAATAATCCTTCATTTTGAAAAAATAAATTAGCATTAATGTTGTGGATGTTTTTTGTAGCAATGGTGACTAGTGACCGAGGACTTAGAAATATCCAAATAATAAATAAATTACTTTATTTCTGGATAAGGTTTTATGTTACTTGATTGTTTTTCTTCTAATCTTTGTCCTAAGTATGGACTCAACCCATTTGTTAAAAATTTCCGTTCAGGCAGATGTGACTGTGATCGTCAGCCACGTCTCCTATCACTTGTTTAATTGTCGAATCCCAGAGAAGAGAATAATAATAAAATTAAGATTAACTTTAGTAAATACTATGAATTCTTCATATAGGGGAGTAGGGTACTAGACTATACAGAATCGTTGGCTTTAAAATCAAAGAGGTCAGGTATTTGTGCTGTATCTCTGCCTTTTTCCTGGGCATTTAAGTCACGGTTTTATTTAATATAATAAGCTGTGCTGGATATCCTTTGGCCTCGGTCTTAACCTATCAACTGTGATAAAACATCCCACCAGCACTGTAAGTGCTGGCACTATTAAAGTCTGTGGACCACATATCAAAGTCTATGAGCTACCGGATTAGCAGTAAAAATTACAATGGTTTTATGGTTTGAGGAAATATTTTATCATATTGTTATTTAAGTTTGGATTCTCCTCCTGTGACAAATCAGGATCTCGAAAGGCCAGTTCCTGTGCATTTGACGTGCAGGTTTGAAGAGGGCATCTTTTTAGTTTTTGATCCACCCCACTGTTCATTCTGCTTTCATATTGAAATCTACTTCCATTCTGTGTTACTTTATTCTGTTCACCACCCCGATATAAGTCTCTTATATTCCTAACACTGTTGGGGGGGGTGGAAATGGCTCAGCAGGTGCCTGTGGTCAGAAAGGCATCTCGGGGACACTCTCAGATGTTTCCAAAACTATGGAGATTGCTACTGAGAGGAGTCAGGAGATCCAGCTAGCTGGTTAGTAGAATATGCTACTTCAGCATCCCCTATGTACTGTAAGGCACGTATTTAGTGTAGCGATCGATCTTGTGGGTCCCACACAAATGCTTGTTTTGTGTGGTGGTGAACATAGGTGTCAATGGTACCCAGTGCACAATTCCAGGGTTAAGCTCTATGTTACACTGCCAGAAAAAGTATCAATTTGAAACTTTGAGGGTACAATTATCTGTCGCTGGGGGTATACCTTCAAGAGTCTGCCAATTGTACCCTTGCAGTAGGTTAGTATACGTTTAATTTGGGGTACAGAAATGGACTCTGAGGAACATTGTTGTACATTGGGGGTACAATAATATTGTTTGTTCCTTGGGGAACAAAACTGTACCAGGGCTGCACCCTTTTTTTTCCCTACAGCGTCGAGCAGGAATGCAGTCGCTGCTTCGGAAACACGGAATCTGGGGGAGAGACAGTTTCGCCTGTTTGAAACATTTCTGGGAGGGCGGGTGGTGTTAGACACAAGCGTGCGGCTGGAGAGATACATGGCAGTTTATCCGGGAAGAAGGAACCAACATGGGCCTCAGGCTGGCTGCCATATTTGCTTGGAAAGCCGTTCAATCCTGGTGTTTTGTAAAAGGTTAACAGGTACGTGGGCACATCAGTATGCTGCCGTGGAGCCACATCCCCCTCCCAGATTAAACTCATTTGTCTTGCCATGTCGCCCCGGCCCGAGGCACCGAAGTCCCGCACGGGAAACTGGGACGTGAATGCAGCCGGCAAGCTCATACACTTCGGGGGCGAATCCCCGCTCGTGCTCGCGACGCCGCTGACAGACGCTGGAATGGAATATAATCAGAGTTATCAGCTCCTCCAGGTGGGTGAGGGAAGATTAATAGGACAAAGTTTTACATAGTTGGCAAAGTGTGCCTGGGGACAAACGATAACGGCACCTAGGGCCAAGCGGCGCGGCGGCCCAGTGGCAGAGCGTCTCCGCCTATTACGCGTGGCCGGCACGGCCTTCAAGGTCCGGCGAAGACACCGTCTAAATCCCGCTTTTATTTATTCAAGGCTTTTTTTGCTCCTGTTCAGGGGGTCAAAAAAGGCCCAAGGAATACAGGAAGGCAGTGGAGAGCAAGAGGAGTGTGTCCCTGTTAAATACATCGATTAAAAAAAGAAAAGCACAGGCTGCTCTTATGTGTATTGTGGACGGGGGCTGCGTCGGCTGAACGACTGACTGTGTGGTGGCGGGGTGCAGCAAGCAGGAATATAGGAATGAAGGTTATTCACTGGATCTCCTTTTTAATGATGTGAAGAATGCTATTGATGAGATAGCGCTGAGGCAGAGGGCAGGAAAAGTGTTTCATTTCTATATCTTAAAGGGTTTTCATTTTGGGGGGTTGGGAGGAATGGGACACGCAATCTCTGGTGCTTTTTCCTCGTCCATCTGCCAGGGAGTGAGTGATAAACTTTTAAAGAGGTTTAAAGAAAGCATCTTTTGGGACTCAAGAGAGCTAATGTTCGTGCGGTACTTGCTGGTTTTCCCACCGTAGCACAAGCCCAGGAGTTTTGCCACAGAGATGTTTCCTCTCCCACTGCTCTGCCGTCTGACTGTATGAGAAATATTATTGGCCGGCATATGATGGACTGTACTATCGATCGCCAGGTGCTGTCCAGTGGTGTAACATTATCAGCTGTAATACTGATGATTTATGTGCTTACCACAGACGGGAAGCAGTTGGGCTAAATCCATGTTCATTTTATAAAACAAAATTCCTTGGTCATCAAATTTCAATACTTTGCATGGAAATTTCAGTGACTTTTTCTGGTTGAAATTGTGCTTTCAGTGCCTTAAGTACTTATTTGATAACTGATGAAAAATTACTGTTAGTTTTTTGTTAGATGATGCAGCAGTAATTGAGACCCCAGATACAGTAGGTGTACTACAGAGCGGGTTTAGCAGCTTACTGAGGTTGAGGCACACTTGCGAATTTTGGTCATTCATGAATCGTAGCTCACTTTCAAACAGGGTAAGCTGCACACCTAACCTGTTCTGAGTCGGTGTAAGTGTAGGCTTTCCAAATTTAACAGGTGCAAATCCTTCCCTTTATCCGAAAACGTATACGAACTGTCCTTTCCTCAAAAAACTAAGATAATGTAAGAGATTCCCTTTGAGTAAATAGTCTGATTTTCTTTACAGTATGATGCCAATAAAAAGAAATGAAGTGTTTTTATTCTGATACCGATATTCGGTGCTGGTCCCTTTATGGCTCCTTGCTGGGGGGAGGAGGGGGGGGGGGGGTGCTGACAATATAGGGTGGGTATTACCTGCCTACTATCTGTTGAAGGTTGGTTCTTAGTTTGTTGTCCGTTTTATGGGAATGCAAGAGAAGAAGTTTTAAGGAGTTGTAAGATGAGAAAAATCTTTCAGAGGCTTATTTATGTATATGTATGACATTTCAGATATTTATTAGAATGTACACAGGAGTTTTATTGAATATAATAATAACATCTAAAAATTATTTGTTACCCTGCATTTCCTCCACCAGTTTAATTCTGACCGCCTGCTTGCAGCTGCATGAATATGTTCAGCTCCCTCTACTTTTCTCCTGTTCCCTTGGCACAACTCTAGTTCACTGGGGTGGTTAACCTACAAAATGCTCTGAACTCCGGAGATTATATTTGATGTGCATTAAGTCAGGAGGCTTATGAAACTTAATTATTAATTGTGTTGAGTTAGATTTATATAATAGTTACATTGCTTTAGACTGGGGTGGCAGATGGGATAGTAACCCAAAGGTGTGCCACCCTATTCACACTGTGCTACTCGTATCACCTGGACCCACCCCATGCCACCCTGTGCTACCCTATATCACCCTATACCACCCTTTCCCACATGTGTTACCCTGTACCACTTCATGCCATCCCATACCACCCTGCGTCACCTTATCCCACCCATTGACACCCAATACAACGCTGTAGCACTCCGACAGAAACACAATAAACAAAGTAAAATGCTTTATTACTGGCCAGGGGCCTGTGTGCCCAAACTGGATTTTTTGGGTTAGCAAGTTAACTGGTCAGATTTAAGGTTTAACGTAAATGAACCAATATAAAGTCCATTTAAATTGAGTACCTTAAAACAGAAAAGAAATCCAACCTGCCAGCAAATCTCGCTTCAGGTTAGAGGTCCCAGGAGGAAAGTCAGAACACAGAGCAAAGTTGCTTTTCCACAGGCAGCCTGAAGGAGCCACCGAAGAGGTGGCTGGATGTCTGATAAGACAACGGCGATGCAGTGCTCATGCCCAGCCCCACGCCAAATCAATTCCCTGCGTTGGCAGCCGATCTGTTAATGGCGATTATTGTCAGCGGTGCCGAATGGGGCTGCCCACAGCTTGGACAGCCATGGCAGAGAGTCCCATTAAGGGGCCAGGGAACCGGCTGTCAGTGTCATGGACCTGAAAGCCTAATGGCCCGTCAGGCAGCCGCAACTGTAGTGGGGGCCGGCATCTATCTGCAAGCCTATCTGCAAAAATCACACCCTGACTATACATCACCTCTAAGTTCTCCGTATTTCTTGTCCTTTGGTCTCATAATGGTTCGTGATTTCCACTCTTCGTGCTTTTGATACTCTGTCAGCTGTGTCTTGCCACAGGAAAGCCATTGTGGATGTCATTAAATGCTGTCGCACTGGCGTTTGGCTTCTCTTTGTTTCTACGCTCCCCTTTTAAGAAAAAAAAGTCAATTTTCAAAGTAATGCATTGCAGGCCTTCTTAAAGACCCCCCCACCCTATATAAATTGGTTTTGGAAAAACACAGAGACCAATGCGAAATAACAAAAAAATCAAAACAAGACAAAAAAAAGAGGAGGGAAGTTTTAGCGGATCAGTCAGGCCGATACGCATTTTCATTACGGGATTTTTGGCCTTTTCAATGTGACAGATACTAACGAACAAACAGGATATTGCTTGCCGAGAGGAGAAGCACCCAGCCAGGGCAATTAAGATAGGACATAAATCCGCTGGCAGAACGTATCGAAATAAAGCATCGGAAACAATCAAAACATAACAGATGACAATCATAAATTAAAACAGAAAAAGCTATTCACACCAATATATATCCCAAAGGAAATTAACCACTAAAACAAGCACATTTCTAAAAATTCTTTTATACAAATCAAGACAAGGTGGAATTTTTATTCAGACCATGTGGGGGTGTAGGGTTTATTGCATATTCATTGTGCCATTACTTTTTCCCATTTAATTTATGACTTACCAGAAGCTCACCATTCTGTTTACCGCTGTGGTGTTTCTCAGTCCCAATCCAAGCTCAGTCTGGAGAGTATGGCCAGAATAGTAATGCAACATTAACTTTTATTTTCATTTGGATTTACTGAAAGTGGCCCGGTCCCCAGGTCCATAAGACAAGATGGGGGAGGAACCTGCATGATGAAACATTTTTATTACACCTTGAATGTACGGAAATCATCCCGAAATGGAGATTTGTATATAATGAGACTATAAAGAGCTTAAATGGTGCCCAACGTGAAGTCAGCATTTTAGCTCAGTTCAGCTTTTTGTTTCTTTTTAATGATTCATACACACAAATTATGAAGTGACTTCATACTAAATATGGACAGTTTTCAGCTCAAAGGTTTGTGGTGTAATGTAAAAATGTCAGTGTGATAACTGGTGTCCTGGAAGTTGTGTGTCGGAAAATAAGACACCTGCAATCATTGTTGGTGAATTGAAATTATGAAACAAATCCCACATCTTTAGGTAGCTATTCACAGCAGCATATTAGTGAATAACTTGCTTGTTTGAGCACTGAGATTCCCGACACGCCCTGAATTTGGGCCTTGTTTTCCCTCCTTTTTCTGAAGGAGAGATGAACCAGCCAGTCACAGCCAAGTCCCCTATGGCAACCTATGCTCAAGTATATCTATGCTTGGAGGTTACTGGTTCAAATCCTATATTCAGCAAAATGGTTTCATCATTATGTCCACAAATAAAGCCTTTAGTCCCCCAAATTGCTCCAAGGCATTTTATCGCTATTCCCATAGAAGCAACTAAATATGTAAAATGTTCCCAGTCTCCCCGCAAATTCCCAAGCTCCGGTCCGTCACATTTTTCTCCCTTGTGTGACTGGCTGGTCCCGCATCCTCTAGTTGCTTGGACCCACCTCCTATACAGTTATCTCTCTGCCAATCATTTTTCATTCTCCCCTCCGAGCATTTTTGTAAGTAAAACTCCTGCAAGCCTGGTCCACCTGCAAACAGCAAGTGATGTCACCTCTTAAGCAGCTCTTCAGTGGAGTTTCTTCCCACATGAGAGATGCTACATAGTCATGTTGGGTTGGCAGGTGCCCTGTGTGAATTATAAGGCCCCGTCCCACACATCTTATTGCCTGGCTCACATCTACTGGCTTAGATGCACCAAGAGAAAACCACTGAAAATTGAGTCATAACCCAGTTGAGTAGTTTTATTGCATGATATGATAGTGATATTGAATCATATTATAATTTTTTTCAGACACTTTTAAATCGTTTTCTTTCTTTGTTCTTTCAACTTTTTTCTTATGTGAAAGATACTGCACATCACAATGCAGCGAAATCTCAGCTGTCTTTCCTTATTTTGTAGCATCCTATCCGTAATAACGTAGCACCAGCCCACTGGCCATATTACCATGCATATGCCGGAGAAGGAATGATTGATTAAATCCATCAGAAGGATTCTTGTCAAGACCAGCGGAAATGGTTTTTTTTTTTTTCTTTTTAGATGGAAATTCTTGGTCTGGGGACTGAGGGTCTTGAAGAGCATCGAAGTGAATCTCTAAGCCATGGTAGAAGCTTCTACTGATTATCAGGGCTAGGGGTAGGGAAGCATGTGACACGCAGTTCTGGATTTAATGTCGCTGTATCCACTTGTCCTAGAAGTAGGTAGAATATTTGGAAATGAAGGCTCTTCTTTTCCTCTTCCATTTTGGTAGTTTTCCTGTGTTTTCATTCCAGTTATGGTCGTGTTCATTTTCTCATTTGCTTGTTTGGGCGCAGGTGTTCCCCGTTCTGGCATTGACTTGGCAAATATAGCCCAAGACAATGTGGGCTGATTATCAGGACATCACCCCCATCCCTGCTGCCCACGTCTCTTCCGTCGCTCGATTTTTCTCTCAGTTTGGTTTCAAATAGCTCCCCTGGCAATTTGATGACAAAGGGGTCAGATACCAGTTACGGGGTCGGTTCACAGTTATGCAAGTCACATGGTGTGTGATGTTAATCATGGCTGATGGAAAAAAAACTGAACTTCAATACAAAGTCAGGGTGCCCAGTGCTATATGGTTTTTTATTTAGCCTCTAGAGGGTGTTTGAATTTACATATTCACCCAATGACAGCTATAGCTGAAGTAGCCGAGGGGAATGTTCAATGGACTGTGCAGACACTGGAGTTTTGAAAAAAGTGTCCCAGCTGGCCCATGCTGGCCTATACAGTACTCCTGGATGAGGCCAGAAGGAAGGGGGGTCAGGTGACATGTGATCATGTGCTTCAGGGAGCAATACTGCAGGAAGTAGCTCAATGGATTGTTGTGATTGCCAGTAGCAATGAACAAATGAATGTCATTGGATCTGTAAATTAGTTTTGGGAAACATTCATCATTGGTCCCATTATGCCCCTCTCTTTTACAATAACTGTCTTTCCAAGAGCTGTAAAATCTGTCTGGTTCTGGGACAGGAAGTATGCCCCAACAGAGACAGGAAGTGTATTGAGCTGGGATAGGAAGTGTACCCCAACAGAGACAGGAAGTGTATTGAGCTGGGATAGGGAGTGTATTGAGCTGGGATAGGAAGTGTATTGAGCTGGGATAGGGAGTGTATTGAACTGGGATAGGG
>JAODUD010000001.1:48677299-48692842 GCA_026784285.1 Stomatorhinus walkeri | reverse complement strand
ACCAGGAGGGGCCAGACAAGACACAATGCAGGACTCAGGAATGGACCGGAAAACATGCACTTGGAGAGAAACAAGAGCAAAGACTTCAACAGGACACCAGGAAAAGCACTGACACGCAAAACAGGCACAAGAATAACAACAAATCACAGGAAACACATACAGACACAGAGGAACCAAGGGAAGAAACACAGGACCTGGGGACACAACAGGACATGACACATGGGGAACACCCACAGGAGGAGCGAAGGGACTGGAAGGGAGCCAAGGGGGAACAAGTGGATGAGGAGCCAGGGGGCAAAGAAGCGAAGCCAGGGAGTCAAAGGGGCCCCCCTTCACGACCACGAAGCAGGAGCTAGAGGGACACCACGTGACCGGGAGGCAGGAGCCGGAGGGCCACTGGAGGAGGCGAGGAGGTAATGCTGGAGGAGGCAAGGAGGGAGCAGGAACCCCTGCAGGAGACTGCACCGGAACAGCTGGCGAAGGTATAGGCGAGTGACAAGTCTTAGTAGGAGGGACTGCAGGCAAGTGACGAGCTGCTGCAGATGTGATCGCAGGTGACGAGCGGGAGCAAAGGGGCCTGCAGGCGATTGTGGGGGCTGGGTGGTTGGGACCCTCACTTGGCGTAGGTGACCCCTCTCAGTCTGAGATATGGAGAGATGACCTCCCTGTTGATCCCAGGGCCAGGATGGGGAAGGTCTCAGGGAAAGCCCGAGAGGTTCCCACTCCAATTCCTCCTCAGAGGATGAGGAAGGGAAGGCAGTCAGGAGAGCCAAGTCCTCTGGGGCTCAGCTGGTTCAGTTAGGGATAGGGTCTGGAGGTAGGGGGGCTGTAATAGGGATAAAAGTAGGGATCAGGGACCTCCTCGGGAATGGAAGCTGGGGGTTTAGAAGCAGGAACTGGAGCAGGAAAGGAGGGTTGGGAGCAGAAACTGCTGGGACAGGAAGGAGATGATGTGCCACTGAGGAAGACACCATGGAGAGGTGCTTTCTAGGGGACTTACGGATCCTAGGAATGGCATCCTTTGATGACCTGGCCCCTTTAAAAGCCAGGTGTGTGCCACAGAAGGCACTGGCTTCGGGCGCACACTCGCAGGAAACAGCTGCGCAGTCTTTGGGGCGTCGACAGGACGAATGTCACCAGATAAAGGATTCGCCGCCAGAGAGTAAGCAGAAGGACTTCAGGCAATTCCTCTTGTCTGCGTTCACTCTGCTTCTTCCTCTGAGTTTGCGTTGCAGAAGCTTTAGCATGTTCAAAAGGTGAGGAAGGAGGAAAACCATAGTCGATGCTAACCTGCTGGATCATCTCCCCCCAACCCAGCTACTTAGCTGGGTAAGATTCTTTCACATCACTTCTATGAGTCATGGATCCTTCGAGGGGGAAATCCTTTCGAGGATATCCCTTGACCAGTACATGAAGGCTTTGGCTGCTGGGTCCTCCCTCACCACAGGGCTGTTGGAGCCAGTAGATCACCTTGTCAACCAGGGACATATAGTCGTCATCTGTGAGATGAGGTGTCTTCCCTCCGAGTCTTGTCATTCTGTCAGGACGCTGAAGGCATGAGGGGAAGAGAAACATGGGAGTCCAAGTGTACGGGGTAAACTCTGGGTTTATTGGCGGGAGAACACAATCGAGGGTACAGAAAAATGTCAGCGACAAGAAGACTCTAATGGCAAGAGTGGGGAAGGACTAACTGGGAAGCACTAAAATACAGACTCGATTGGACAAGACTAGAAACAGCTGATCACACAAGGATTCCACACGAGGTTAACAAGGGGGCGTGCAGAAGCGGCGCAATCGGAATGTGACACATCTTACACCTCTTATCCAATGATGAAAAGGTTTGAATTTTCCTTTTTGTTTTTCATTACAATAAACTAATAATGCTTATTTGAAAAGACGGGGTCTACAGTATGACTGTATGAATTTAACATGTGTATAAACCTCATGAAACCCTGCAGGTCTCTCTTTCAATTCACCAAATGAGCAAAAACTCCAGCTAATTGCACTCTAATTGATTTACTTCATTGACTAAAATTAAGTATCATGGTGAAAAATTCACTTTGCAGAAGATAAATTACTGAATCGTGATCAGCAAAATCACTCGGCGGCAAAAAATTTTGTCCTCAGTTTGATTAAACTGAGGATAAATCAGTGTCTGTTTCTACAAACTGGCCATAGTTTTTACTGCTATAATTCTGAGAACTGTTTTGCACCAAATACACTAAATCACAAAAGCGATACAAGTTATTGTTTTCCCTGAGTTCACTGATTATACATTGTTGATATTTGAAGCTTGTTAGCTAATGGAAATGGGAGTTTACTGACTACGGTGAGCTTAACAAGAAATGTACTGTTTATAAAGGTACTAAAGATGCCCCAATGTTTTTGGTTGATGATTTGAATGCAGACACGGATAGCAAATTTAGAGCATAAGCATAGATTCTAGTGATTAAATTAAGGTCCATGGCAAATGGCAGGCTATAAAATATATATAGGGGCCAACTTTGTCATTAGCCAATGATATGTACAGTATTACATAAGTAAATGACAGAGACAGGGGAACTCTGGGGGCCAATCAGCTTTCAGCTGGGGCCAATGGCCCTCCCACCCTAGTATATGCCTCTGGTAATAGCAGAAGTCAGAGAAAGGGGGTTTCATCTGACTGAACTAGCATTTGGCCAGAGAAAGGATTGAATTTGCAGGAAGTGACTATCCAATCTTGGCTCATCATCAGCCAGGACATCAACCTCTATATGCAAATTCACTCGCAACATTTATATACAAGACCTTGCTCGGAAGGTTCTTTTATGGTATAACGGGTGGTAAAGACCTGTCCTTAATTTGTATTTTAGTTGACTTTGTGGTCTAGGTCTTTACTGTATCACATACGTTATTTTGCTGTTCAGTAAAGCATCATTTTGTTAAAACCATGTTGGTGAAAAACTTTACAAGTGGATTCCATACAGGGATTGGTCCCACCCCAAGCTAAAAAAGAATGTTCAAAATCTTGCTTCTTTTAAGTCGCTCACTTACTCATTTTCGCGAAGTAATTTTTAATTCGCTCGCTAACTCATTTTTTGCTAACTTGTTTTTACTGACTTGCTGACTTGTTTTTGCTAACTGACTTGCTAACTCATTTTTGCTAACTCGCTCACTTATTCATTTGCTCCTGCTCTTTCTTGTTGTTGCCACTGGAAAATTGTACTTCCATCGCAGGCATCTGAAGTTTAGCAGGCAGGAGAGCGGTTCGGTGAATATGAAAAGGTGGCTGATGAGGCCCCAAGTAAACACATTTTTGTAGAAGAGACGGATGGGTCCATGGGGCTTCAGCATAGAAGAGCCTGCTGATGGAAAGGCAGCATTTGCATCCCTTCATTACCGACCAGCGCAAACGCTTATCTTTCTGAATTGGCTCATTAACGGGAAGCATTAATATGCATGGGGCTCATTATGGAGGAAGAGCGTGCAAACAGAGCGGGGCTGCTCAGAATTCCAATTGCATGCCGGCACGTCCAGGTTTGCCTCTACTTTGGAGGGACAGTCATGACATGCCTCATTTCAATTGACTGCATTAAACAGCTGTGCATTACAATCTGATGTGTTTCCAGTTGGTCCAGTTGGATGGGGGGGGGACGGACGACATTGCTTTGTTTATAAATTTACACACAAACAACATAATACCTAGATAGATAATAAGAGTGGAAAAAATATATGCTGACAAAGTAGCAATGGCAAAAAGTTGCCACTAGGTGGAATTGTGATTAAGGACGTGGATTTCTGAGGTAAAAGTTGCAGGTTCAGTCACAGATGGCTCCAGTGCAGTGTTCATTTTTTATATGAATGTAATAATTATGTAAATTAATAATTATACATTCACAAAGCGTTTGCTATTAAAAGACAGAAATATCTGGCATTAGAAGGTCAGATGATCATTGTACAATTACTAGAGAGCATGACTAAAGTATGAAACTGTGTGTGTGTGTGTGGAAATGTAGTGTGAGACAGCCTGATTGACAATTATAGTTGATAAATTATTTTAAAAGGTAGCAATGCCTCCATCTGCAAGTTGGGGGCACTGTTTCTAATTTAAGTAAGGGGGGAGGTGTCTGCTGGGTGACTCACCAAGCAATCGACATGCGATTGCCCAGTGGACATAGGGGCTGTAATTTCTTCAGTCTGGGCAAAGGGGGGGGGGGGGGGCAATTGGCCCTTTAACCAGGGGTGCAGTAGGCTGGGGGTGCAAATCCCTTTCTGACAAACTTATTACTGTGGCTTTTTACCTTTATCACAATAACTCCTGCACAGAAGCTGTTGCGTGTCCTCAGAATCACAGAACATTAATGCAATTTGTCAGGGATTGCGCCCTCCACCATATCCCCACTTTCCAATAAATGGGTCTTATAAAAACAGTCAACCTTTAATCGCGAGGCACCATTTGACAGTTTAATATAGACGTCTCCTTTGCGTCACTTTTGGCCTCCAGTGATCTGACCAGAGTGGTATGATTTTAACCCTTTATAGCACCTGGATCGTGTATGATTAACTCTGCTATGATCACACGCACACTTGTGCTGTTCCCTTAAGTCAGGGTCACAGCCTGATGTATAATGGTCATTTGTGTGGTCAGACCTTACTAGTATGTCGCATAGGGTGGGTGACATCACACATTAATTCATAAGTAAGACATGCATCAATTAATAAATTATATCTGTCATATATGACAGATGTCACTGCAATATTAGGTCTCAAACATGCACCCTCCTGGACAGTTTCATTGTTCAGGCTATCAGAATGCAGAACTGAAATCAATGAACCCATTCATACTATCATTTATATCCAAATCATATTAATATGGCTTGTATTGTCACACTACATTGGGATCATGATTGATGTGTAACTGTAACTGCATCTAACAACAGCAATTACTAATTACTGTATTACTACTCATTGTTTTTATTTCACACACTAATATTACTATGTTGCATATTTACCATTTCCAGTATTTGCATTATTTCTTCACTGAGGTACTTTTCACAGCTTTTTCACTCAGCTGTACTCTACCAAGTGTCAAGTGATGTGACAAACAGGGTGGTTTAATTATATGGAACGATATCTTGTAATATTCCTTAGCTGCTGTATCACATGCTCTCTATCGCTGCCCCACAGCACAGCCTTGCCAGAGCTACCCAGGTACAGATGCCTGACCGCAGACACCCTCCTCTTTAAATTTAACAGGCAGATTTGATAATTATTGATTCAGTTTCCGACCACATGGTGGGGAGGAATGCTCTTTTCCTTCCGCTCACCCGGGAGTACATTGAGCTAATAAACAACTGCGTCCATGCCCTCGTGAGATGATGATGAACTGTGCATTCTGGGAAATATCCTTCCATCACATGAGACCTTACTGTATAATAGCATGGTAATACCACTGAGATACAGAGTAATGAGTTTGCCAAAAAAACAAAAAGATTTGTAACTGCAGTCATATATATGATTTGTGACATTACTTAGATACTTTCTAATGGTTGTTTGGTAATTTAACTGCATTATATATTACTGGGCGCTGCAATTATAGATTACACGAGCCATTATAAAATGCTTATGCAATTAAGGGTTTTTCTCCAGAGGAAAACAAAGTTTGTCGCACACTCGACATTCAATCACAGGAGAAGACATCAGATGCGGGAAATCACTTTGCAGATTTATGCTTACGATGGGTCCCCATATGCATACAGGTCAAAGGGACAAGGGCAGTCACCATCAAATGGGACAATTAGCTAAATCCAGGCACGCAAGTGCAGGGGAGACACAGGATGTAGCAATACACCCTTCCTGATACAACAAAAGCGTGTGTGACCCCCCTCCCATCCCCAGGAACAGATCAGCTATTTCATAACTGACAATCAAACCGCAATGCTCTGTGGAGAGGGTGACTCCAGTATTTAATACTCCTGGATGCATGGATCATGTGTGTACTGGTATTAAAAGCACTGCAAGCACTTTGCAGCTAATAATACAATGCAAACATGGAAGAAAAGCAGTCAAGACAAATAACAAAATGTAACAAAATGGATCTGAAACAACACCTGCTGCAGGCGGATGAAGGTTGGCGTGCCAATTCTATTTCTGCAACTCAGCAGGCATCTCGACCTCGCTACTCTAGCCTGGCACAACTGGGCCTTATAATCATTGCCTTCCTATTAGAAAGATGGAAGCCAGCCGCGATTAATTGGGCCCCGGAACTCCAGCAGCTAGTTCTGGGTGTAGCGGGCAAGGCTGTTGAAGCGCGCACCCCGTCGTAAAAAGTAATGAAATATTGTTATTCCCGGGGATGGGTATTAACTCTGGCAGCTCCCATCTCGGGGTGCAATTCTGTGATTCCAGAAGAAGCTCTTCTGATGGGCATGCATGCGTGTGCACATATGTGTGCGTGGGAGGGGACATGGTTTTATCTATGAGTCACAAGGGAGGGTGAATGTACCTCCCGCAAGCCTTACAAGAGATTTGAAATGCCCTTTTCTTAAAAAAAAAGAAACTGTTTAATAAGTTCCCTGTCAGAAGGAACATGGGTCTGCACACTTACTTACTCCTCACCCTGGGAAAAAACCTATTAAACTTACGCATGGGTCTAGGAGTACTGAAAGGCCACATGCTGACTTATATCTCAGCGCTATTCAGATGGACAACAAATAAAAAAAAAAATCAATCACTCTTCTGTTTTTTAGCAGAAAAAAAATAGAAACCCTTCAGAAATGTGCAAATGTGCACAGAACGCATTTCCATTTTCTGGAAGCATAGGGACTGATACGGCAGACCTCTTGAGTTCACCAGGAGATTGCTCAGGCTTCAGTTCACCGCAACGCTCCTACCTCTCCACCACTTTTCAGTCCCATGTTCCTCAAAGCTGCTTTTGTACGTTCCTGGCTGGTTACAAGACTGTCTCACTTTCATTCTTCCAGCATGGAGGCTTAGCTGCTATGTCTGCCAACCAAACAATTGTCTCCCTCATATATTGAATTTGGCCTCACCAATTGTCTTTAATCTCGGTCAGCCTTCTGTGTACAGCATATTTACATTTTACCTCATAAATATTTTGAGGGTGCTATTTTATATTATTCTGTATCTATCTACACAATATGCACAAAAGTATTGGGACATCTGGCAATTACACCCCAGGAACCATTTTGACATCGCATTCTAAATCCATAGGCATCAAGATTGAGTTGGTCCCCGTTTTGCAGCTATAAAAAGCTGCCACTTTTCTGGAAAGGCTTTCCCCAAGATGTTGTGCATAAGAACACAAGAGATTTACAAACAAGAGGAGGCCATTCAGCCCATCAAGCTCGTTTGAGGAGAACTCAACTAATAGCTCAGGTAAAATCTTATCTAGCTTTGATTTAAAGGAACCCAAGCTTGCACTACACTAACAGGGAGACTATTCCACACATGCTACATGCTGTATAAAGAAGTTCTTTCTCAAATCCTGTTTAAAATGTTTTCCCTCTAAAACCATGAGTTCCTGTGTTTGAACTAATATTGAAGTAACTATTTGGTTGAACAGCATCTAGACCTGTTAGAATCTTATATACCAGGATCATGTCCCCCCCCGGTCTCCTTTGTATCTCCTTTGCCCATTCATCCAGAAGAACATTTGTGAGGTCAGGCACTGATGTTGGACATGAAGACCTGACTCATGAGCTCTGTACTAGTTCATTCCAAAGGTGTTGGTGGGGTTGAGGTCAGCACTGTGTGCAGGC
This sequence comes from Stomatorhinus walkeri, assembly GCA_026784285.1. Lineage (NCBI taxonomy): Eukaryota > Metazoa > Chordata > Actinopteri > Osteoglossiformes > Mormyridae > Stomatorhinus > Stomatorhinus walkeri. The sequence goes on along the minus strand of JAODUD010000001.1, from coordinate 48,685,082 downwards.
CAGTCAAGTTCTTGACACCAAATTCACTCAACCATGTCTTTATGGATCGTTCTTTGTGCAGTGAGGCACAGACATGCTGGAACAGAAAAGGGCCTTCCCAAAACTGTTCCCACAATGTTGGAAGCGTAAAATTTCCCAAAATATCATGGTATTCTGATGCATTAACAGTTACCTTCACTGGAACTAAAAGGCCCAGCCCCTGAAAATCAACCTGCTGCACCAAAATTTACAGTTACCACAATGCAGTCAGGCAGATGAAGATCTATCTATCTATCTATCTATCTATCTATCTATCTATCTATCTATCTATCTATCTATCTATCTATCTATCTATCTGTATGCATGTCTGTCTGTCCATCTGTCTGCCACCTACACCCATAATCCATTGCCACTTTTATATACATACCCACAGTGCCATGCAAAACAGCTGGCAAGGTCTCAGGGGCTCAAACCTGCACAAACTGGTTCAGATTGCGTCCTGGTCCTATATTGACATGGCGGAATGCATTCTGGGTTCCAAAAGAGGATTTAGGTGTTTATCTGCTACAGAGAGAAGTAAAGCCCTTTATGTAATTAATAATGGACTGATTGTTTGAAGGCAGAATTCAGTTTATATGATGATAAGAGCAGATTGACAGGGCAAAAAACATTAAAAATCAAATCTTTGATGCTGGTTAGCAGTCGGTGATACAGATGCTGGTCAGATCTATATAGAGCATAAAAGCATGCCAGTCGTTTGCAATCATCTCATTTCAGACTCAAACGTTTTGTCAGAGTTTTATCTTCAGAGAGAGAGAGAGGCGTGGAGAGTGAGCGAGACCGTGTGTATGTGAGAGAGAGGTTTTATTGCACTGTGGATTTGAGGTAGATGTTCTTTTGTCCCCCTCTAGGTGGCAGCAAACCTCCCCTCTGTGACGCCAAACGACAAACTATTAGTATTCAACAGCAGCGACAGGAATCAAAGTCTCTTATTCACATAGTCTGAAGCTTGGCCATAGAAATGAATGAACAAAAACAAGATGGAAGGCACCCGAAGATGAGCACCTGCCTGACAACAGCATCGTCCGCTGTACACACTAGTGACATTTCGAAGGGACGGCTGAGGACAGGCCTCCTTTAGACTGGGCTGCGGGGACGGGCTTTGGCCCTTCCTCAAGAAACCCGACCTGAGTGGATACTGTGCAGTTGCTGTTCTGCTCGTGCCAGCATCTGTGCTACTTCCACAGAGGAGAGACCCGCTTGACGTCTTCCTCAACAAGGGCTCAGCAGACAGCTAAGACCTGCAAGCTGCCTGGTGGTCAACGCCCCCCTTGTACCCCTTCCAGGAGGTGCTCCAGGTTCCTTCTGGCACTAGGTTTGCTGGTTCTCCAGTCCAATATCTTCTCGAAGTGACTGGAAAACCCGGTGCTTCACATACTTCTTATGCACCTAGTGAGCTCCAAGGTACAGCCTTGCTGTTTTCCAGCATTACATTCCCATATCTGTTACCTTCTCAGTGTGTGATTCTTGTATCTGTTACCTGCTCACTCTGTTGGAAGGATTATATCCTTTCATGCATATAAAAAGCAAGGCTATTTGACAGTATTTACTGTGAATGCTGCATTCATAAGTGTTCCAGTTTTTATTCCTCTAGCATTTGTGTGACTGTATAGTCTTATCCTGGGACTGTAACTTTTTAATCTGCACAACAACATTCTCTGAAGTCTGGGTATAGCTTTTTTTGTTTGCTGCCTTAGAATTAGCATTAGCCAAGAAGTAGCCCCTTGCAGTACTGGCCCATCGCCTCCTCAAAGCTTATGAATGTCACACTAGAACTTATCGTGTGTATGTGTGTGTGTGTGTGTGTGTGTGTGTTGGGGGTGTATGACAACAAAACACAAACCAATTGTGTTTGTAACCATTCAGTTGTCTTGGCCTTTGATTTGACATTGTCTTTCAATACCATCACTTTGTTGGTCTTATGTAGTTTGATTATCTTTTGTACTCTGCAAATAGCGCATTTTATTATTATTTTTTATTATTTTTTTTTTTATCATTATTTAAGTGGTTTTAAAAAAGCATAGTATATTGAATAAACTGTGATCGATTAATATGCAGGCAAAAATAAGTAAATAAATAAAAATAAAGGGGTTAGTGTGGAGAATAACAGGCAGCAGGCAATGCAGCCCCTGTCCTCCAGTTTGGTCCTCGCTGGCCTGAGATTCATCACTGTCTGTACCGAGGGCAGATCCAGACGCGGCTAATCGAGGGGAGACGGCGGCTGGCGGCAGGGACCTGAAGTCTCAGGCACTGTACCCAGTTATGCACGAGAAAAAGAGTGCGTTTATACTTTAATCGTTACTCGGCATAACCAAGTACATTAAATTAGAACGAAGCCGAGCAGCAGTCAGCAGAAAAACAGCATCGTTCATTTTATTTTCAAAAACTTTTTCAAAGAAAATCTATATTATTGTGACTACCATTATCATTTATCATTATTATTATCTCAATACAAGTAATAACTCGAACATGACTGTAAATTGTGTATGACTGTAAGCAAACAAACAAACAAAAATGATCAGATTAAATACGGCTTCACTACTGGAAGAAAGTAAGGTTAAAATACATGGGTTTTGGAAAATTAGCATTTTGTTTTTGTAAACAATGAAAGAATGTGTTATTGTTCGTTTGCGTATAAGTTTTTTGCTGACTAATGGATTTTTTTTATCTTTGCATTGTTATTAGTTCAGGGTTTCCAAGGTTCCAACAGCCGGGAACCTTAAGATACACATGTATTCATGTATTTATTAATTAAGTAATAAATTATATTTGCATAAAGAAGATTAAAATATATCTCAATACAAAATACATTAGCAGTTGAATTTTATCTGAGCTAAATAGTTATTATATGTCAGCTCTGTTACTGCCAGCGGTGCACATGGTTCTACTAATCTGCTAAATGCTAACCAGCCAAGCTAACTTTTTCATTAGTGAATTAGCAATTCAGCTAACTTTGAAAACCCTTAGCGGACCAAATAGGTTCCATTAAATTTAGTTCCGCTGACTGTAAATCTGCTAACTTAAATTAGACGTAATTGGTCAATAACTTGTCATATTTAAGGTGGTCTGCGCTAAATGTAAGTGAATGATGATAAAGTTTATTTAAAGTGGGGCACCCTGAACTAAAAGGAGAACTGGAGCCTGTGTGATGAACCTCAATTTCTTGCTTAGTTGCATAACTACTCAGATTTCAGGTACTCTAGCTTAAATGGACTTCGTGCACTTACATTTAGCCCAGACTACCTTAAATACAACAAGTTATGCAGCTACGCAAGAAATCATGCTACCGTCCCTGATTGCTTCACTATATTTGCATGTTCTGTTTGACAGGGCGACAGACCAATAAAGAGCTGAAACCCTTCTTCCTAGTTCTGGGTATATGTTGCCATGTTTTTAGTTCCCAAGCAACTTCACTCATGGCAAAATGTCAGCACGAGTCAGTCGTGGAAGAGGACCCCTCCAACAAAAACTCTCATATCTTGCAAACGGAATATTATTTAATGAAAATTTATTCCAGAGACTCTACAGAATCCAATGATCCCCAGTTGACTAAGTCCTACATATCCCCAGGTAATCACTCCAGCCCTGCGGAACTGGATTGCTAAACAGATTAGAATTTCAGTACTCTAGGTATGTTTTTAAGGGTTTCAGAACCCAAAACAAAACTTATAGTAAATTCTTATAAAGGCTTGTGGTTACTGTTATCATTAGCTTGTGCAAAATCTTTCAGTGGTTTATTGGTTTAGCATTATGAAATTAAACTTTGTAGTTGTAGTTTGTGGTTATCAAAGCTACGTTTTCAGGTTGCTGTGTGTACTACAAAGCTTAACTTGTTGCTCAATGTGCCTGTAATAAAAACAATGGAGTTTTAAATGCTATTTCATGTCAACAGGTCAGGGTGAATCATCATCACAATTATCATATGAAGAGGCATGTGAAGCCCAGAACTATCTTAATCTGATTTGTTGTTTGAATTATCCCTAAAGTTCAGCATCATTATCCATTCATCCATCTCCCATATCTGCTAATCCAGGGTTTGGCTAAACTGTAGAATGAAATCCCACAGAATTTAATTGTTTTTAACTGATTTGGAGGTGGGAAAGCTGTTTTTTTTTTGAGACACCAGCTGGCTCTGACTGAAAATCCTTCACTATAAAGGGAATCACTATGAAAAGGCCTGATTACAGAGGGACTCGCTGGTCAATCCCTTTACTGTGAAAGCCCTGGATATAGGGGGACTCACGAGACAATCCCTATGCTGTGAAATCCCTGGGTGTAGATTCACATGCTAATCCCCCTTACTATGAACACTCTGGGTGTAGAGGGACGCATGGACCAATCCCTTCACTGCGAAAGACCTGGCTGTAGGGGGACGCATGGGTCAGTCCTTTTGCTGTGAAATCCCTGGGAGAAGAGAGACTCATGGGCTAATCCCCTTACTGTGAAAGCCCTGGGTGTAGAGGGACTCAGGGGTCAATCCCTTTACTGTGAAATCCCTGGATGTAGAGGGACTCAGGGGTCAATCACCTTGTTTAAAAGCCCTGGAAGCCAGAAATCAAGACAAGAAAATATAAGATGGAATTTACTGGTCATGAGAATGGTGTGGTTGTCCAATAGAACAGAAATAAATACAACAAAGGATAATGTGAGTAAACATAAATACAACAAATGACATTAGTAAAAAGATAAGTAAGTATGGGAAATTTAAAATACAAATGCCCCACCTTAAGCATTTCGATTTCAAGGACGTGGATGAGCAACACCTTTGGGCTATATTGCAGTAATACAGTATACCCCAGTATTTTCTTTAACGATCACCCCCAACGCTCAACACATGTTATTGTGAAGTAGTGGAATAATGTTATTCTGAAAATACTGTATTCTGTGGAACAGTGACAGGACCGTGAGAGATACTACCCCAGCTGGGGGTGGGTTACTGGGGTAGGGTTACCGCAGCAGAATGACAGATTTCCATGACAATGCACATCATTCGCAGATGTTAGGGAGATGCTGTCATTTTGTGGCAGATCCCCAGAAATTCCAGGAGAGGTGGGATGTCTGTAAACGTAAAGGTAATACATTAAGGAATAAATGAGAGAACTGTGCAAAATACTGTACCACCATGATAAATGTGGTCTAAAATGGCTGTTGTGAGAACGGCATATATACATTCAGGGATGGCGATACTCTGCTCAGTAAATAAGGTTCCAGTGACTTTTTTATACTACAAGGTGTCACTAGCTGTAGTAAAGTACACAGATTTCGTTGGAGATTTTGGTGGATGAGCTTTCGCAAGGTCAGAAGTGCACATCACGCTGACATTAATCACTGTCTCTTCAGAGCCATCTTCATCGCTGCCTGATGCCTTCCGCGCAAAACGGCGCGCTGCTAAACCTTTGTACAACGCTGCAAAGTAATTTGGCGATTTTTGATGTTCATGTAATTGATGTTATCAAATTCTGTCTAGAAAAAGAACATCAAATACATATATAATAGTGGAGGAACATATGTCTATATCACATTTTTATCTTTAAAATTAATCTGTAAAACATCCTACAAGTATAGTGATAACTTTAGCATTACCATGTTAATGTGCTGATGGTACGTAACTGCATTTACGCTACATGATAAAGTTCTTCACTGTAACTGTATCTGCATTAAAAACCTCACACACTTTAATTATGCTCAAATGAGTCTAAAGACTTAAAGGCTTCATGAATGTACCTCATCAGCTTCGAGCTGAGTTTGTCAAAAGCAGTTTCCACCCCATTTCCTCCATCTGTTCCTCCTAAAATACCTGTCGGTGAGCCCAGGTGAGAAGGTCAGACTTCCGGTGAAAGCTGCCCATGTACAAAGACGTGTTATTCTTTCAATACCATATGGCGTACTTTCAGCAGCGATAATAATCGACAGGCATACTTCTTAATTCAATTTTGCGAATCTCACAGAATCTGGTCATAGATCTAAGGCAGTAAAATATTTTATCCAGCAAATCAATCTGGTGGAAACTTGTTAACCTCCTTTCTGACCTATCGTTGACTGATCGTCGGCAATTTAGAGCAATTTCACAGCTAACGCTGAGTCTCAATTTTTTTAAAAGCTGGAGCACAAAAAAAAAAAAAACGAGAGCCTCTTAAGAATATTCTCACCAAAGTATAGATGTGCCTGAAATGTACAGGAACACTAATAAACAAATGTGCCTGGAGTTACAGGACCCATGCAAAACTGACAATTGGCATCCTGTCCCTTAAACGTAGTTTGAGGCCATTAAGTCAAGTTGCAAGTCAGAATGACATCTAACACATTCATCTACCAAAACAACGTGTGGAATTATCTAAGATAACATAGTCTGCCTGCAAGCATCAATTATGCAATTTGTTATTATCTCACTTTTAATTGCTTATTTGCAGTCAAAACTTTTGAAATTTGCAATCCACAGACTTGTCAAACAGAACATATTACAGGGATGTTTACTTGTATCCATGTATGTGATAGAAGTTACAGAAGTTGTAGCATTAAGGGTTCCTCAGCGTTTCCATGGAGATTAATTGCCAGCCCCAGGATTGCAGGTAAACCCAGATGGCCCCCATGCCATTTTTCAGCTTTTGGCACTGAGGTGTTTGATGACCCATTGCTTATGGGATGTGGAGGCCGTGGAGGCCACAGAAGTCAAGACTCCAAAGAATCACTGCGATCTAGTTTCGCAAATCTCTGAGCTGCATTCAGAGTATGATTCAGTTCATTTTAATACAACTGGCACTTTTGAGTTTTGCTTTTGATTTAAAATGATAATTTGATTTAAAATGATAATTAGAAACCTTGGATTAGGTGTCAGTAGGTACTATAATGTTTATGAATATGTATTTATAAACTGGAATGCACCATTGTCCTTGAGCAAAGGAATTAACCTGGACTGCTGTCATATACCAGTAAAGTTGCAAGGCATTCTGGGTAAAGCCCCTAGATAAGCAGCAAAATAATAACAACCCCATTTTTGTGTTTAGCACTAAAACAATCGCCACTTAAACGTGAAGGCTGATGCACACAATCATTATAGCTCGTGGATTTAGAGGAGGACTCTATTAAAACGACACATTATTTTTTATTGCTTTCTCAGGCAGCACATTGTCAGTGTCTCCCAGATAGCTGACACCTAAGGTTGTCCTGAATTAAAGCAGCAGAAACTGTCTTGCTATTGGTTTATGTTGACTAAACACATATAGCTGACAGATACTCAGGCTTTTAAAGCCTGGATGGTGGCGAGGAAGTAGAATCCAGCATCACTGATTTTGTTTTTATTCCACAAAATGATGATACAGGGTGGCTTTATGGGTATTGCTGTCCACTGACTCCTCCAGGGTTGGGGGTTTGGGTCCTGCCTCTGCAGTGTGTGTGTGTGTGTGTGTGTGTATGCGTGTGCGTTGTGTGTGTATGCATGTGCGTGTGTGGAGATTGCATGCTCTCCCCGTGTCATGCATGTTTCCTTTGATTTCTACAGTTTACTCCAAAGACAGGCAGTTAGGGTAAGTAGCACCTCTAAATCAGCTGTACTGTGCCCTGTGCGAGCCTGGTATCCCATCCATGGCATGCTGTGTGCTGTGCGAGCCTGGTATCCCATCCATGGCATGCTGTGCCCTGTGCGAGCCTGGTATCCCATCCATGGCATGCTGTGCCCTGTGCGAGCCTGGTATCCCATCCATGGCATACTGTGCCCTGTGCGAGCCTGGTATCCCATCCATGGCAT
>JAODUD010000001.1:48650716-48674510 GCA_026784285.1 Stomatorhinus walkeri | reverse complement strand
TATACTTGACCTGTATTAAATAAACAAACATAAATTTGACCTCTACTTAACGATAACTTTACTCCCAGATTAGTAATCATCTACATCTGCTTATCTAAATTAAAACAGCTATTTTTATTTAGCTATAATCTGGAATCAAGTTTGATAGCATTTATAGTCCAAATAAAAGAATATTGTCAAACAAATGGCTGACTGGCTGGAGCATACTGTAGTCTTCCAGACACAGTGGGCTGCATAATCACCTACCGCAAGCATAATTAATTGGAGAAAAAGCCATTGACTTCACCTTAGAACTGTAATAGCTTTAATGAGTAAACACAAAGCAGGTATGCTACAGTCAGCAATTAAAGAGCATTTTATATGTGTTCTCTGTGTATATCCTCCCTTAGTCCCTCTCTCTAGGCGAATTGACTCGGAGCTAATACTTCAGATAGCTACGCACTTTCTTCTCTAATTAGCTGTGAACATACCACAGATAGACTTCTTTGGGGATCACCTAATTAGCTCTTTTTACTGCAGTGACTGATGTTTGCCAGTAGAGACGCGGGTGCGCCACAGTGCCGTGTTACAAACCGAGAGAAAACCTGTGTGCTGCTTCCATGTATAAAATTCCTGTGGCACAAAAAACATGGGACCATAAACCCGTGAAAAGAAAGCTAAGCTGTTAAGTAATGTGCGTTTTATGTTCCCGACAACATCTGCAGATCGGAAACATGTTTGAGTTTAACGCATTTTTTTTTTTCACCAAAGGAAACTTATTCTGCAAACGACGTTATAAGAATAATGAGTTATATAGAATAACTGCACATCCCCATTAGGTTGCCCATTAGTGGACTTTTCTCTGCTTGAGTGTGACTTCTGAGGCATTGCGCCAACTCACTGCAGATCCCCGCAGTACAGACTTCACTAGAGACCCCATGATATATTATAGAATACATTTACCTCCCTCCCTGTTGTTTTCCAAATTTGGCTGTGTTTTTACCCCACGTCTTGAAAAGACAATAATAAAAATAATACTTAAACTGACTCCACATATCATATTATGACAGCTGTGAGTTGACTGTGCTCTCTAATGGATAGCCTTTAAATGTGTGCATCATGCTATATGCATACTTTCCTCTTTAAATGCACAATGATTTGACAGCATCTCCCAGTGTAGGGAGAGTGATGAAGACCTTAAGCATCAGAACAGTGCGGTATCTCACAGACATGACCTAAGATGACGCTGAATTTTTTGTAGAAGTTTGACAGATAAAAAAAAAAAAGAAGATGTTTCTGGAGTTGTCTTTGGTCTGTATTTTTATTATTATTTTCCTCACTCAGTTCCAGCTAGACAGTGTGGATCAGATGGGAAAAAGAGTAAATAAGCGCTGGTGATGGAGTTCCACTGGGTCCTTCCCGATAGGTAATGAAACCCCTAAGATTAGAGCACTGGAAACACATGTTACTTATAATAGGCCTCTCTGAGACTTTCTGAAACCTGAACGGGGAGAGGGGTCTTCCTCAGACAGAGAATTACTCAAGGGCAGCGGTGATAACCACTGAAAAGGATTGAAACCCACACTTTATAACACTGTGGCAGTCAGAGACACCTCTTCCAACAGAGGGGGAAACCCATCTCTGAAAGACACAGACGAGTCCTGACTCCCTCTGTCGACGTGCATGTGCAAACTGACAGCACAGCTATCTCTTGATGCTTCCTCGTATTTTTTCATTTAATATTTTCTGCTTGTTTTTTTCGCTTGCTGCAGATCCTAGCTGATGCCGCACGTCCTCGTTAAAGTTCAGGAATCCAGCTGCGGCGACGCATGGCTTAACTGATGCAGGATGTGCGACACTTTGTGTTAGAGGGTTAGCTAATGGGGGGGGGGGGGGGGTTTACTTCGATCATGTCTCACAGAAAAGCCTGGGGTTCCTGAAACAATGCAGTCTGGAAAAGACCCAATGAAAAGTTAATTCCAGTCATATAATTACAGGAGAAATGTGTATGCCTGCAATTAGTCTTTCAATGTTAAATTAAATACATTTTGATGATGGAGAAGGTCCCCATTATCTCCTTCTTTTTGAAAATGCTGTAACCAGCGGCTCTGATTTCATGGTATTTCCTGGTACCCGGCACAGCGGCACTGGGTGATGTAGGTACTTGACTTATGGCCAGATGGTTTTAGGTTAAATTTAGTAGGGAATTCCCCGCTGATAAGCCACTCGACTTTAATCTCCCTAGTGGAAACACTCTGGATGGATAACAATGCCTGATAAGCCTATGAATAATGAACAAAAACACCAAAAATGTCCAAAACTTAAACCACAGAGAGCTGACAAGATAGTGAAGAATTCCTCTGTCGTGTTTAATATTTCCTGTGAAACAGTATCTAAGTCGACCTTTCAGCACGTGATCAATTGTAGATAGCAACTGTATATAAACCGTACAGATAAATAAGAGCTGTATTAATGCACTTCAGAGCACTGGAGAAGAAAGGGGGTGGCGGTGGAATTACAGAACGCTGCACAATAAGAATAAGCCATGAATCCTCATTGGTTTACAGTGACCCCCCACCACTTCAAACGCTTGCTCACCCATCCGGGGCCTTTGGCTGATCCCCTGTCCTGTGTCATGTTGGTATAAAGACCACTGAGGTTATTGAAACAAATTTGTTCAACCAGTGGAAAAAAGATATTTTTTTGGGATTCACCATGGAATGAATTCCTGAATGATTTTCACAGTTGGGATTGGTTTGTTATTACCAAGCATCAGAAGTGGAAAGCAATGAATTGGACCTTACCAGCACCGACCACAGCCACCACTATTCCCATGATTCCAAATTTCCTTTGGGGTCAGTCAATCAATCAATCAATCAATCAATCAATCAATCAATCAATCTATCTATCTATCTATCTATCTATCTATCTATCTATCTATCTATCTATCTATCAACTTTTTAATTTTTTGTGGCACAGGTTAGACTTTACAGAACCATGTACAGCTCTACGCCAATTCAGGACCTCGGAGAACCTCCTCCCAAATCACACAGTATGGTTTGTTGTTTTTCAGGCCTTCAGAAAGCTCCACAAACTTTCCTACTTCTCTGGGGCCAGTCATGGACTGACGCTGCACATTAAGTAATTCATCACCATGGAACAGGTTTGAAAAGTGCAGTCAAGTCTCACACTTTTGCTTCCTCTCTGTAACTTGGGAGCTACTTCAGCACCCCGGAGTTTCAAATGCTGTCCATGGTTGCTTGGCTAATTCAGAACCATGGAGAGCATAGAAATGTCTGCAAAGCCCCAAGCTAATTCAGAACCAGGGACAGCTCCAAAATTACAGTTAAATCTCAATGCCAAATCAGCAGCATTACATGTAGCGAACTGATTGCAGAACCCCGTCTAGCTGAACACTACGGAGACCTCAGAAATCAGTGTGAAGCCAGAGGTCGATTCAGCATCAGCCTGGAAGAGGAGCTCCACGCCACCGCGCTTTGTCAAGAGTGCTTCTCGGCGACATACAGCCCAGCGTGCTTCGAGAGGCACTCGCCGTTGTTTCCGCTCTCTCGCGTTTGCAGAAACGGGCCGCTAAGCGCCATCCCCACACTTGGAGGCAGATGAAGCGCTTGGCCAGCCCCTACCCCAGCCTCTCCATGCGCTACACTGTTCCTTCCGTACCTCGCCCCGCTTTTCATACACGTCACTGGCATATCGTGGTTCTGCCGCTATGCTGTTTTCAGCCAAATCTGTCCAGATCTCCCGCTCAGCATCACAGCATGCATTTCTTGTCTCTTGTTTACTTTTGAAAAGAATGTGGGTTCCCCCCCCCCCACCAGTCATCCCTATCACAGCTTTGACTCCAAAATCAAGCAAACATATGTGTAGGCTATGCCACTCCAGCAGAGCCTCCCCTGCTCCTCAGCATTCTGGGTAGTGAGTTAGTCTCCACTGGCATATTATTTACTCTGTTTATTTAAATTACCTTCTTGCTTTTTTTTTTATAATTGTCTTTTCCTGTCCATGAAACTTGAGCAATAGAGCTTCTGTGCTGGGATGCCATTAAATAAGGTTAAATTTATTAGCATACTACGCTTTTTGCTCAAAAAAAAGAAACACAATGTAAATTTTATAAATGCTTTTTATTCTGCCTCCAACTTTGCCCAATCAAAATTCATTGTCTTTTCCCCACAGCCTTTCTTTCCTCAAATTGCCCGCACTCATTATGGTAGATAAGTATGTACTACTTCATTTAAAAATCCACTCGCACTCTGCAAAAGGTTGCACACATTTTAATTTTGCTAGTAAGTTTGTGTTTGTGTTGGTCTGCTGGATTTCAGGTAATTCCTTACTGCTTTACTGCAGTGCAGGACAATGCAGCAGACTACTGCCTGGTAAACAGCATCCATCCATCCATCCATCCATCCATCCTTCTTCCAATCACTTATACAATATACTGTAAGGTTCTTTATTAAAATCAGGGTAAAAAACAAATTACAATTGTGAAGCAGCATAATATGATTGCTATAATTATATAAATATTGACTATCTTCAGGTGTGGAGACAGGCTTGCGTGTTGATCAGTGCACCCTGGTGAAGTGGCTGCTGAACGGTTTCACTTTGGGGGGGTGCACTTCGCTTTGTGTGTTTTCAGTGCACACTGATGGTGAAGCTACACTGAAGTGAAAGTAGGCCAGTCTCGGCACAGAAGACGATAATCATCATGACACCTTGGTGCACTCCCCCCAGCTTGAGGGCTTATCCATCTTCTGTGTGCAGTTGGTGGTGAAAGAGACCCACAGATGTGAACTGCTTGTCTCTTCTGGAATTCCTCACAGTGACATCATCTTCTCCATGACCCTGGCCAGGGTGCCCACTCTGTGTGTATGTCTCTTTAAGACGTTGCTCAAACTAGCAGAGTCTGCCTGTCTGTCTGTCTGTCTGTCTGTCTGTCTGTCTGTCTGTCTGTCTGTCTGTCTATCTATCTAAGATGTGGTATTTTGTGTTGAGAGCTTACTATCATACTTTGTTTTCAATACAACAAAACCAAATTACTTCCTTACATAAGCATTTCATTAATTACTCAACAGCACAAATTAGCATTTGGCTTGGTTAGTTTAAGTCATGCATTTAGTTAATTGTTTAGAAGATGTCAATTGATGCAATTTACACAATAAAACAAGTCATTTTAATTACATTTAACGCTGCATTGATTTTATTTTTTACTATTGACACCCCTTTGTGTTTATGGTGCGTGTATGTTAGTTAGAGGTATGTGATTTTGGAGAGTAAAATGTAAAGCATGGCACAGGGACCCAGCGCCGCCTAAGTCAGATGGCTTTTGTGTTTCCCCAGTGTAAGAGGGGCATCTCTCCCTAAAGCTTTTGTGCTGTTCCTCTGAAGTCAGGGAGTGACTTGATTGCAAAACCAAATATGACTGAAGCTGGAATACCTCTCTGCCGAATGCAGGAAGAAGAGGGGAAATGGAATAAAGCCTTCCTGTTGGATTCATTTGCTTCCGGCGATTCAGAGTTTCACCTGAAATTCACCATGAGGTTTTAAGAAGTGCCAGCATTTTATGAGCGACTGCTTTTACTGTTTGGATTCTTGCCCTCAATTGACCTTTAACCACAGTGATGACAGGTCTTGTATTACAAGGACCCGTGTCAATTTTTTTCCAAAGCGATTACTGTTTTAATTATTTACAGTGATAAAGACTAATGGAGTCTTCTCTCTGTGCTGCACTGAACGGCACGGCGCTCGGTCCCTCCGGAGCACACAGGAATGCACTGCCCAGATTTGGGAACGTGGCTTTTGAAGTAACTGCAGGCGTTCCCAGAGGAACCAGCCACCACGGCAGCATTTTGGGAGGTGCTGATCCAGCATGCAGGAGAGACAGAGAGGCCCCCCAGCAAAACGTTTGTTCCTTTGTTTTTGACATTTTCGACTCTGGGTTAACAGCTCATTAACCTCTGAGTTTCCCATGGCAACCATGCCTGATAAGGGATTATGGGAACAATCGAGACTCACCTATTTGAACCTGCTTTTAAAAGTTTTAGTCATGATCCTAAAGGAATTTGTGTGCATGTGTGTGTGTGTGTATGTGTATATATATATTTATATAGTCCAGCTTCAGTCATGAATATCACAGAATACGACTTTAACTAGGTGTCAAGATTGGCACAGAGGTCATGGATTCGAAATAACAGACCTGATCAATCGATCTTCCAAGCATTAGAATGGATCAGGGGCAGTGAATCATCATCAGCAACCTTCATGCCTGGTAAATCCACTGCACCTCGTCTCCCAAAGGAAACTTTCTCTAAATTATAACATTAACTTGCCACATTGCTTTGAATATTCAGCCCCATGTCCTGCAGGGGGGAGATCACGGTGGTACCATGTGACCTGAGGATACTGAAAGTATCTTAGGTATATGAAGACTAATTATTACAGCTTTTAACAGAGAAAAAAATACACATGTTCAGATCCACTTTGAGAAATGAACACTATGTAGTGGTATTGCAGGCTAAAGTTTACATGCTACAGGAACTGAATAGTTATTCAGTTCAATTCAGATTTATTTATATGGCACATTTTCACAACATTACAGTGTATCAAAGTGACTACTCAATCTGTGATCCAAATTTCTTTCATTTAATAAATAAAATAGAACATGACTGCACTTATTATACTTTGCCCTAATTTCTTAAAGAATGTTGTACATGAATGCGCTGCAACTGCGATCACAGCCTCGCCTGAGCTTCTGATGAAAGGCAGGATCCGCTTGTTTGATGTGATGAAGACCTGATAAATCTCACAAGAATGTTTGTTTACAACAATCAGACTCATGAACTTTCTTCTGGATGTACAGCGTGCCATTTTCTCTTCCCTTTCACTGCATTAATGCACCACGTCGGAAGGTACCATCTATGGGGGTGTTCATTCGCCAGACTTCGTGCAAACACCACCATAATTGGCAGCTACTTCACTTCAAGTCTTAAATTTAAAATGGAGGTTTTTTTTTTTTTTACATTAATACAAAAAAAAAAAGATTGATTGCGTGATGTTTTCCCAAAGGAATAAATTCCAATTTGACTGCCCCCCGTTTCTGAAGCTGCTTCAAGTCATTGGATTTGGAGTCTCCTTGACGACAAGAGACTCTTTGCAACTTGTCTTGTTGCAAATGCAGCAGGTGGCTTTGTGTTCCAGTTCAAGTACCAGGAGAGGGTCCTTCTGCATCAGGCTGTCTTTTAAACATCCAGCTGCCTAAATGGAGAACAGGTTGCGTAAGATTAAGGCAGATCATGCATCTTTCTTACTGGATCCACGGCTATACATTAGCAGGCTGTTCTTTTCCCTACGGAACTGTCCTTATCCAAGTCTTATTCTGCGGTCGTCGACAGGGCAGTTCCAGTACTGCGCAGCGATTCCTTTCGCTTCTTTTAGTTTTAGTGCTATAGAACTGGCTCTTTTCCAATCCTGGTAAAGTAAGCCTTCCCGGTAAACTGTTCCGCCGATGTGACATACTTTATTTCTCCATCAGTCAGCCCTCGTGCTCCCTCAGTGCCTGCCCTTATAATGATGTAACGTGTTGTAATTGGGGGGAAATCGTACAGTAGCCAGACCGTGAGTCAGACCCCAGGAGGGCGAGTGGAACCTGAGACAGAACACTGTTTTGTAGGACGGAATTATTTTGTTCTTGTGGAATTGGGTTGGTTTCCAGAATCCCTTTGCCCCCTTTTCTGTATTTATGCGAAGCCTGCCACAAATCGCAGCTGGTGGCTCCACATTGACAGCTGACGAAAGCGAATGACAGCAGCACCTAGACTGCACATTGCGCTTTTAGTCTTGTGGGTTTACAGAAGCCCGGACGGCAAGAGGTTGCTGGAAAGCCGGATGTTCACATCAGCAGTTTTGGTTCTTGCCTGATAGCATCGTCTGTCCTCCTCGTTGATATGCATCCACATTCTTCAGGACCCAAATCTTTGCATCAGCCAATCACAGCCCCTCTCCTCCCCATTCAGGGATGAGTTTTGTATCAAAAGGCTTCCACCATGATGTAAAGCTAGGACATACTGCTGACCAAGGGTTAGAAATATGGACACTTAAAGGATATCATATCAAGTCTCTCTGCTCATATACCTTATAGTGTGGTATTTATCCTGAATGGGTTCTGTAATACAGTATAATATAATACAGCAATATAATACAGCTATCTTTAGAGATAAAAATCATTCTCAACTAAATGCGAAGGAGTTTCTGAATCACCTGGGAAGTTGGCCAATGGATCTGCCCCATTTAATTAGCAAGAACACATGTTTGGATAGTAACCGCGTCCAGTTGCGCAATTTAACTCCAACAATCATTTCATCTGCTGGTGGTGTCTTATTAAACAATCTGTAGTGCCAGGCGTAGGTGGGTGCTGCAAAGCCCCCTTCCTAATGGCTCACGCCTTTGCCTGCTGTTGGCCTTAATGTACTCGATAGCACATGCATATGGATATAATGACAGAGCACTCATCACTCGCAAATGGAGAGGGAGACTTGTAATGATCACATTCGCCTCTAGGGGGCATCATCAGCAACTTCCTCCAAGCTAAATACTGATGCAGCTGTGTCTGAAGTGTAACATATATACTGTACGGATACTGTGAGCTACTTTGCAATAAGCAGGGCACGTGGGAGTTGTATCTCTCTGTGGTAATGGAGTAGAGGTAGGTTTTTCCAGCAAAGTATGAGATTTACGGAGTTCTGGGTCATTCAAGGTTCCTATTATCACATAACGGCTGTTGTCATTCTCGAGACTGAGACTGCAAGACACTAAACCAGTGTTTGATGCTTCCAGTCGTGTTATTTTATTACTAAAAAATGTATGTTTATCACATTTACATCTTTCAGATCACTACCATATGTAAATACAGTTACTGATATCATTGCTTTATATTTTTATAGTATTTTTTTTGCTGTTTTTAAATTTTTTATTGTTATTTTAATCATGCTTATTCATTTTTAATCTTTGCAATAATTTTTCTTTGTATTACATATTTCCCTTTTAAGCACAAGCCAGGAAGCGGGTGGAAAAGGAATTTCACTGCACATGTACAGTATATACACTGTTTCTTTGTGCATGTGACAAATAAAGTTTGAAAGTTGACCTTATTCTGAGAATTTTCAGTTGATGACCAGTGCTTCTGAAAATTCCCCCAACAGGACTACTGTGTGAGAGAGAATTTTGTCAAAAAAAACTCTCAAACTCTGATAAATAATTTTCTTCTAATTTTGAAGTGACTGGAGGATCCGTTGGGGTTAGCCCACACTCTGTGGTCTTAACAAGAAAGATGGCTGACCACAGGTTAACAGTGTGACACTCGGGAACATGGGAGGGGGGTGTCCATTAGTATCCATCAAAAACATTCTCTGTCTACTTCTAGTATCTTCTCACTGTTTTCTTTTTTTAATATCTGAGTCAAATATAATATGTATGAAAATTGCAAGTGTGACTTGAGCTTGAATTTCTGTGTTAGGCATCAGAGTTGTTTGCATTATTATTTAATGTCGGCATTCAGGGAAGATGAAATTATCATATACAAACAGCATCAAAAGAAACACATTATTCCATTTACTCCCACCTGCTTTTAGGAGAAAAATATGGATTTGCATGTTTTTCATGCAGCGTTCAATGAGTTTTGCATATTGAGTCACCATGTTGGTCGCATATTGTTGATATTTAATGCTTACTCTGCTCACGACATTTTGTGTTTGACTGTAAGTCACACAATGTAGGTGACATCAAGCTGCAGCCTGAAAATAAGCAGTGAAGACAGGACGTATCAAAACCGTAAAACGCATCATGAACCAGAATCATGTTGCTTATGGTTATATCCAAGTCAAACAAGCATAGGAGTTTAGTAAGTAAGGAATAAACCACTTTGAGGTATTGATAATCAATAATAATCAAAAATAATCAATGGCAACTCGGTGCAAGGTGGCTCGACGCGAAGCAGAGGACGGCTAACCAAGTTGGAGTTCATTGTTTTCTTGTAATAATAATAATAATAATAATAATAATAATAATAATAATAATAATAATAATAATCAATGCTTTATTTATCCCCATGGGGAAATTCCTTTTTATGCCTCCCTCAACTTGCTCTTTGTAGAGCAAGCTGTCCGCAAGCTGTCCGCTTATGTAACTGCACATATCAAAGTGGTTTATCCTCCTTATAATACAACTAATGAACAAAGAGTAATTATAGAATACACAAGCGATGGTACATTTTTCAGAAGGAAATGATTTCAGGTAGCATTTAATAATATTCCAATGTGCTCTTAAAAATATGGCCCCAACAAGGATGGAAGGCTAACTCACTGAAGTTTAAGTTACCATATAAACTGTCAACAAGCAGGCTTGGGGTTTGAAAAGCAAAGACAATTGTGCTGATAACATTGACTACTTTGTGTGAGTAAAAAACATTCCGCAAGTTTTTACATTAACATGTTTAATAAAATATTAAAACATATTAATTTAGAACTTATTAAGGGTGCCAGAACTACCTGAGCAGTTACACAAACATGATCAGCACCCACATAACATCTCTGGACCACTAAGAAAACAGGATTTACCAAAGCCATGGTATAAAGTACAATGAAGCCTGGCCATTATTCATTCTTTTCTGATCTAAGTTACACATTCAATCCTGACTGGTTCCTTCATTGTCCCCATAGATGATGGGGCGCTCATTCTTTGTCACACACGCTGTTAAACACTCTCTGTGGCCCCGGATTAGCATAATAACAGTTGTTTTTTTAGCAGAATCTCAGAACGGATACCTACATTATAAGTCATTAAATATGCAGTTTGGATCATGAAGTGAAATCAAACATTACTGGCATTTAAAAATATGCAGGCATATGGTGAAATGAAATACATTTTGTCCATGAATTCAAAAATGGCTTTACACACATGTCAAGTTGCATGCATGACGATAGCAAACAAACAGACAAATAAATCAGTATAAACATATAAATGAATAAATAGATAGATAAAATATGCTGTACATAGCGCAACCTTCCACTAGGGCTGTTAAGAAGGTGGAATGATCTGATCTGATCTGATACAGTTTGTAAATGCAAACAGCTTGCATTGAGTGTATACAGTGAAGTGTAGTATGTCATATGCAGAAAGTGACCGGTGCAGATAGCTGATCACATGCGTGTAGCGGAACCTCTACCATGTTAAAAAAATTATTTCCTTCAGAAGGTAAGGAGAGAATATATTGATTATCCCTCAGACTGGCACAGGTGAAGGGTGAAGCTGGCCAGTTCAGGGCTCAGTGTTTTCCTGTAGATCATACCCAAAATTCCAGTTATATTGGATTTTCGAAAGTGACTCTGAATGTAGATTTTCACTTCTTCTAGCGCGTTTTCATTGTTCAAAACGCTGGCTGAATGGACACAGGCAATGCTCGGACACTTAATAAAAACACATGAACTTTGCAAACTTTTTTTTTTCTTTAAATCTTGTCAAGGCTCTCACATTTGAATCAATTAGAAATTAAAATTCCGATCAACCCGCTTGTTCTCTCTATAATTTTACTCAAGCAATTAAGGTGCTGGCCTATACTTATTAAGATAACAGAATCTGTCGCCACAATGGTGTTACTTAATGGGCTATTTTCAAAACGAGCTGAATTCAGTTCAGTGAACTATGCAAATTAAGCAGAGCACAATGGTCCAGTCGAAATCAAATTTACATTAATGTGCTTCTGCAAGAGGCCTAAGATGCAACAAACACAACATCATCATTTCCTCCTGCAGACGAGGCCGTGCTCCTTTCCGGATAACGCTCTTGTGCTAATTTTAGCGTTTATTGGTATTTCTGGGGATGTGACCACAATAAACATTAACAGACTCCTGTCCTTAGTGTCTGATCTGTAATGTATTTATTACAAAATATCACAAACTGTGAGTGGTGTGGACCTGCTGTCGCTGGTGCATACTTTACCGCACAGTGTTGTTTTTTACAGGAAGCTTACTTTGTAGCTAAATAATTTTTAATTATCCAAGTTTCCTTTTTGAATTAACACACAGCTGCTCCTGTTTAATTCCCTATATGAATGCATTTTATTTAGGATACAGCACTAAAGAATTACATTATAAATATGAATTAAAATGTAATAATCAGCTGTCTTTTCTAATCCATTGACCATCAGAAGCAGTGAGGGTCAATACTCAAGAATACCATAAAATCCATGTGGTTAAATCACCAAGCTCTCCTGAGGTTAATTTCCGCATGAACAAGTGGTGTTTTTCCCCTTTACCAACTGTCATTAGACTTTATTATTCTACATCTTACTACAAATACTCCAAAAATCCTATCATGACACCTGAGCAGTATCAGGTCAAAGGTCACCGTAAGCAAGGTAGGATCAGCATTACAAAGATAATACCTCCGGTGAAATAAATCCACACCCTCCATCCTCTGGCATTTCTGAGGTTTCACAATGTGACCTTTTTCTAAACACATAGCGTGATTTTTTTTTTTTTTGTGCTGAGATGCCTTCACCATAGCACAGTTGTCAGGTTGACGTTACCAGAATGTCAGGATCTGTGGAGCGGGAAGGGGACCAGAGATCGGGATGAGCAGGAGCGCCTTTGTCACCGGAGCCCACGGAGACACCATGGCTGTCTGGCTATCATTTATACCTGATCTCTGACGATGTCTGGCCCCATCCGACACAGTATGAGATCCCCTTGGAGGACAGGATGCGTACCTCACAGCTGGCACCACCTAATTACACATCAGCCACCGCGGCTCTTAATTAAATTAACTTCACTTGATTGAATTAATTGTTATGGACAAGCCGTCTTCTGAGCATCAGTGTGCCTGTTCGACTCTGACACAGTGCAAGGACGAAAAGTTATTTACCGATTTTCTCGTTTCAGTTGACCCGACGTAGAACATTCACTCACAGAACATTTATTCGATTGCTGTAAAACCCACTTTACAATGCACTTTATTTAATATTTACGACTGAAATCCATGCAATTCTTTTCATAAAATTCTTTGCACTGTTATTGTTTATTGTTATTTATTATTTATTGTTACTTTTTATTATTGTTTAAATTTCCTTTAGGATTAATAAAGTCTCCATTTATCTGTCTGTCTGTCATGAAAAATAACTGGCTTCCAGAGATGGGCACCCTCTGTTTGAAGAAACCTAAAGCCTTGCTGTTATTCATACATTCCAATGTGCTTTCGGGTTATCCTCTTAACATTGAGAAGTTCAGTGTTGTGTCAATGATCCATATAAAAACGTATGGAAGTTAAGGAACAAGGAAATCAGATTGTAGAGGAGGTGGTTCCAAGGAACTAGATGAGGTGCAACCAAGACATCTGACTGATTGGTTGAATCTGATTGGTTATCTCTCTGAACCATTTTTCGTTCTGCCCTCAGAACATTTTTTCGTGGGTAAAACTCCTATGAGGCTATTAAAAACTGTTTCTGAGTAACAGATGAATACAGCATAATATAACGCATGTTTCAAATTGTTTACAAGATACTAGCAGCCATGTGACATGAATAACGGACAACATATTTATCACATTTTTATTTATCTGCATATTTAAAAGCTTTTTCCCCCTAGAAACTCTCTGCTATGCAAATGCATTCTGTGTTTATGTCAACAAAAACACCTGTCAGAGCGCGGATGTACACAAAGTAATGTTTTTGAGTCTCGATATGTTTTACATTCTTTGCACTGTATTACAGAAGTACATACCCTCAGTGCCCTCAACACCACTTAATGAGCTCAAACTTCATAACTGAAAAATACCATCTTCCCACTGCTTTAGTAATAGATTGAGAACACTAGGAGTGCTGTATAAGCTTATTAGACAACAATGATTCTCTATAAACAGTCACCCTATTCACGGGGCGGCGGGGGGAGGGGGGTCATGACATTCACAGAATATTTATTTTGTATTTATTTGTATTTATTTCTGAGCTGTCGCTACAGGATTCTGAGCAATACTTTACCTGACAGTTATTATTGTTAGTAGCTATATGTGAAAACTGTCTTTCTCTGTCTAAATATCTGGTTTGTTCTACTATCTATCTATCTATCTATCTATCTATCTATCTATCTATCTATCTATCTATCATCTATCTATCTATCTATCTGTCTGTCTATCTATCTATCTATCTATGTTATTTCAGTCAAAGTTACAGTTTCTCTTGGGGGGGTGGGCAGCATATGATACAAGTGGCGGTTCCACCCTGAATGGAATGTCAGTACATTGCAAGCTACATACAGTATAAACACTTGTAGACAATCATACACTGTGGGCAATATTGCGGTTTGCCTGAGAGGATTGTGGGAGGAACGCTATGCAACATAGGGACCCTGGGTGAGCAGCAAGACAGTAATGGAGTGACTGCGGCATGTCCTGAGATGCTTCCAGGCTTTATAGACTAACAAACCCATTACATGCTTTTTCAAAGTCCCACTAAAGCAGGACTGATGATTCTTCATTCCTGGCATTTGTCTAGAAGATGTGGGCTTTTAAAACCTCATTTCTCTTTCCAGGGAGTTTTATAAATCCTGCAATCTGATAATGACGAGGTAACGATTCTAAGGGAGTGAAAGGCATGGGGATTTTCTAATTTCAGATAAAACTGGATAGGAGGATCTTTATCTTTAAAGTGGAAGGAATCAGTTTATATATATATATAATACTTCTATATAAAATATTTCAATTCCCACTATATGTAATTTAATATGTATATACAGTACAATTCTTCAATTCCAACCAAACTTTGCTGTCATTAATGGCTGAATGTACATTTTTTTTTATATTTCTTGAACTGTACGGATCCATTTCAGTACTTATAAATATACACGCATGCATACTTGCATGGATTTCATGATTCCAGTTTAATGAAGTTTTCATCATGCGCACACTCTTATTGAAATGCATGGTGTCGAAAAGGTACGATAAGACTTCTTATATGAGGATACAGTTTAATAATTCAGATAATCCACCATTTCCTTGACAAAATGGCAGGGTTCTGCATTTTTAAAGAACCAAGCCATTGACTGGCTCATGCTGTTTTGCTTGTTAAAATATACGTACAGTATATCACGTGCATGCACTGATTACTGTCGCTGCCACTTTAACTGGAATTATGACGAGCAGGACATTACAGGCGCAGACATTATTGGGACGCTGTGTAATCCTCCCTGCGGTCCCCTGACCCTACAGTGACACAAGTACCTTCTGACTGGCCACTGCAAAAACTACACTCTGCTTCCGCTCTGAATTCGGGCGGCCCATGTCGGAGAGTTTATTTGAGTTTCCTTTATAATTATCATCAAACTGTTGTATTTTTTTGGCTAATACATTTCTTGAAAGATCTACATATTTGCACTTTTTTCTTATGTTCCCAGACCTATATCCTACAATATTATTTGCTCATTTTCTCCTGTACTCTATTATTGGGAACATCCAGTACTGTTAAAAATGATCCAGCCCCCATTATGGGGGTTAAACACATCAAAACGCTGTTTGTGAGAGCATCATACTCTTCCCACTCAAAATCAGATTCAGGTTTATTTGTCAGGCATGCTCGCACACAGGCAATTTGTCTCCAGTTGTTGATGGCTCTCATGCAGACAGTAGAAACCTACACAGTTAAGATACGACAATGATCACATACAATCTGATTGATATATGTAATGAGCATGTGTGGTTGATAAATGTATGAGAAGTGCATGAGTGCATTACACAGACCTCAGGGAGGTTATGTGCATTATGAAATCTGATCCATCCATTCGCATTCAGTGCTTATTCAATAAGGATCATAATTATGTCTGATCTTAGGGGGAGGGTAGGATTCCAGTCTGTCTCAAGGCAAACAGAGCCCCCTCTTTAACTGAACTGAAGGACACACACAGGAAGCAATTTGATAAGTTTTTAAAAGGATGCAACATGACTGAAAGCCTGAATGGATTGCAGGTAAAATCATAAATACCGTGGCATTATACAGACCGCGCGTTAGTCAACTGTAGTAATCCAACCAGGCCTTTTACAGAGCTCTACAGACTTAAATTACCATTCAGGGGAAGAATCCTGCAGCCCCTGAAAAATTAATGGAACATTTTAGTGAATGAATTTCGCTAAATGCTTATCAGCTTGTCACGAATTGAAATGGTTGTCAGATATTACTTTTTAGTTGAAGAGCTTTTTTGTGTGTCTTTGTGAGGGACGACTGTGAAAACAAAGGCCGCTGACCACCTTTTTTTTAAAACAAAAAAAACAACAAACAAACGTGACACACTGATGCCTTCTCTCAAACCCAGGGTTGGCGGGTGGGCCGGCTCTCATTGATGCTGCCCGCCAGTCTGCCCTGCTTATCGTCAGTGGGCTCCAAGGCACTCCAGATGCGTCGATCACATCTGTCACTTTTGGTTTTTCGGGGACATATTGAAAAAGGTCACCCTGCCATCCACTGAGCAGTGACTGTGATTGTTTTTTTTTTTTTTTTTTTTGCAGGGATAGTTTTTCCATTGCATCGAATGCCCCCCCCCCCCAGGTTACAGTTCTCAGGTGCCTCTTACACAGGCTTCAGGTGTCTATCACAGTATGAGCTGAAATATGGAGGTGCGTGTTTTTTACAGTTTCTCATTTGTGAACCCTTTGGTGACTAAGTGTTGAAACAAACACATATACATTTGCCCAACATTCCCGTTCTGCCAGAGCTGTAATTTTCCCTTGGGTGCAATAGTGATTTTATTTCCATCATGATTCTCAAGGAGTTAGGTGGGAAATGTGTTATTTTGAATGCTCTCTAAATGCTCTCTGTCTTTTTCTCTCTCCCTTCCTCTTTTTCTCCGTGTCCCACTTAAGACACGCCATCCCGCCCACTCATCTCACAGAGAAATGTTTACCGTAGCACATTTCTTAATGCTAAAAATCTCCCAAAAGTGAACAAAGTGGACATGAAAACTGAAAGGTGACCATGGAAATGTCAGATGGTTACACGCTTTGCCCACGGAGCTGATTGCATTTGACAAGGCCTGTTAATGACCTTAATTTTAAAATGTATATATCTATATGTATAATTATAATAAAATATATTGCAAAATCTCCAAGTAATATAAATCCTATCCTGAATATGCATTTTTAGATGGCTTTCCTGAACATTCATTATAAGGCATACTGCCTTCTGATAAAAAGTGGGGGTCTCTTTGGTCTAACTGTGGCCATAAATGTTTATATTTTTCTGTGAAGGATCAGAAATCATGCATGAATTCATATAGTTTTCATATTGCTTGAGATGTTGACAATTTATCAATTGTCCTAATATTTGAGCTGTTTATAATCTCCATAGTTACCAACCCCACCCTCTACCCCGGCCACCCCAACTGACATCATTTTTTGTTATGGTTCAAATGCAGTAAAATCTATAGAAAAAAAGAGTGACTTCTTTTCAATACAATACTTTTTACCAATTAGGTTATGTTTATTTTTAATATCCTGCTACTTTTCATTGATTTAAATGGTCTATTTATTGGTTGACTGACAGAATTCATCTAAATATTGCATTTAATTTTATGAATTAGGCAGCATATTTTACATGTGTGGGGAAAAAGGAGCCTCAGAATCCAGGAAGTCAGCATTCACAGCCTCAGATATTCTCTTTAAAATTCACGAAAATCTGATCTTTCATTAATCATATCTGAGAATAGTCAGTGTATCATGAGAAAATGCCTGTTAGATGCTTTGAATTAGCAATTTACACAGTTAAAACTGCGATATACACATTTATAGAAATGCAATATATAAATAATTCACCAACTGAATGACTATCTTTACCCAAAATTTGGGTTGCTGTTGGGAAACCTGCTGCCATATTCTGCTGAAGGTGGAGTTTATTTCTCGTTAATATTGCATGCAATCAGGAAATTCCATAACTTTATCTTGCCGGAATGGACACTAACAGGTGATGAAACACTGGGCTGTGCTTGCAGTAACCCCAAGTGCTGAGAGTCGGCAGTGTTTACTCAGAAGGGTCCCCTGGGTGAATCACATGATGTAGCGCAGTAACTGATAGCCCAGCGACGAGGTGCATATTTCAGACAGCAGATTGTCCAATCAGGGCAGACTCCAGGACCTTGAATCCACATCTTGGTTTAATAGGCAATGAAAAATATAATTTCCCTTTTTACAAACCCACATCCCACCTGTCCCCCCACCCAACACAGACTGTTGGATTTCAATCAGCCTTTAAGGGATGCTTGGAGGAAACAGTGAGTGAGCAAGCTAGAGGTTTCACAGACTCTGAAAAGCTGGGAGGAATATGATTGTGCTCCCTCCCTCCCTCCATCCCTCCATCCATCTCTCCATCTTCGTCTCTCATCGCTTGATGCGGGTGTTTCATGTTAGAAAGATAGGTAAATAAATAAATAATCTCAAAAAGGCAAACGATAATGCCAACAATACAGAAATATAATTACCAGCATGGCAGAGTTTGCTGAGAGATGGGATGGAGACAAGTGGTAGAGAGAGATCGAGAGAGAGAGAGAGAGAGAGAGAGAGAGAGAGAGGTAGAGAAACAGAGAGAGTAACGCAAAGGTAGACAGGTAGAGAAAGACAGAGAGGAGGTAGAGAGATAGCATGAGATAGAGGGAAAGAGAGAAAATGAGGTAGAGAGAGAGAGACAGACGGAAGTGGAGGTGGAGGAGGGTGAGATTTTAGTGGCACACATATCACAGCACAGGTAAATGAACGATGAACAATGTTATTACTTGAATACAAACCGCACCCCCATGCATGACAGTGAAAATGAGACCCCCCACCTGGGAGAAGCTCGGCAGCACAGGTAGTGTGAGTGAAGGCGGAGAACGCAGTGAAGGGCAGCGGCAGTCACAGCGCGCTCTAGAGCTCAGAACATGGGCAGCCTGGCGCTCGGCTGAAGGCCAGGGACTGATGGTGCTCTGAACACACTGGTCTGTTGGTGCTGTTCAAAGGGCTGAGTATGGTGTGTCCCGGAGGGGGCGTTAGATTTATTGCTACATGCTGGAAATAGGGTTAGGAACATCACAGAGTTTTTGAAGGCAAATGATATTGATGTCTGTCTCTCTGTCTGCCTGTCTGACTGTCTAATTTTATAAATAACTTGCAGCGGAAGGCACATGGTTTAACTCTACCAAGGATTTATTCAGAGCTTTTCCTAGTGAAAATACAATTAAGTCGGCAGCAATTAGACATTGAAATACACCTGGTTAGGGTGCCAAGATCAGCAGAATTTTAATCAAAGTACAGAATAAGCCGTATCATTGTTTGCATTGGCTGTGATGAGAAAATTATTTTACCATGAATTTAACTTAATTAAAACATAATGACAGCAAAAACTGTTTGCTGGTATTAGATAACTGTCCATTCACGGTAAATGAAGTTAAATAATGTTCATGCATAATTAATTCAAAGTTTGAATTTATTTTCATAGGACATTGTTTTTGCTGTCTGATTAAAATGAAAACAAATACGCCATTATGTTGAATTTTATCAGTAGCTAAACGTCCCACGGTGCGTATAAGAGCGTTTTCATGTGCCCGTGCTGCAGATTGATCAGCTGCTTCATCATATGGACAGAAGCTAGCGACTCTTAGCACGCTAGCTTGTCTCCCTATTTCCGCTGATCATTAATCAAAGAGGTTTGGCGTTCACTTGTGTGAAACACTCAGGGGTGCATTTGTCATCTTTTGGGGCTCCATTCAAAAAGTCACTTTGCCTCTTCTCCCCTTAAGTGTAATGACTGGTTATGGTCAACAGCCCCCCCCCGTCCCGTCTCCATGCAAATGCCTGTCTTGAGTGGTGGTAATCAGAGCTGTACAAAGAGTTCATGAATTGTTTCCCCAAAACTTGAATAGATACCAAAAACCATTGTTTCCTATTGATAGCATCCAGGAAGAAACCTGAAAATGAATTATGATAATATGTTCCTTCTGCTCTGGACAGAATTTAACCAAATTTTATTTGATTTAACAGCTGTTACTGAAAACAATTTGTGCGGTAGAACAAACGGAACGCAGCTTAGCTTTTGTAACACGCAGGACAGGCAGACTGGAGGCATCACTATTGGCCAGTCAGCATCCAGGCTGCTGTCGTTCTGCAGTTTTGGCCGTTGTTATTTCAGGGTCGAAACCTGGACACTTGCCGTTTGCCTGAGGTTGTTGTGGGTATTTGATGAGAGGGAGTAAAGCCCAAGGACCTTCCTCCAGGATCTCCTCATTATTAACTGTGACTTTGCACCGTTTTCCCTGATTATTCCTCAAGCTGCAATCATTGCTTGTCAACAGGAAGCTGCATTTGTTCCTTTAGGTGACAGGTGCTTGGCTTGTGACCGGCCGAGACACGGTACATTAATAAGTTAAGGCTGCACAGAGGATGCTGAACTCTGGATAATAACTGGGAACACCGCACTCATCTATTCATCGAAAAGTAGAATAGAAAACTCGATACAGATGGATAGATTGATGGGTTAAAAGGTAAAATCTCTGCTCAGCTTCCTGTTTTTCAGTGCTAAAACCTTGGCCAAAAAAAACTATTTATATTTTAAGTAAAGAGCAGAGATGTGTTAGGACATTAAAATGGCAGTGCTCCTTTTTTGAGGGAAAGGTAGAGAAAAGTGGGGAAATGAAAATGAAGGGAAATAATTTATGGAATAAGTTTAAATAAAAAATACAGAAGCTGACAGTTCAAATGGACGCAATATGCTAATTTAACAAATTATTTAATCGTTGATGTAATTTATGGTAAGACTATTTCAACAATTCACAAAGGATAAACGTAGCGATAGAAAAGAGGGTTTAAAAATTACATTTAATGACATATCCATTTATCATTATTTGCTATACAATTTGTAATAAAACTGCTATGAATTTAGTTTGTGTTGCTTAATGTTTTTTTATTAGCAATGAAATGCTAAAATTGCTTTTAAATATGGGCATCCCAAGACCCTTTAACAGGGCCCTACTCAATAATTATACATCATCCATCTATTTTCAGTGATCACTTATCCAATTAGGGCCGTGGAGATCTGGAAAGTGTTCTGGAAATCATCGCTTATGCAACGGGGGATATTTTAAAGTCCGGGCTGGCTGGAGAGTATGTCGTTGGATGGTGAGAGACTGAAGCAACACAAACGATGTACAGAGATGACCTATACCCAGAGCCAAGAGGAGGGAGCAGGTTTGTGATGAAGGTGTAGGGTCCACCCACCCACCCCCCCAACTGGGCAGGGCTGAAAAAGGTGGAACAGTTACAAGAAAACCGAGGATGAATTATCACTCATCACCAGACTCACAGGAGGACCATGTCAATTGCCTAAAAAAAGTACCCAAATAAAAAAGAATTCCTCTTCCCCCATGGCGGATTATTCATTTACTTTATTATTATTTTACTTTGTTATTTTCATTTTTTGCCTCTCCTGCTGAATCAGTGACTGAGAGCCAGATCTGTCACACTGGTCTTTGTTTAATAAATGCAGCTTGGCCAACTGCAGACACGCTTTTTTCTTTTCTCCTTGTCTGATTCCTTACTGGGTCACATTCTGCCAGAAAATCCGGTGTGTGCGTGTGTTTTTTTTTTTTTTTTTTTTTTACAGTGACCTCGAGTGTCAGCCATGAATCTTGGCAAATATAAACACCGTTGTGCTTCAAACACTACCTTTCATCACACCGGGTATGAGCTTTACAGCTTATTTTAATAAAGGCTGACCATTCCAAACAGATTTTTACTTGTTCTCTAAATCCAAGGGGAAAATGTGCACAGTAAATGGTGCTTTGCAGAAAAGCCAGCACTCCGTTGTTTTTGCTGTGAACATCGGGGTTTAATTCATCCCTGAAAGCACTGATGAAACACCAAGGTTAGTAATCACTCCTTTACTTTAGCAGAAAACACTGCATACATAAACAAAAAAAACATTAGCTAAACCACAGACATTAGCTGCTGAACAGAGACTGGTTACTGAGGCATTTCCCAGTTTAGCATATTAATAAAAAATTATAAATTTCTAAAAACAAATTTTCCTACAAAGAGATAAAATGCGAAGCAGCATTTTTCTGGCTCATAAACAGAATATTTTCCATTATAAAATTGTCTAATTTCACAAAGATGTAGTGTTTACATAAAGTCTATACTGGATCGTTTCAAATACTGTTACTCTCAACTCTCAGCAGCTTATTGCCCTGGTTTTTTTTCCCTCTCCCTTTCTATAAATGTGTTGCTGTATCTAGGTTTCTATGAAGTTATCAAAACTAATCTGGATTTTCCAGGTAGACATTCAAGCCCAGGGAAGATGCCCCCCCCCCAACCTTCTATGTTTTCTAATAAAAGCATAACATGTCGTATATTTATTTGTGTTTTTATACGCCTCTGTTTCCAAAACAGTCAGCGAAGCAAATACATGGATAATTTGGACTGGATCCTGTCTACGGCAGTCTCCGGTACGTTCGGAAAATAATTTTCTGCATTTTCCTCGACTCATTGTGTCCCCCCCTCAAGCTGTGTCTTGTTACCGGTTGCCTAGTAACAGTGTTCCCGCTAAGCAGCGCTGCGTTGGGTGTACTAGTCAGACGCCCGTCCTTAGACGTTTAATGGGACCCTCGGCTAATGCTCTGGAGTAACTCAAAGGAGCCGCTGCCTCTCCGGAGCCTTGAAGAGACACCCATCCAGAGGCACTAAGCGACTCGGGCCCTAAGCATTGCAAGACACAAGGTCAACAGCCAGCCTCTGTACTGAATCATGAACATAATGAGCGTCCCTCCTACCAAACAGCCATCGTGAGACACATCTGGGATGGCTGGGGATTTATCACTTATGAATCCCTCAAATAAATATACAAAACAATCCACAAAACATTGCCGTCTCCACTCAAAAACATGACTGATTGATACTTTCCTATCCAACCATGAAAATTAAGATGCTTAATTTATCTCCACAGAGCCATATTTCCACAGGAAACCTCAGACAAGTAACAAATTAATTTTTTGTTTTGTGTTACGCATGTTTCACATTTTGATGCTCTTGCAGGGAATATTGAAAGTGTGTTATTAAACACTACATTATTATTCAGTTTGACTGACGACATTTTCATCTTCAAGAGATAGTGTATGCATACATATTCTCTTAAAATAGTATATATATATTATTTTAACTGCTGTGTTAATACATCTCTCTGACCTTAAAGTTTCCACAATTTACCTTCTCTATACGGTGACTGTATAGCTGACACTGCAGGAAATTGCACACAAAATTACAAAGAGGGCTTATCGCTTAATAGAAAAAAACTTACAAACAATAACTGCAACATAACATTTATTAACTGTTCTTGCCTTTTTTGCGGCAGTTTAATGTACACCGGTCATACCCCGTGTGGCTATCTAAAGCAAACTTCTTTGTGTCTAAACTCTACATTTTTTATTCCCTCTTTTCCACATGAGTCATCAGTAGTTGAAACGCATGTTTTCCCCCACGACGGCGGGTCGCCTGACACTGACTCTGTGCAGAGCAGACATTAATGAATCCACTCTCACAATGTGGAGAGCTACTGCTCTCTCCTGTCTGACAGTGAACATGATAATAAGAAAAACTAGAGCCTCCCCTTTTTTTCCTGAGCAGATACTTGGAAGTTTCTTCTGTTTGACAGGAGACAGGTGATAATGAGGGAATGTAGCCCCCTCCCATTCGCCCCAACCCATTCTTTGACAGTAGACAGGAGGTCTGGTCTGGGGAAGGTCCTTCCCCC
>JAODUD010000001.1:48634209-48647730 GCA_026784285.1 Stomatorhinus walkeri | reverse complement strand
TATTTTTGCATTTCTAGTTTAGTCATTTTGTATTTATAGATCTCCGTAAGATTTGTAAAAATATACTTAACATGGGGGGGGGTCTGTGACCTGCAACCTCCAGGTGAAGATAATGATTCTTCCCATCCTTGTTCTTTCGGCTCCAGATGAATGCTTCCTCTACCACAGAGGAACATCTCCATCCTAAGACCAAAACAATACCTCTCTGGTTTTACCCAGATATCTTAGAAAAAAAATGGCTACTGTAATTATTATTGTAGTAGATACCTTATATTGACATATTGACATAGTTTAGAGATTCTAAATGATACTGACATCCCATCCAATATTTACCCCATCCTGAGTTGCTTGGGTAAGTGGTCGACTGGATAAATGAATCTAGTTATTTATTCTGAGAAAGGTTTTTGGACCGGTTGGCAATCCTTTGTAGAGGATATCCTGTACTCCCAAGCACTCTTCCAGATGATCTGTACCTCGTAATTATTCTGCGTTTGTTCAACTGTGTCCTCAGGGCTGGAGAGTGGGATTCAACCAAACACTGCATCACTGCAAGAACGGATTCAATGCTCGTGCCCTGGGGCTCGCTAAGGTGAGCATTGATTGGTGGAAAAAGAGCCTGCTAATGGATGCTAACGGCTAGCATCTGGTAAAACCAAATACCTTTGCTTAACCGCATTTGTATGATTCTGACTCATAAAGAATAAAACTTGTATAATTAATTAAAAGTGCAGAATTTTGTACAGCAAACCATTGTACAGTTCTTTGTGACAACAACATGTATTACCATCTCTATCACCAACAAAAACATGAACAAAAACAACAACCATAATAATTATCATCATAAGATTATATTTTTGCTGTTGGTATTATTATTATTATTATTATTATTATTATTATTATTATTATTATAGTCATTTCAAACATTTCACACACAGATAGTCAAGAAGCAGCTTCCATTAAACGTGCAAAACTTCAGTAAAATCAAAACAATAATATACAACAGTCGTTGCCAGAGCACATTACATTACTGGGTAAGAGTGTCAGCTAAGTTAATAAAATGTAAATGTAATGGATCCTGTCCCCATCCATAACGTCCCGCAAAGAAACGACTCTCTCCCTCACTTATCACATCCGCCAAAGCCAATCAGAGCGCGTTCGCAGCATTTTGGCAGCAAATAGCCTGAGGGGCACCATCGTTACGAAAATGCGCTCTAATGACAAATGAAATTTACAACATTGTTAGCGTTACCTCTGCCATCGCTCGGCATTTCATTACATGACATCGTTTTTATTTGCTTGCCAAACGCCATTCCTTGATGTATATTTGCCGGCTGTATCCGTGTTCGGGTGACTGTCGAGACCCGGAAGCTACAGTACATGAGCGAGGCGTTGCAGGAGTGATATTATTATTATTATTATTATTATTATTATTATTATTATTATTATTATTATTATTATTATTATTATTATTGATAATAATAATAATAATTATCAACTATCCATTCTAGTTGGGTATTGTCCTTCCAGAAGTATCTGCTTAAAACAATATGGGCAAAAATCGATGGTGATTTATTTCTACAGCCTATAAAATGAAAACGACATTGGCAGATCAGCATGAAAAAAAACAACAAAAGTTGCTTTATCAAACAATTGACACCAGATTGTGTATAAATGGTTGTTCTTGAGGTCACATACTAAAAGACGAACAGCCATGAAAATAAGGAGATTTAATGTTATACAGCAAGTTTTATATGATGTTATGACTGTAAGACAGTCAGATAGGGCTACATGGCTTGCTCTAGCTGTTTGTGCGAATTATGCTGACACCAGTAACAAGATTGTCAGGCCAGCTCAGAGTCGCAGAAAGTGTTTACAAAACAGTCTTATCAATTAATGCTTCTCTTTATGAAAACACACGCCGTACTCCGTGTTTCTGAGCAGCAAGCATAATGGGATTGCCTTTCCATTAGGGCGTGTGATAGCTCTGTTTACAGCTATGCGTGATGCCAAACACCTAGGCAGTTAAATCATCCTGCAACATCTGAAATGCACCACAGTCCACATTATAGATATACCTCACAAACTATATATCAGAGATACCACAAGACTTATAATGAATGTAGGGACCATGTATAGCAGATCAATTTTCCTACTGTGAGCAGTCAATACCAGCAAGGATGGATATGCAGCTCTCTCCTGTGCAGAGGGTTGTTCCTTCAAGGCTGTTTTTTTTTGCAAACTGTGTAGCAGCAGCATAAGGTACAAGCGGTACCCTCCTTTTACACAAGGAGTCCTAGCCATTCATTGTGGGCGATTTGGAATTTTCCCTCATGATTTTGCTTCCATCTGATTTTCTGAATATGCACTTTTTTTTACCCGTGTTTGTTTGTAGTATATAATAGGGTAAATTCTGGGGTCTGTAGTTTCAAATCGTGCCTCCAATCTGTGTTTGTTGGACTTTGCATTAGGTTTGCTTCAGGTACTCTGGTTTTCTCCCACAGTCTAATGACATGCAGCTGATCTAATTGGTATGTCTAAATCTAGTATGAAATGGTATCCCATCCAGGGTGTACCCCAGTCTTATGCCTTGTGCTGCCTGAGGTACACTGGGATAGATAGTGTCTGTACAATAATAGCTGACCTTCAGAGAGAGCGTCACTATCACGGCGCCTCTCTGTCTGTACAAAGTGTAATTAAAACAGACTTAATTAATATGGAATTTTTCGGTTCTGTGACACCTTGGGAAAACTTAGAAGGACCTGATAGGGCATGTGGGTATTTTGTTACTCTGTTGATTCAAACCATCAGTGCAACACCTCTGGTGTCACTCTACATGAAGAATGACACGCATGCATGCGTCATGTATAATGTACTCTGCATTTCCTGTTAAGGTGCCTTTAGTGCACTAATACTCCACAGCAATTCCATATATTATAATGCTTTATAAATGTAGTTACTGCTATCTATGACTGGTTATCAATGTTAATGTCATAAGGCTGGGATACACCTGCATGGGATAGCAGGACTTCATAGATTAATGATAATTTATACCAATAAGGATATTGGGAGGTTAGTAGTTTTCTCAATCTGTAAGTAATTAAATGAACATAGCTGAACTCAAATGCACTGGAGCTGTTAGGATACTGAGATTACAAACCAAAATAAGGGATAAAAATGAAGAAGTTGAAGAAATATAGCAGTCAAAGAAACATCTCTCCATTTCATGTGTGTGTTGGGTGGGGGGGACGGGGCACTACACTGTGTTGCCAATAACCAATAGGGAGACAGATTGTAAAATTGTTAAACCATTAGGATAAAGTGGCACGCCCACTCTGGGGTCCAAAGCCTAATTTTTCAGATATATGTTATAATTCATATGTAAAGTTTGTATTCATGTGTACATATTGCTTTTACTCACATAATTTCCAAACGTGGGCGATGCAGCTAGTTCATTACTGCTTTGCATTTGCTATAGCGCATTTCAAAAATAGACACTACCATGAAGTCCTATACATATTCTAGCGATAGCGAAAAACATAAAAACACAAAGCTAGCTCTTCTGACACTTGGGAAATGCAGTCAAGCAAAAATACTGAAGATTGGAAACGAGAAAATGAAAACAAGTAGACGTGTCATAAAACAACACAATGAACAGCAACACAATAAACTTCTCTAATGGAATTGATAGGTAAGCAGTGACCGCTGGTCAGTGAGAGATGGTCATTAGTGAGCTG
Organism: Stomatorhinus walkeri; assembly: GCA_026784285.1. Classification (NCBI taxonomy): domain Eukaryota; kingdom Metazoa; phylum Chordata; class Actinopteri; order Osteoglossiformes; family Mormyridae; genus Stomatorhinus; species Stomatorhinus walkeri. The sequence continues at coordinate 48,643,996 of JAODUD010000001.1, read as the reverse complement.
TGCCAGCCCACAGACTGCTGTCCAGCAAACTGCAGATATGGGAGAGCGATTTGAGCCTGAGGAACTCACAATTCATGTGGCTTGGCTGCCATCCACCACTGGTTCGTGAAGAGTGCTGGTGGGGGGGGGGGGGGACCAGCCACAATGTGAGGCCAAAGTAGAATGATGTACTTAAAATTTGGCAGCACTTGTTGACCCACTAAGAGCAGGGGAACCGGTGAGGACCAATCGGAGAGAGCCAGCGAGGGCACTCCTGTAGAACCATTATAAATCTGTGGCCTGTCTATTGTAAGTGCCCCCATTTTATCAATAGGATGAGATTAACTGGCAGCGTTTCGGTCTACGATGAAGTGCTGACAGGTTTTGCTACTATCGAGGCAACAGGAATAATCACTGTGAAGTTTGCGAGCAAATACCTTTTCATGTCAAAGTCAAAAAAGTTTGCAAAAAGCTCAGACTTTCGGTCATCCTTCATAGCAAATGCAGTCACACAGTCATTATTTAAGACGTATGAGCTGAAATTGAAAAGACCTGCACAATATTGAGGATAAACCCATCCACTGTAGAAGGACTATTGAGAGGTTGCCCTATTATTTTTTCATCTCTCGTTTTATCTCTTAATTCTGTTAATTTTCTTATATTTTACTACTAACATTTTTTACTACCAAACATTAGCGGTTCAGGATATGCTGTAATTCTGTGTACAGTAGTAAATTTGTAGAAATATGAGAGTGTTTAGGGAACCGGGACCAAATCCTCAGTGGAATCACCATCATTGTTCATACGAGACTATGGGAGGCACCAAGCTCTTATGTGCAACTATAACCAACCTTCCTTTGTTATATAGACCTCTAGGAAATAATACTGATCAATGCTGCATTGTGTAATGTAACCAAATCAATATAAAACCAACAGAACTATAACTGATGACTATGACTCAATGCAATTACATTACAACACATGCAGGGAAGTTACACAGATTTATGAAGAGAAGTTAAATTAATTCCATAAGCATGATTCATCTGCTTCCTGGGATGGACTCCAGGTCATCTTTCACCTTTCAGTATTTAAAACATTTGGTCAACAATGACTTAATGTTTACAAAGATAGTGGTGGTCTTTAGTATGGCAAAAATATGAATTAAAGAAATGCATTATTAATTGGCTTATGCCTCTTGTATGTCTGCGATGGGTTTTCTCATTATTTTGAAAGCATCCAGAGAACCAACTAAATAGCCACAATGATACATGTGGACCTTGGCAGCAATTAAGCGACCTCACACCACTTCCTCTGAACCCAAACGGTGTAAACGGTTTGTAATTAAAACAATCATATTTCAACCTCTTAGTTAAAATGGTCCACTTCATAAAAACAAGACATCCATGCACTATTTTAGGGGCAGTAGCTTAAAACTGATTAGTAAGGAGATTGGCTTAATTTTTAATTCATAAATTGCTTGTAAACACGCATCACTATAGGGTGCTGAGTGTAGCGAGTTTGTGAGCAGTAAGAACGTGGTGTTTCATCTCATCGCTTCTGATCAACAGGTTTCATATGTTCTTTCTACTGATGCTCCTCTGTGCACTGTCTACAGTTGAACCCACCGCATAGGCCAGGTTGAAAGTCACACTGTTTGTACAGCATATTTATTTTTCATTCATTATTGTATTCTGTGTCTATTGTTGTCATATATTAAGCCATTAAAAGTTTCAAACAAACACTTGTTTGCGTCATTGTATGCCTGCAAATGACAATAAAGTTTGACTTGACTTGATGTTGCAAAGGCTGAAGGTTCCCAATCATTTTCATTTTTAATTTTGGGAGAGTAGACCCCCCCCCCCTCCCCCCGCCTTAATAAATCCAGATATTCTCATACCTCTCCCCATCCCCATGGTAACACGCTGACTCCTCTTACCTGACTCTCATTCACAATTAACTTCCTGCTCTATTGGAAGAGTGACCATGAGGCTGAACATCTGCTGTGTAATTATCTGCTCCTCCGATGGACTCGCTGAGGAATCGCCGTAATTGTTTTCACACGGAATTAACTTTAAAACATAGCAGATCAGCGATGCTCCTGAACTCGCCTATCCGGGGAACGCGTGCAGCACGGGCTTGAGAGGAGTACAAAAAATCTGCCTGACCTCCCCATGATGGTTCACCTCCTCCTATACAGAAGCATTTCTACAACAAGGCACCAAAAGGTTTTATGTAGTTTAATATGATTCCTTTTAATTCCTGCCATTGGCCGTGACCTCATTACACACTAGTTATTGTTTTCCATGGTGGCTGTGCATTATCTGGGGAAATGCGCCCACTCTGGTTTGGGAAGCGAGGGCATTAGAGCTTGATTTATCCTGGTAATATCCATTAGGAAGCCAGAGACCCCCGCCACCATGTCGGAAACAGAGGCACACACTGCCGGCGATATTTATAACAGCCCGGGCAGATTACAGATACATCACTCTCACTTAGCCCGCCGCCCAAATAATGAATCAGTCACTGCCAAAGCACTTATAGAATTATAAAGCTGGCATATTATGACCCATTTAAACGTCAATAGCAAAGGTAAAGTTCATATTCCCTAATCACGGTATAGCGAGACAGAGGGCCTATCAATTTGTCATCATGGAGAACTGTTTAAGCCGAGAGCACGGGCAAGGGACGTGCCGGCCGCGATAATGTGCAGCGTGATAGGATGGTCTCAGCCATTGCCTGTTTATCATGTGGACAGGCGGGGGCGGAGCCCAGTGGACTCGTGTTGTTGTCACGACGGCATAAGTGTCCCGCAGAAGGCTGAGCGGGTCAAAGACATGCCTCCACCACTCAGGGCAGGACTGCGGCCATGTTTAATGAAGTCACCATGGCACATTACAAGTCTGGGCTGAGTCACCAAAGATGTAAACCGGCCATGTCTAGTAGTCAACCGTTACTTATTCATCTACTTTCCTACTCCCATAAGTGAATATTACACTTTTCTCAGTTGCTTTCATGCAATTTTCCCATCAGGAACACCATTCTCACCACTCTTAATGCAGTTACTAAAACGATCAAAACCTTGCGATCGTGTATCGCGGCATACGTCAGTCAATCACTTCACCACTGTGACAAATGAATAAAACACTTTCACCAGTGCATCAAGACTTAGTCAGCAAATGTTTAAATCTTTTAATTAAATCCTTACTAAAATCTAATGTAGAGAAAATAACTGAATAAAATGTAACGTGGAATATTTGTAAATGTAAATGTACTGAAAATACACACAAAAATATGGAATTGAACATTGTAGTACAGTCGTCCGTCGTTACTTCGCGCTTCGACTTTCACGGCTTCACTCCATCACGGTTTTTGGTCTTGTAGCACCAGCGGGGCACCTGTCCCAGCATGCCCCTCGTGCAGTTGTAAATAGCCCTTGTCGTGTTGTTGCTGTTATTGTTAAAGGTTAATTCCTTATTGTGTCTTGTGTGTACACGGTCTGTCCTCGTGTGTAATTAGCTTCCGTAAATCCCCCATCATGTATGCGTCTTACAGTTTGATGTCTCCCTCTATCTCATATATAATTGATTTGATGCTCGTTGGGTGCCTCCTGTAGTCCTTTTAAGGACTGCTAATAAAGAGCGTGTTTTCCTGGCAAGCGAGTCTCCCTGTCTCTGCTCGTGATGCTTCGCTCCGGCCGTTGCCACAGCACATTCATTAAAAAGTTGATCGAGACAGTGAAAACGCATCGGAAGCGGCTTTGCTCTCGTGTTTGCAATTTCTGAGAACTTTTGTCTAAGTCCCACCATGGCTTTTCATGGATTTTCATAGGTTAGTGGTTGTGTGTATGAACTAACTGTGTGTGTTCATAATTAAATGTACAATTATACTAACATGATACTTGAAACGTCTAATATGTCTAATTTTCCTCTTATTTTGTCTAATATACTGGGTAATACGAGTGTAATGGTGACTAAAGGGTGTTTTTTTCATGTCTAGAGGTCTCTAATAATGTAAACAGGTTTTTTGTGCTCTAACTGCGAAAATATTCGATTTATAAATAAAGAATCCTACTTTGTGGAAATTCACTTATCGCGGTGGAGTCTGGAACTGATTAACCGCGATAAAGGAGAGCCGACTGTACATTATATTACAGTACATAGTACATTTACACAAATATGTATAGATGGACAAACCAGCATCAAATTGCTATCTTACATAACCCCTGTTTTAGAGCAGGGGGGACACAGATGTACCCTGAAATCCCTCAGGGGGCTTCCAGTCTCTCTTCCCAATTAGGTCACATCATTGTGTCTACATCAGATTCTGAGACAAAGCGGGAGAAATCGTTTGGCATGCAACGCCCAGGCCTGACAAGCCTCAGGTGTGACGTCCCCACAGCCAGCATTCACTGCCTCCAGTAATGACATTTGATCGTGGGACCTGCGATCACACACCTTCCACCTCAAAGCAGAGAAGAATTCCTCAGTAGGGTTGAGGAATGGTGACTAAGGAACACCATCATCATAATGGGTTTCATACCATTCCCTCACATAGTTTGAAAGGTGAAAATGTACATTGTCCCAAATCACATAACATGGCATGTTGGCCCTCACAATCCCCCTTGTATTTTCTGGAACATGAGCATTGTAGAGCCCAAACAAATCACACCATAGCATGGCATGTTGGCCCTCACAACCCCCCTTGCATTTTCTGGAATAAGAGCATTGTAGAGCCCAAACAAATCACACCATAGCATGGCATGTTGACCCTCACAACCCCCCTTGCATTTTCTGGAACATGAGCATTGTAGAGCCCAAACAAATCACACCACAGCATGGCATGTTGGCCCTCACATTGTGATATTGCCCCCACGCTGGCCTGGGACATCTACTGTGGCCCTATCACCTTTTATGTTCCTGTCACGTCGCCTTACTTTGTTTAGGTTAAAACCTGCTTCATCTACATACACCACAATGTGCTTGGTCTTACTGGAGTCCAACTCAAGTGTCCTCTAAATAGAAACACAAACATATATAATGTTCATATATACTGGAAATAAGAAAGAGTAAAAGAGAGAGCAAGAGTGATCATGTTGATCCTGAAATCTTGTCAAGGACAATATGCATTTCGAACACCGCACCCTCTCACAACTTCCTGCTCCATTTTCAGCACTATGCACTGAGTGGAACCTGAGCATCTATATATGCTTGTGTGAATGCAATTTAGTAGTATGACATGCCCCTGTGATATAACATTGTCAACATGTGTTTCTATTTGTTTCAAATGATTCTTATCTGAGAACATGTAATTCCATTTATTTCAAGATTACCGGAGTTTTGGCGAAATTTGTCAGAGCGCTACCGGAAAAATGCAATTGGAATTTATAATTCCAAATATATTAATATTTCAATTATTACTATTGAAGACCAATTTTATTGTTACCACTGACAGTGTGTGATTGGCCTTACTCTTTACTACATACCTGAAAGAAGTTTAAAATGATTTGATTGTTGACACTAATGCATTGCACGACAGTATCAAAGCGAGTGAGAGACCTGCTACTCTGAGAATTTACGAACTGTTTTGATGAACTGTCAAAGTCAGATGAGAAATGTCAATTTGTGTGGGACACTGTGTTACTCTTTTGAGAAGTGCATTAAGAGTAGTGAGAATGGTGTTTCTGATGAGAAAGTTGCAAATGTTGTAAATGTTATGGCGTCTTTGAATTCCTGTTTCTGGATTCCTAACCCATTACAATACTGTTTAAATCATGTTAGTGGATACATTATATATATATATATATATATATATATATACTGTAAAAACTACTCATACATTATATTGCATATACTAATATGGTACCAATGTATGATATTCTATTCATATAACAACCAATTTAATAATTTGCTCATAAGAACATGGCAAGACCCCACCAAGATACAGAGATATATTAGTATCAGATAAGTATCATGCAAACTAATCAGTAAAATTAGCATGAAATCTGACAAGAAACACAGGACGATCTGTGAGATTTGCCCAAGCTTTTATTCTCTCAGTCGATTCTAATTAATTTCTGTACCTCTTGCTAGCTAAATAGAGCAGCACTCCTGTCATAACGCTAGATAAATGAAACACGATAGATAGATAGATAGATAGATAGATAGATAGATAGATTGATTGATTGATTGATTGATACTCTTATTAGGTGCACTCCAGTGTCTAATGGTTTTATATGAAGTTGTATTTTCATTAGGAAAAGTCCTTTAAAAATACCTGGTGTAGTCGTACCATCATGTGAGCTGTACTTTCATTTTAACTGCAAATTGTTTATTAAATTACATGGGTGGATGGATGGATGGATGGACGGACAGACAGATAGATGGACAGATGGATTAAATAGGACCACACAAATGCCCAGTTGCCTTGCTGGAATATCCATTTTGTAAATAAATCATCTTAAACAGGAGACATTCGTGTTTTTCCCATTGGTGAAGTCACCAAATCCCAGTCACGTGTCTTTTGGAAAAAGCATGATATCGCCTCAGCCCCATACACAGCCATAAGGTAAAAACCACTGTGTCATTTTTAACAGGCTGGGTCACAGAGGTGGGCTGTGCAAAGTACCTTAAAGCTATTTTAGGGTTGCATGAAGAAGAGCAATGAGGTTAAAAGCACCATATTGCTGGGAGAACATTTTTAGGACTAATAGGTCTGAATAGAGCTTTGTCTAAAGTCTGAAGTCACATCCACATTTTTCAAATATTTTTAGTACTAGGTTTTTGACCATAAATTATACTGTAATATAATATTTTTATGCCTTATTCTTGCATATATCCTATGCTAGAAGAATAACTCAAAATGACATTATATCTATTTGTAGTCTTTTTATATAATGAGGTGATTAAGGTAGTAAGTTTAAGCTCAAGTTATCATCAGGTGGGCAATAATTAGTAGTTGTGATTTAGCATCTAGTTTTACCACAGGCAAAACACAAGCAGTGATGGACAAAACACAAAATAAGGTGCAATTTTCTAAACAGAACCACAGTGCTTGGTGAGATTTGTTTACAAGTCAGTGCCACAGCATCATGACCATATCACTATCTTGCATCCGTGTGGCATTTCCTATGCATGTTTATATGAGGAAATAACTCAGACAGACCAGCTACAACCTCCAACATCTGCTTCCCACCCCAGCCAACGTGCGAGTCATTATTTTTAATCAAACCAGTTCTGTCAGACTCAAAAAGTTGTTAGTGTTTGATTTTCATTTCAAATTATGGTTGCAAAGACGTATTATAAGGTTTTGGAAGGAAATCGCCAGGTTTAATAGGACTTGGTAAATTCTGTGTAACAAAATATGTTGGTTATGTATCTGATAATATGGTGATTTCATTTGATAATATGGTGATTCATTGAAAAACACAAGTTTGACTGCTATAACGGTACAGGGAGCTGATAGAAACAACACAGAACTCACCTAGATGGTCAAAAAGTGATTAAACTGCAGTAAACTGAAAATGTTTTCAAAAGCACTATTGCTTCTAACGCCTCATTACCAATAGTAGGTAAATAAATTGTGAATATACAGGCCTATATATTTTACATACCAGAGGTACTTTGTTGTTCCAGTTTGGGTAGAGATCTGGCAACTACAAGTGCTTTTTAAATGGCTAAGCTTCAGTATTTATACAAAAGTCTAAATTAGTCAATTAGGTGAGTAATTAGCTAAACTGAGCACTTCCTGTTTCGGGGTGGAATTAAAGCCTGTGAGTTCAGCCTTCCAGTGGGAGAAGGGGCCTGCATCTGTAAGCTATATGAAAATCCTTCCTGCAGAAAATTTGATTTAGCCATTATTTCTGCAGTGATTTAATTGAACATGACTCCTACATTTCATAGGTGTGTATTCAGGCGGCGGTTTCAAGATTACCGGAGTTTTGGCGAAATTTGTCAGAGCGCTACCGGAAAAATGCAAATGGGACAAGACCAAAGCAGCCAACCCGGTCATTACTGTGGTAACTGTGACTAAGATAAAAAACTAAAACATCAGCCAGGAAAAAAAAGGATTAAAATCGCTGATGATGTTAATGTTTTTAAAATATTCCTCATTTTGGATTCCATATTTATTTGTTTATTTTCTTATTTATGGTCTTTTGAATGATTCGCTGTATTACGGGTTATCTGCCATTGCTGTAAATAGAATCCATTTCCTTGCTTGACATTGGGTCTCTGGGACCTCATTTCCTTTGGGGCAGTATTTCTATAACCTACTATCTTTTTTTCCTATTTAAACATGTCCATTCAATTTTGTGAATAATTATGAGGATGTCTGTGGACTACCTTCAGTTATTCGGAGCGATGTCTGTTTAATATTCTGCACACCAGGCCTGAAGGCCTCACCACCTGAATCACAGCATTTCGGACCAAAATTTTTGATGTAGGCTTGTCCATATTCTCATTAGCATGCAGAAAAAAAGTGCAAGCCTTTGTTTTGTCGGCTGTTTTTGAAACCCATAATTTCTCGCATTTTAAAACCTGTTTTAAAAGTCAAGCATTAGCAGTGTGGTTGAATTTTCAGTACATGTAGGTATATGGCACACATAAGTTTGATAAGAGAACTGTGAATGAAATGCAACACCTCCAGGATGAAAATGATGATGCAAATTACACACAATTTGGTGACAAAAATGAGTGACTTTTTACTGAAAGATGTGGACTGGGTCTTGTCCATACTTTTCAGCCTGTTTTCAATAGTATGGCAGTATGTTAGTAAGAAAAATCCTCTCTCCATCGCTCTGATACTTGGCAGCACATCATGCTAAAAATGTAGATTAAGCCAGGAAAGCAAACAACCATTATTTTACAGTTAGGAGATCACCTCCTAAATGTTATCGGTGTAGGGAGTGTGGCAGTGATTAAGTCCGGCACCTCTCTTCTTTTTAGACCCAAAAGGAAGTTCTTTGCATTTTCAGATTAATGCCAGGCCGTAATTCATGCAAATTCTGTGCCACCAATACCCCCGCTTCCCCCCACACGCACCCACCCTCCATCGATATAAAAAAGTGTAAATGTGAAAAAGCACGATCTGTCTTACCTGCTGACCTCGCCGCTCCTATTCCCAGTCTGAAGTGTGAGCATGACTGTCATATTTTTTTTTTCTTGGCAAAGGACCAGCTAAATGCTTTGAATAGATCTGTGGGACAAATTTCAAAGAAAAATGGAGAAGGGTACGGGCCGTATGTCAACGGTTTTGCCTGTGGTAGTTCTCCATAGCGGAAAGGTCTGGAAGACCGCGATGAGAGCTACTCGTGGGTCTGTCCATGGAGAAAGTCAATCCTACCATGTGCAAACGAACTGTGAAGACAGGAAAACACACACATCTCACGTGTCGAGTCTCACATGCAGGCCAGTCCCCAGCATATTATTTATGATTCCTGTTTAATATTTATGTTTATGTTTAATATCTTGTCTTTTATACTCATGCCCTGCGTTTCTGTCTTAGACCCAGACAACCAGGCGCTTCACGACACATTGTACTGAGTGCAAAAAAAATAATTCAATTTGATCTTCAGACACTTGAGACGTTCTCGCTAGTGATGTACTCAAAACTCACAAATAGTGAACAGCTTTATTCCTCTTGGAAAGCATGCAACGCAACGTTACTCAAGCTGCTGATTTAAGCCTGTCTATTAGGGCTGTAAATGAGTGACGTCGATCATCTTGGCCAACCTATGTTGTCCTTTTACATTTCCGACCCATGTTAATTACTGTATTTAGGTCAAAGGTGATGGATGCCATGCTACTGTCAA
>JAODUD010000001.1:48595678-48614451 GCA_026784285.1 Stomatorhinus walkeri | reverse complement strand
CCCAATCTGTCCCCTGTGCTGGAAACAAAGCTCACTACACACCATTGTTTATCAGGAACATAAAAATGACACACAAAAAGTGTTTTTTTATATATTTATAGTCCCAAAAATACACCTTTACATATTTTCTGACCCTGTTTATTTGGTGAAACATGTCACTAGAGCATAATAATTTTGCACTTTAAACTGACTTAAAGGGAGGGAAATGCTGAAGGTTTTCCCCCTCCCTACTAAATGCTCTGTTCATAACCGGAAATTCAGGAAGTTTCAGCGTAGGCAATCTGCGGACTGGATAACACGTTTGGTTGTATAGGAGCTCACTCGATGGCTGTGATCCTAACCGGATAAGTGCTTATTGAAAATGGATGGAAAATGACTAAAGTGGCGATTCAGAGCACGTGCCCTTATGGGTGGTCCCAGCGAGTGAAAGGGACCAGCTCCAAACCTCTGCAATCAGCAGCATCAATTTCTGGACGTTTACACCGGGTACCTGGGGAAAAGCTATTTCTCACACAATCCACTTTCAGGCCTATTTTTCTAAGCGCTCTAACGTCGCTGTTCCCCATTGGGGAATTTTTAAACCTACTGTGAAGTGAGGCCATGCTCAGTTTCAGTCATGAGGTCAAAAATAATAATAATAAAAAAAATATCAATATCCAGCACTACATCTTTTCCAAAGACAAGGTAGCAAAGTAGCTCCCAACAACTATAAAATGCTGATAGGAAATTATATTTTTTTATCAGGGAGTTTATTTTAGGTTTCCTTCTGTTGATATACTGTGTCTTTCTTTGATGAGGGTAGTTTATATTTAAAGTGTCCAACAGAGGTGGAAAGTTCAGGTCCAGAAAGTACAAAATCCAGACCAAGATTTTGTTTCAGTTCTTTCTGGGCCTGAAATGTCCACCTCTGGTGCCTTTGAACATTCAGAGTTCCCTGCATTGGCTGCTCAGCTTCCTGTGCTTATTGCGGGCCTGTTTCCGGATCTTGGATTGACCTTCCTTCAAGCGACAACCAAGAAGCAAGGCCAGTAATTACAGATCCTGAGCCACGTCTCAGTCATCCACACTTCTTCAAGGTGCCAGCCTACTCGTGCGTCTACTAGGGTTTCTTTGACTGGGGCCAAGCCATCTTCCCAAAATCGAGATCCTCATGGACTCACTGCTTCCTGCGTGAGCACCTTCTAACCGGGAAGTGTGTGAGACGCACGAGTCCGCACGCCAAGCGCGGTAGTGAAAACAAAGCTCGGCATATTACTGCCTGTCGGCGGCGATGCCTGCCGAGATCGTGCGGAGCACGTTAGCCACGGCCGATTTGCGTCTTCCCGGAGTCAAACTTTCCGAGCGCCCCAGACTTCCCCCGCATCTGTCTCCCCGGTTGCCGATTTTCCGGTTGGCAGACTCCTCTTCAGCATGACATGGGCTGACGCGTTAGCGCACATTGTCCTTACTGGCAGCTAGCGAGACCGCCGCTTCCTCACTCTGACACTCCAATATGTCCAGACATCTGTGCTATTAAGGAAACTAAGCTCATTAGACACGGACACTTGAACCCGGGGGGTCAAGGCGGAGGGAGAGTTCAGCCCTGTCAGTCTGGGATCAGAAATTAGCATTACTGCATCACGTGTCTCATTCTCTCCTGCATAATTTATAAAGTTTAGCAGAGAAAATCAGTCTTTCACTGAAGTGGAATGAGGTACGTCTTGTGTCAGAATAATAATATACTTTGTTACTATAATCTTTTGTAAGACAACTTTTTTAATGTCTGTCTTCTTTTTTTCCCCGGGTAACAATGATAGCAATGGCCATCCTCATCCAATCTTTAGGAACTGCTAATGCCACTTAAAAATGTAACTGCAGTGTCACTGCGGCAACACTTTATAAATCACCCCAAATCCTCTTTTCCGGTCAGTTATTGAGATGTTTAATTTCTCACATTTCTCTCATTAAGTCGGTCCATACGGCGAGGGCGATAATGGCGAGAGACAGGCGTGACGGCCACTGGCGGCTTTGCGTGACAATCTCCTGACCCTACTGACCTACTGAGAGCTGGCTTCCTCTCAAAAGCTCCTCCTCTCCACCAGCAAAGCGGATTGCCTGCAAAAGGGCACTGAGATGCCATAATCTAAGGCCGCTCCACTTAAAATTTACAGTTTCAGGACATAAAATGTAGCCTAGAGGTCTTTCTGGAACGGTAATATGGTGACATCAAGAGGCTCCTTCAGCCATCTTTCAGAAAGCGACCCAGTGGACTGCTGAAAATCCAGCAGTGTTAGACGCCACAGTAAAGCAGTTGGCTCATGTTCCCAGGCGCTGTAAACAAACTGTCCCCAGCACACTCCACTCCCCTCTCACTGCTGATGACTTTGCCTCTTTCCGCAATGACAAAGTCACTCGTGGCTTTTCTGTGAGCATCACATTCTATTTATTTGCTACTGAATTCCATGCAGTACCCTCTCTGACATTCTTTGCACTGTTTCTGTTTATTGTTATTTATTATTTATTGTTCTTGTCTACATGTCCTTTACGTTCAATTGCAATAAAGTGTAATTCATCGATCGATCCATCCATCCATCCATCGTGAAATGATACCTGAACCTGCAATCAATCAATAATGCTTCTCCCCCTTGAAGCCCCTCTATCCCAGTAAGACAAAAACCTGCCCAGTCTTCCTCCTTATATTGATCCATAATATCTGTCTTCCAAAGTGGAAACAGACACTACAGATGTCAAGGAACTGATCTGGGATCTGACCAGGGCACTTTCTCTTGTACTGTAGCAAAAGTTATGTTCTGCAAAGTATTCAGCCATGTGCATGGATCAATAGAACGAGCACAGGCTTTGTAACTCACTTTTTACAATGTCATACCACTAAACATAAGTGTGCATTAGCATCTCCTGTGGCTGGCAGCCTCTCTCATCTGTGGACATTTCTGTCCTGCGCTAAACTCCGGTCCCATTGAAACCTCTACCTTTGATCCTTTCTCTGTACAAAGCAAACTCACATGCTGCTACCCTCACACATAAAACACCCTCAAGCGTGCTACATTCAAACAACAGTCGAGCTTTGTTTTGGGAAACGGTCTTTGGGCCCTCAGTGGACAAAGTCAACGCGGGTTGCATCCTGCCCTCCATCAAAGGCACATACCCCTGGTTAAGGGTCATGCCTGGAGATACCGCACCCCTATAAAAACTCATCTTTTATCATGACCCACACCCAAGAGCCCTATTTCGTCCCAACGAAAAAAAAGGCACGGTGCCTTCAGTGCCCACCAAACCCAGGCACTTGCATTTAAATCCCTCTGTTCTTCAGCCTGGCTCTGATTAACATATACAGTACATATACATATATATAGAGCAAAGCTAGAGGGCAGGGATTGGATGATTGGTTGCATTTCCATGGTGATTTATCATCAGCCCTGAGCCCACGGAGTTGCCAATTAATAAAACCCACCTGGACCTGATTGGGCTAATTTAGTAGATAGGGAGTGAAACAGCTTTAGCTAGATGGATGTGGGTGAGCATTGGAGGACGATTTCCTGAAGCAGCTGCGTATTTTCTTGGCTTATTTGTTGTTTATTTCTGTGTTGAGATATTTATTTTGCCTCTGGGTCACTTTCCTGTCTCCTACTTATATGTGTCCCATTTTATGTCTTATATATCAATATACTATATGTGTATAACACCCATAAATAAAAGAAACAGGAGTGTTTCTTTTAATTATTAAAATGTACTCATGTAGAATGATGCTTGCTGAAATTAGCATCTAATCACACTGAAGCACATTATTGGTATGCCTGATCACTGCTTGTGCTGACGGATTTACATCCTGGTATTAAAGCTCACTCAGGTCCGAACAGCTGTTTTCTCAGAATGCTTCCCCTACAGACTGACTTCCCTCCCTTTCAACGAGTGGCCAGAAATTCCGACCCATCGTCAGCGTCGCTCTAAATCCAAATCTCATTTCGGCGCAAGACGTCTCTCCCTGGGTGTTCCCAAATCCCCCTATCAAGAGTCGCTTTCATTAGTGGTGCTAGGAGTCGTACAGTAACAAGTTCGATGGAGTGGGTGTGCATTCAGCAGGCATCCGTCTCTCTGAGAGAAGAGAGAAGGATGTGAGGGACTGACAGAATTAGAAGGAGATAGAGAAATGAAAACAGACAGCTCCATCATCCGCTAAAAATGAGGACATGGGAACATATGGGCCGTCTCATTTGTTTGTTTTGATGTCCTATAGAGTTTTAATTGTTCCTGGCAGTTGACAAACTAAGTAAAGCCTGCTTCTTCACAATAAAACTGGTAATCCAGGTAAGTATTAGCAAGACATTGGTCTGGGCTGCTAGCAGTTGTCTGTTCCTCTCACAGCCTGAAAGGAAATGATGCAACAATGAGATTCATTTTAAACACTAAAAGCCATGCTTTTTACTAGATAGTGTCTCCTTTTCCTTTTTCACAGAAAATCCCAAAATTTGGTCATATAAAAAGCCTATCAGCTCAAAGATGGCAGAATGTATGGTAGGAAAGCCCTGACCATTTTCTGTGTGCTCAATTATTCATCTCTGGGAAGGAACAGACCTTTTAACACACATCCATCTTTCTCTCTGATACTCCCTGATTGTACCCATCATCCAATCAAAGGTCATGATCTCAAAAGCCCTGCCCCAGAACTCACAGAGCGAAGACAGGCCCAACCTGACTGATATTCCAGCCGAATGTGAGTCACTCGCTCACACACATGTTCACTAACAACTCCGGCCCACGTTAAAGCCGATTTAAAATGTGTACTTTGCTAAACCAGAAACCTTAGGATTCAGAAGCTTGAGGGGGCATGAGTCGAACCCATAGCCTTAGTACTGGGATGAGAAGACACTACATGCTGAGTTGGTGTACCACCTACATCCAGTGCTTCGATGACTTGGCTCTATTTTTATCGCTGCTGTGTTTTCAAAACAAAGTGTATCTCATGCACCTTCATACCTGGTACTGCATAAAATGAGAATGCTCCTGGGGTAGAGAATGGGCTCTGTTCAGCAGAAGGTTGCTGGTTCATGCTCAAAGGAGGACCTCTGGAGAGGTGTTTCCAACCGCTTAGAGGTGCTTGAGTTTCCTCAGCTGGATGAGGGCAGAACAGTGGATAAAGTCACTCTAAGGGCAATAAAGTAAAAAAACAGTGATTTTGGGCCCTAGATCTTCAGTGGTTGGAAACAGACAATATAGACCAGTGGGCCACATAGAACTGGCAACAGCTAGAAAGGTGAAAAGTGCACGCAAGAAAACGTAGGAGCGAGTATTATCCAAAACCTCGGGACTGAAAGTTTACGAGTGCTTGGTAATTATATGTAATTTCAGGGAAAATGATGCTGCTGTAATTGGTTGGAGACTTTCAACACTCTGCTGCTTTACGTGTCTGTCATTGATAATTGGCCATAATTACATTCAGTAAAATGAAACTTTTAAATGATATTTTAAATAATTCCATGCCACAGTTGACTGTTACAGTGCTTTAAAATACCCGGTATCATAGATTTGATGGGCATATTTATGTGTGTGGGTATTTACGTGTATGCATGAAGGAGAACTGTCTGCTTCATTTCGTTTGCGGGAAATATTGCACACTTCATTGTTTATTCATTCGCCAGTACCATTCGCAGTCATTTAAATAATTATTTTGCACAGACATATTTTCCCCGTGATGCGTCAGTGTGGAGAGCATGGAGACGGTAGGAATTCACAGCTCAGGATTGAACAGCAAAATTGCCCTGTTAAAGCACAGAGCAAATTTAACTCTTGAGTTTAATGTTTCTGTGAATTTCAGTTGAATATTTAGCCTCATGATATATATTTGTAAGTCAATCATTGTTTGTTTGTTTGCAAAAGAAAGCAGCAATTTTTGTTTTAAAGGTATCTCATATATTTGGGAGTGATTTACCCGATCTCTTGCCGGATAATTAACACACATTTTTCGCAAATTCCATTCTGTTTAGTTATTCAGCAATGCTGTCTTTCCTCCCAGCCTCAGTAAGTAATGTTTAAAGGCCAATTACATATTTATATTCTATGTATCACTGTTTCTTGTACTTTGACCAACGATATTGAAATTTCATCTGTGTATGCGACCCATCATGTATCTGAAGATGATAATGAACATAATGTTGACTTTACTAACAGAAGCAGAGTCGATCATTTAAAGTTTTATTTGCCACATACACACTTATACTCAGGGAATGAGCAGTGAAATGCTCAGTTACTTAGCGCAAAGATTCTGAAACAAGGGACATAAGAGACATAGCATGTATGCATACCTCTGTTTTCTATAACCACTTGTTATATTCAAGGTTGTAGGTGGTCCAGAGTGTATGGGTGCAAGGCGTGAAGTACTCAAAGACCACAAGCACACCAGACAATTTGGTTACGGCAATGAGCCTCAGCATGTTTTTGGACTGTTGAGGAGTGGGGGACCAGAGTACCCATATCTGACATGGGGAGAACATGCTCCACACAAGATACATGGGCAGAGACCTGAACAAACATTACAGAGGTTGGGCACCACAGTGCTAATTACTGCATCATCCCAGAGACAGTTATCACTAATATCCCTAAATACTGTGCATTTGGAAGTAAAGGGACAGGAGTTAATGCAGAGAATTTAAAATTAAACAAGCATTTAGAAATAATTGAACATGCATATATTTAGCAGTCTGTAGGAATGTTAGAGTTCATTAGAGTCAGTCAACTCTGAGTGTTTTTTTTTTGTATATATACTCCAGGATCGCAGGGATGACCTCATCTTCTCCACGACGCAGCTCTTTAGAAACATCCTGGTTGACATTATGACACAAAAGCCATGAGGCTCGGTATCAGTCACAGCTCCATAAAGTGGAGCATGATTTTCACATGTCTGAGGGGAGAAGCGGCCCAGCCGTCAAACACTGAAATCAGATGTGTGAAATTCATAACGTCTCCTGATACACCGTGTTAAAAAAAACAGGAGATTTTGAAAACCTCATGCAGCTGTAATGAAGGCTCACTGCCAGTCATATCCAGGCACTCATAAACAGAACAGTTAAACCTAAAACAAACAAACGAATAAACCGTTGATGCTGCAGTGGGTCGAGCTGCTTTTCCCACAACCCTATCAGCCATGCAGTAAGAGACTTGATAAAAACAGAGGGTGCATCCTGACTGTGTCTGATGACATCATCAGCCTTCGTTACCATGTGCCTTCATGTCGTTAACATCACTGCTCTGCCGTCTCTGTCAGCGCATTCATGCCTAAGTACCTCTCCGCGGCTAATACCTTCCTCCCGCTTCTGCATTTATTCCTCTGCTTGTCTCTTTCTTCCCCTGAAAAAATTCGCCATCATACATCCAATATGGCCCACAGACAGCTCTAGAGGAGTGACCCCCAGAATTTCACTTCTACTGGTATGACAGGTGGGTTTATCTGTTAGATGATGCTAAAAAAACAACACGGCATGCGTGTGGTGAAATTTAGTGATGGGAGGAAGCCAGGGAACGATGCCATTATCAAGCAGAGATCTGACACAGCTGCTTATGCAAAGGGGGCGAGTTTTACATTTTGCAATAAATCCTCTCCTGTTTTTCTGAAGTTTCTAATATAAACTCAGAACTTAGCAATTGCAGCTAATTGCTTGGGGGGGTTACAGTGTATTTGGCATGACACTGTAGGAACATCCCTTCTGAGCTTGACTTTGCTGACGATCAATGTGGCTCCACAATCAAGACACAATTAGATGCATTTGTAAGAATTTCAGCAAAAAGAAAAAAAAAAAAACAGCTTTTCTTGCTTCCAGCAGTTGTCTGAGAAGTGAGCAGGTAATGTAAGAAAAGACATGTGAAGGCCAAGATCAACCCCTTTCCATTGTACTTCAAAGGATGTAACTTAGCATGAATTATTTAGATATTTAATTAAGTATGAGACGTGTACAATCATAAACTATTATTGATATAAGATTTGTAACAGGACCTCTCTTGTTCAGTTTTGTCCCTTATTATCGGGGACAGTTGTATGGTTTCACAACTGTGCTGTGAAACAAATTAGGACAGCTGTAAATTCTCTCTGTCCCCCATTAAGAAAAGCATCACGGAACACAAACACTGCTCTAAGACATCTGGACAATAGCTATTATTATAATCTATTATAAGATCTAGATGTCTTTGATTAATTTGAGCTAAGAGGTACAAACCTTATGTCGATACACAGTCAGAATTATCTCATGATATTACAGTTATAAAAATTAGCTGTCTTTATAATTCATATCTGGACACATTCATATGTGTGTGGTCTTTACAAAAGGAAGATCTTTGTCTCTGCATCCATCATTCCAATATGTTGCTCAGTTCCGCAGAGACCATGGCCTTATCTTCTGAACCCTCTCGGACCTCCATCCCTCAATGTTCTCAGGCAGAAGTGTAAATGGGTGGATGAAGGCTGGTCAAAGGGGTATCTGATGTGTTTTTCTTAACAATTCAATGAGGACTGACATTTATGATAGTTCACTTCTATGTTACTGAGACAATGGTACCATAGAAGTGTAGCTGCTTGTTCCAGGATGTCTCCCAGGAGATTGGTCAGTCTTAGTAAGCCAGACATAGCCGCTTGTAAGCCAGCCAGCGCTGTGGATCCTGACGTCCCCTTCAGGTTAAGATCCACACTGAGATCCCACCAGGAGAATGCGCTTTCCTCCATCGGTGGGTTAGGCTCACATCTGAAGTATTAATGTCAGTTATTCTAAAGTATTAATGTTGCTGATGCAAGCCCAGACAATCCTCAATACATAGTGCCAGAGATAGAAAATGACGCTCCATATGAGAATCAGGAAGATTTGAAACATACTAGGAATTTGTTTTGGTTGATGTGCCCTGGTATGGCATATACTATGCAAGACAATATATAATTCAAGACAGTATATAAAAAATTTTTTTTTTACACATCCTTTTTTGCACTACACTGTCTGCCTACAGTCAGAAGCAGCGTGTGATGAAATAAATGGAGAAATAAATAAATATATAGATTAGGAATATAGGTTAAGGTACAGGGTTGACGATAGAGGGAATTACAGGATCACCAGTAAGGACATTCAGCCTAAGTCAGTTATTGCATGTAGCTGGAACGGTCCTTGGACTTCATTGTGTATCGTCACAGGACACTTGAGCATTCCCAGGTTCACACTAAGTGCCGCACGTGGTCGGTCCAACATCGTCTACATCGGTACCTGAACACTCACTCTGTCAGCGCTTCATTTCCTATATTCTCCTTCACATTTCTTTCTGGACTATGTGTTAAAGCCTTTCTTACCTATTGAGTTCATAACAGAAATGTTTCTGCTGTAGATCTCAACCAGGGATCACAGTAAGCGCACTGAACGAGTGATTCTTTATTTATTTTTTGTTTATAGCATGGACTGCCTTCACTCTTACTGGATTATTTACCAGCAAAACCATTTTTTCTCCCCCGATTCTGATCGATGAATAAACCACAAATGAATCTTATTATACTCGCTAATGCCTTATCGATGGTCGAGCTGACCCTACGCCCATATCCATTTGTTCTCGATTGAGGCCGTCTCATTTCATTGTGGGGGGGAAAGAGCGGGGACTCAGCAGGTATCACTGACTGCTGACCACTGCTGTTCTCAGAAGGAGAAAAAAAAAATATTTCAGAAACAGCAACACAGAATGCTAGTTTCAGGAGGTTACTGGTTTGATCTTGGATAGATGGATATGTTAGTACCAAGAATCTACTTGAGCATACTGCTGTGCGTGCTCAACAGCATGCCTGTCCGTAACCTTTCCTGGTCAATGATATTTTTATTACAGTTATAATAAGGGCAATTCTTGCCCCAGGGCATGTTCTGAGGTGTGACGGGGTTCCCACAACTTTCTGTAGGAGACACAAATACAACTGCTTTGGGATCAGAGCCTAGGGTCAGCCTGCCTCCAACGCACCTGCAGCAATTAGAGGACATCAGTCTACCAACCATGGGATTTGAACCAACACCATTCCAATCACAGACATAAAGTCCTGATGTGAGTTGTAATTTTTTATCTGCATTTTGTTCAAGTCTGTTTGGGAAGGAATGCCAGTCGATGACATCCTCTTCTTAACAACACCTTTTTTTTGCTAATGTATGCAATACACATGGTTCTCTGCAACAATGCCTGACAGAAACAAAGACCTTCTTGGTAATTATTTGCATGGTTAATTACTGTAAAATAATCCCCAACAGAGACGTAGACTTAAGATGACTCTATAAATCGGTCCTGAAATAACCACAATATGGGCTATAGGCCAATAATAATCAAACTAAATGAACAGTTACAATTATGTCAATAAGTGGCTTTGGATTTAATTGCACTTTATTTCAGCGGGTAACACTGTGTTAATGTGAAATTTAAGCATTCTAAGCACTTCCGTGCCTTACGGTTTTCAAATCTATTTTTAGGTAGTTCTTTTGAATGCACCAGCTGTCTGTATGCACCATATAGGTTGATAGCAAATAGCTGTGTTGGACCTGAATTCATGCTTAGATTTATCGATGTTCCAACATTAATATACTGAGAAATAATCATTTTGAAGGTTTTATATGATATTGGCTTTCATGAAATCAAATAAACTCTTAAATGCTACGTTTTATTAACGTTGTATTTGCATCTGCACATTATTTACTATTTTATTGATCTGTGATTGGGCTATTTAAGAGTAATTAGCAAGTAATTAAGATATACTACGAGATTCCCACACCCCACACCCAAGCACTATAAGATAAGATAAGATAAGATAAGATAAGATAAGATAAGACTTCATTGATCCCATGGAAACATTCTTTTGCATGCAACAGCCCAGTATGTAAAATACAAGCGATGAAACATCCAGTGCAAACGAAGAATAAGTGCAAAGACATAGTGTAAACAAATTCAAAAAGTTCACAAACAGTACTCAAGCAGAACCTGCTACAAAAGAATGTGCAGGAGATAAATAAATCAATAAGATACAAATGAACTGGGGGTATTTGTGTAATTATGTGTGCAAACAGACCACTGGACTTTTCCTGCAGCAAGGATGGGGTGCTTTTTGACGTATTAGGGTTAGGGCTGAGAGTAGGGAGGCGTGTTTGCCTATTGCTTCTTTAATTGTAAACAGCCCTTGTGTTGCAGGCAAGGCCACAGCCTGTGTAGTAGGGGTGTAGCCTGTCCAACCCTCTGGATGGAGAGGGTACAGCGGGATCTGGGTCCCTGTACTCTCACGGACCGCCCCCTGGTCTGCTACACGCAGCACGTGAGTAGATCGGCTAAGGCTCCAGGATTTCCCTGTCAGCGTCACAGTGCAGACCTGGAGTGTGGTACCGTTGGGGGGTGTTGTGATGTTTAAATACCCACCTCGTACCCTCCTCCCACCGAGGTACTCAGCAGTAGCAGGTGAGACGCCCCTACTCTAGCGAGAGCCCTACTAATAAAAGCTGGAAAAACCCCATAGGTGAGGATAAGTTAAGCTGAGCATACAGGCAGTTTACTCACTGTGCGAAAGTTATGAAAGAACCAAAACTCACATACAAAGGGGACCGAATTACCATACTGAGTTTCACCAAAAACATGTCTTTATTAATGAAGCCCCAGCCCCTGTCACCCTACTGAGCGCTCGGAGTTTAACTGTAGAGGCCTCAATTAAGGACCCCCCCCCCCTAACCTCCTCTCTTACTCTGACGGGTTACTCTCCACCCTTCATATAACGCATTCGTAGGAATCTTACAACAGGACACATTCATATAACACATTCATAGAAACAACCTCATGACAGAAATGAACCTAATCCATTTAGCACTTTACACCACTATTACATTATTAATAATCAGTCCGATAACATCAACATTCTCAAGCGAAAGTCTGCCCAGTATGTTTACTTCCACAGTGGCCGCCAGAGAAATCGGGCGTGCAGTTAAAACATGGCGGGTCCGCCAGGCTGCAACGTACGAGGTAAATGGGGTGTGCAGCAGCGACCTTTCACAAACTCCGCTTACCGTCCGTCGGGTTAGCTGACGTCTTTTACTTGCTGGCCTAGTTGCTGATCGCTCTGATTTACATTTGCCCAGATATATTTTATTAAATATCACCTGCGCCGTCCTCGGTGCTGGAGCTGAGGAGTACTCTCCGTATAGCAGGGAGGCCGCTGCGATCCCTCCAGACTTCGGTTCCCTGTTTGCGGCCCAGGGTGCAGCTATCCGGCGATGCTTGTCTGTCATTCTAGTCGCTCACAGCGATGTAGCCATCACTGCCTCCTCCGTAGCACCAACGCGGCTCGAACCTGCCTTCGAACTAACTTGGTCCCGTGCGACGGTTAAGTACACACAGCCCTTCCAGACTGATGTGAGCAGCTTCACCGTAGGTAAACCTGGGATACTCCCCACTCACTCTACACCGCCCATCCAACCTGGAACGAAGAACTACTTCCTCTCTCGCTGCCCCCGTCCTCTCTAATAGCGACTCCCCTTCTTTTTGAACCTCCCCCTCACTCCCGCCTAGCACACTGGCCAGCTAAACGCAGCAGCATTACGTTGTGACGCACCGTCACACTTGTATTGTTGTTCCCACAGTGTCTATTGTGGGTTGGGTGTTTGCAGGTCGCCTGCTATGGTCCTGTTCAGAACTACAACAAAGAGCATGTTCTGCCCCAGCAAGCAAATCTCCACGTCCTTCGCTGCTCTTGTGATGCCTCGGACTACAGTCTTTTATATTTGATATATACGGTTTCAAGATTTCACAAGTTACATGTTTACAGATGCCTTTCCGCACAACCCTGTTGAACTCAACTGTTATTTTTACACTTGTGTCCATCCTGTTAGATTTAATGAGTCTGGCCCTTCTCTTCTGACCTCCCTCATCAAAAAGGTGTTTGGAGCCACAGAACTGCCACTGACTGGATGGTTTTACTTAATCACACCGATCTCTGCAAAATCTAGGAAGTGTTGTGCGTGAAAATCCCTGCAGAGAAGCTGTTTCTCAGACGCTTCAACCATCACATATGTTACCAGCAATGGCACCACGTTTAAAATTACATTGATCAAACATATTAGAGACTCTAATGGCCACATGGCACTTAAACCTCTTGACCCCGCCTGTGTGTTGTATGTATTCATTGCCTTAATGAGCAGGTGTACCTAATAAAGTGGCCTCGCAGTGTATAATTTCTCCAGCAATTTAACAATATATATAAGCGATAAATGACTCCTTATCAGTGCAACTATCATCTATGATTATTAGCAGAATGTTTTATTTTTGCTGCTTATTCATTTGAAGCAAATGTAATAACAAGGCTAAATGTCCCCATCCATCCATCCATCTTCTGCTTATCTGTGTTCTTTCCCATCCTTCCATCTGTCCATCCATCCATCCATCCATCCATCCATCCTCTGCTCGTCCATGTTGGGGTGTTAACTGTTCCTACTGCAGTAACTGCTGGGAGTCTGGGGAGGCGCTGTGCCTTCAGGTCACAGTGCTTGAGTTACGTGTCTTTCTGAGAGTCCCGGGACTCTGAATCCCTGAATGTCTGGGGTCTAAACCCTCTCCTTGGCTAATGCTTCTGCGAGTCAGCTCAGCGTGGTCACTGCCCAGCTCTTCAAAAACAGACCCAAGCTTTTGAGTTAAGACAGCGCATCCCTCCATGTTTCCGCCAGCACTGGGTCATGGCCAACGGGGTGGAGGGAGGGGGCAAGTCACAGAAAAACCTGCAGCTGTAAAATCTGATTTTGCCGTCCTCCAGGTCTGTGGCTTCCTCGCCAAATCGCACGTAAGCACAGCTCAAAAATACCAAAAGGTAGCATGTCTTTGTATTACGCCGCAAACTGCAGGTCGGTGGGGGTACGACTTCCTCCTTGATTTGCGCTGTGGACCTGGACGGGCCATCATTTCCCAAATGCTGACAACAACCAAGTGGCTCGGTTGAAATATCAGCAAACTGCTTCAAAAGGATTACAAATCCCTGTTGTTTAATTTTATGCCAGCTGCTATATTTTATGAGTCAAGATTTACGCCAGATGATCCGTTTTATGCATATATATGCATGCAACCGACTGTGTTTCATGTATCACTTTTCTGAGCTAAAGTAAAACATGCTGTGTAAATTTTTGAAATGTTATTCGATAGAGAGCAATTTGTGGTTTTGGCTGTGAGAAATGGACCCATTCCAGCAGGACCCAGAGGCACAAGAAAAGCAGAAAGCTAGCAAGTTGTCTACACAAATTCTTTAAAGTCGAAGCTAGAACTGTAAGCGAGGTTCTGCCCTTACCTATCCCACACCCTGTTGGAGCTGACTGGTATATTTTTCCTCCCTCCCGTCTGCTAAGGGCTCCCGTTACCTCATTGTCTGGGACATAATATTTTATTGACAGCAGCCATAGCACCTGCAGTTCAAACTTGGTAAGCCGTCCACAGCTAAGCAGGTGTGAGCCTATAGCCAGTATCTGGATTGGAGGCTAAGAAAGCTGGTTTGCTGCTGGCAGAGGAGACGGTGTGGACAAAAAGGAAGCTCATCCTGTGGTCAGTGTGCCTCAGTGCAGGGATGGGAATGCCGTGCTGTAAAGATGGTGCTTTGGATGAGACATAAAAGTCAGGTCCTGACTCTCAGAGGTCATAAAAGATCCCTGAGCATTGTTTGAAAAAGCAGGTGTAGCACCCTGACGTCCTGGCTGGCTAAATCACCCTCTGTGGCCCTTTCAAATCTAATCTTCTAATCATCCCCTATATCTAATTGATGAAGCGTCTCCTGCCTCGTCACCGCCTTTGCTACTGTGTGGTGAGCGTACTGATGCAGAAAGGCTGCCGTTGTGTCATCCAGGAGGGTGCTATGCAGTGGTAGGGTTAGGAGTGGCTCCCCATTGTTTCTGTAAAGCATTTTTGGTGTCTTAAAAAGTGCTATACGAATGTAACATTCATTCATTCATTAACTAAGAGCGTGAAACTGGGACATGCTGGTTGGAGTTTAAGACCACGAAGAATCTGAAAAGAAACAGCCTTCCAATCCGTGCTCTGTGCCCATCCCAAAGCCCCACCCCTAAAATCAGCCTTTTGCACCGGGCACACAGATAATTATTTCCCTTCATTTTCCCTGCAAAAAGTTTGATCCGTTTCTCAGCCCTGTTTACCATCCCGGTCTTTACGCGCGAGCCCGGCCTGCTCAATACCGGGCTTTCAAATTCTCCCGGAGAATAGAAAAGCGGATTTTTCTGTCCCTGGGGCCCCAGAAGCTTCCAGAAATTCCAGGTTAGTTAATGGACCAAGGGCTTCAAGTTACGTTAATGTGGAAGACTGTAAAGCCATCGCTCAAGGTGTTGGCTCCACCGCCTAATCCCTCTCTGTCAGTCGTGCCTGATTTGTCGTCTGTCTAGACATTGGCTTTAATGATCATGATCCCAGTTAGGAAGGGCCATACTTCATAGCCCTCTCGTTTCACTGATGATCTGAACCAATCAAGAGGATCTTCATCAAAGGCATTTTAGTGAGACAAATAACCAGGCCTAGATATAAGTTATAAAACATTTACGTAAATTAGCCTCCACGACGCCCGCCCTGCTGCTTCTCTGTTTTGGGTCGCTTTCCTAAACACCGGCCACCCAATGCCACACTCCCCTATCACTTTAATTTGCCGATATAATTGAAATTTCTGCCGGTTGATGGCATTTTCCCTGTTTGCGGCATCAGTTCCGGTTTGTTATTGTTGCTGATTTCTTTCACAGACCTGTGCTGAAGCTATCGCACCTCTGTTTGAATGCTGACCATTTGGGCTCCTCTGTAGCATTCAGTAAAGTGTATACTGGAAGCGTTCAATTAAATCACCATGACTCATAAGCTTTCATAGAATCTTTCCTCAACTTTCAGTATGCAGTAATCAGCTTTCTGTGTACATTAACGAAATGAGTCGGAAAAACATGAGGCCTTCACATAGAAATATATACCTTACTTGGTTTCTGATGGCAAAAACGTGAAAGACAAACTGAAGCTTGAATGACATCTAAGGTCGGGGGCACCGATATCAATCCAATGACTCTAATTAAAGCAAGTTCATTAAGGAAGCACATTCTTTTTGGTCATTATTTCTTAAAGTAAATTCGGTGTGAGTTTAACTGTAGCTGAGCCTCAGCTGTCTACGGGATAAGAGGCCAGAAAGATGGATGAATGGATGGATGAGCTGTCTGTCACGCACAACCTTTAAACTTGACCTGGAACAGCAGTAACACCAGCCGCCCTGAAGGGGCCAGACTTTGGGCATCTGCTGAAAGGTGAGGTGAAGCAGGTGAACTACCAAAATCGTTATAATGAGACTATTACAAGATGTTGCTAGGAAACCTAGGCTGTGTTAGGAGTAGCCTTCATGAAACATTATCCCCTGGGATTTGGTGCCTGCGTGAGTTAATGCCAGGAACCATGATCCCTGTACCAGCCTCAGTCCCACAGTTAAACAAAGGACATTTATCCTCATTCTGGCTATACATATGCTTGCCTGCTACCCATCGCTACTCATGCGACTTTGGGAGAAAGTGACCATCTCTTTCCATGTAATGCTCTTGTCACCTTAACACACGATTTTTTCGAGCAAAGGACGTACACTGCATCATAATGTTCAATCCAGCCAACATAGCATTTCATGCAATGGGACGTTCCTGTCATGATGCAGTCTTCTATTCAATACCAGCAGAATCAATTTATGGAATAAATAATATTGAAACTCTGTATCTATGATCAGAAAGTTGCTGGTTCAAATCATATCCTTGGCTGAATAGTCACATCTCTCCACCAGGCTGTTGAGTAACCCCCCCCCAAAAAAAGATGGCTGAGCCTGTGCTCTGGGCCCAGACTTCACTCTCACCGGAGTTTGACTGCATGTCGTACAGGGGAGCAAAACATACAGATACTGAAGTTCTCCAATGCAGCCGCCCTCATACTTCAGCGAATAAAGCTTAATTTCATTTCATTTTCACAATACCTGCATGTCATCTAAAACATTGCATGAGCATCCCAAGGATAATATTGGGTCCAGTGATATGAGACAGGGCTTCATAAGAGTGCATTTACACAAAAGCACATGAACCCTTAATAAAGCACTCAAGTCAGGTACTTGTAAATCATCACTGATTTCTGCAAAGGCACACCAAAAAAAGCCCCTCGAAGAGCATAAGCTATTATGACATTAGTTTCTCTGCAGGGCTGCATTTCGTGACGGAGCCTTCTGCTTCTGCAGCAATTCGTTTCCAGGTGAAGATCTGCGAGGGAACATTTAGACGGTGCCTGCGCAATTGATCAAACGCAGCTACGCTAGTATGCTGCGGAAGTACAGCCAATCCACAGACCTTCACTGTGACGTGCCAGCACCCGCTCATCTTCCAAAAAAGTTGGAGTGGAGAGGTGTGGGGGGTGGGAGAAAGGGCTAGGGTTCAATGCCTTCAGCGCACAATCAATTACATCATCAAACGATTACATCGCTATGATGTGATCACCTTTGCGTAAGAAATTTCGCTCCTTCCTCGGGGATATTTCACGCTGAAAAACCTCAGTCTTTTAAAGTTTAACAACTTCAAATAAGAAATCACTTGATTATAGATCTTTCAACTGCGGACTTCTCCATTTCGATGATAGCAGCCACTAGGTTGTGGTATTTAGCATGTGAAATCCGGGCCGTTAATGTTGATGTGAGTATTTTGTCAAATCGTGTCGATTTCTCTGATGTCCATATTTTTCCACAGAAGGCAATTGAACCCTTTCATAGACAAAAAATATGAGACGTAATTTATCATAAATAAATTACATTAAATGAATGTACGGAGTCGTCCAAAGACTTGTTTATCTATACGTGCTGTTCCAGTTCGGTTTGGCTAGACTCAGACTACCAGCCGAAACATCACCTGCAGGTCGCTCAGTTATTTACATAATTTATCACTAATAAAACATCACAGTAGAGATTTCTGTTAAGCATACTGTTTGCCTTATTAAAATCCGGGTAAGCATTTAATTAATGGGGGCGGCACGGTGGCTCACTTGGTAGTAATGTTGCCTTACAGCCTCAGGGCTACATCTTGCTCCTGCTCTGTGCGTCTGTGTATGGTATTGTTACGTGTTGTCCTCGTAGTTCGTACAACTACATGCATTTAGGTTAATGGGAATCTCTGAAGTGCCCGTAGTACAGTATGTGGTGGTGTGTGTGCCCTGCAGTGGACTGGCACCCTATTCTAGGTGTACATCAGCCTTACTCTCTCTGCTGCCTGGGAAAGGCTCCAAGCGCCCCCGCAAGTATAACCAGGATGAGCGGTCAGAAGACGGATGGATTGATTTAATTAGCGCGCTCTTGACTGTTCCTTGTCGGAGGTCTACCATGTACGTCACCTGGTTTCAGTTTCATATTTTCCACCTTCCAAAATATAAATAGGTACATTCATTGTTACATCCAGGCAATCAATGTTAACCGTGGGCCGACTGTCCTTTTGTAAATAACAAAATTAAAGTTTAAGCTACCGTTTTCCACCTGAGATCAAGGTTTGCAAAACTGTAATACATACGTCTATATGCCAGCACTGCAGGGCACACACACACGCGCACGCACACGCATGTAGCATAAACATATCCTTATGGGGGCCGCTCATTCATTTCTATAGGGAAAATGCTAATGCTAACTATGACAACCTTAACCCCTACGCAGCCCTAACCATAACCATAAGTAACCAAACAAAATACAAGAGTTTTTGCATTTTTAGTTTTTTCATAGCAGTCAC
>JAODUD010000001.1:48579755-48590765 GCA_026784285.1 Stomatorhinus walkeri | reverse complement strand
CCCCCCCCCCCCCCCCAAGTCCTCTAGAACAAGATAATCACCTTACATGGGCTAACCAAAATATTCTATATACATGGTTGTGACTGCAGTTTGTTTTTAGGGAAAAGGCATTAAGGAGAAATTTAATCAAAAAGTACATGGTGATGTTAATAGGAAATGAAGCCTTTTCTGCCATGGTTACTATAGAAAGGGAGCAGCAGCAAAGGCTTTGGCTGACAGATATAGTAAAATGCGGCCCAATCACCATTTCTGTTGCTTTTTCGCTGTGTTTGCGGTAATGGCCGCCCTGACAACGTGTCAGAGTGCCTCCTGTCGCAAACTGCAGACTAGACGGGGAGAATGTAATTGTGGCAGCAACACGTTTACACCTGTGTCCATGTCTGCCTGCAAAACAACTAAGAGAGGAGAAGAGTGATTTTAGTTGAAGAGTAGCACCTTTTAGGAATATATAGCTGGGAGCTGGATCCTCCAGCCAGCTCCACGTCATGCACTGCTGCATCTCTCTGTAACCTGCTCTCTTTCTGTGGCATGTCTGCGACCAAAAAGGACAATATTGGTTTTATTTAGTTTGGGGCGATGGCCAAGATTGCATTTGTAGGTCTAAATGTCTGTATTTCAGCCCTTAATTTGGACTACACAGACCTTTAGATAGAAACCAGGTCACTTCTGATAAGGCCCTTTTTACAGAAATTGAAGAAGCCTCTCGTCTGTGAACAAATCTCCCCCCCGTTCACTATTCCCTCCGCAGATTAGATTCGGCAGGTCAATAAATTCAAAAACTTTGTTCATATAGGAATTACTTGTCCATAACCCACGTGAATAGAAACTGATAGTGTTATGGGATTAATTAACTGAAAGAACTCCACACAGAAGCTGCCTGAGCAAAGAATTATCGCCCCCCCCCCCCCAATCTCCTGAGGGGTTTGTATGGGAAAATCAATCCAATGAGTGATCACAGAAACCAGGCGTCTAAATTAAACTATGGGGAATTTCAGTGTTTGGCACACAATGGTGGGAGAAGGTTTTTCATTGGCTGTGCTATGTCCTCCCACAAAATGACTTTACACAAAACAATCACAGTGATAGAACATAATTGGCAATTGAATATTTTCAGCGTATCTCCTGCAGTAATAATAATGCAGGTGCACCACCTGTTTCAGCCAATCACATTGTCTTATATTGTCATCGGCCAAAGAGTCAACCAATGGAATTGCATATACCATCACGGTTATATCACCAGGTTATTGACCGCGCTCCTCTTTTAGGATGACATTATGGAGTCTTTGTTTAAGCTTGCAGAATGATACCGGATTAGTCGCTCCGTTTTGTTTTGTGCAGGGATACTTTAAATGTGTCCTTCCAAAATGTAAGTTTGATCCCTTTAACAGGTAATTTCATGTCGCTTGAAAGCTCTAGCATAGTTTATTTCAGTGAGATCTAGAGGGCTTCCAGTCTCAAATCCTTTACGAGGTTTCCAGTCCCCTGCTCATATGTGTTGGATCTTCACACCTTCCAGGCATGGGTGCCACTTGCATGTAGACTTCTGAGAAATCAAAACAGAGGAAGACGTGGAGGTCTATAAGCCTGTCTGCCTCGTCTCACATTTCCAGTTGACTGGCCTCCCTACTGACCATCATTTGCCTCTTGGCTATGCTGCCCATCTCCAAAAACTTATTTGTAAAGTTGAGTGAAGTTCTCCACATTATTTTCAAGGGGTGGGGGAACCAAACGGCTCTCCTGTGTCCAAGTCTACATTGGGTTTAAGTTCAGAAACCTCAATTTCTCCCAAAAGCCTTTAGAACATCCAAGGTGTGAATTTGTGACTGACCACCAGAGGGGAAATACGACGTGTAAATTACCTTGAAGGCTGGGTCTGGCCTTCCCATCTCACAATGCTCATTCTCCTTCGCACCTGAACCCTGAACTCACAACTTTTGTTTCCCGTCGTGTCCAGCAATGAGGCGATAAAGCCGAGATGGGTGGTCATCGCCCAGGCAGCGGGTCTGCACCCGAAACATGCAGTCTGTGCTTTTATTAGGATGGGGGTCTCACAGCAGATTATTTGTGTCGCCGTTTTGGCTTCAGAACATCATGCTAACTACACCCCCTGCTGCCTTATACACTCCGGCTGTGTATTCATCAGTGTATGTGTGTGTGTGTGTTTGAGAGAGAGAGAGAGAAACAGTACAAGCTTACTGGCCGCAGCTGAGAGCAGAATAAGAGAACAAGAAGATTACAGCCACCATAGTCAGATGTTTTAGAACACCAGAATGCTCAATTTTCCCAGACGAAGCCCTTGGAAATTGAAAGTGAGATTAGGTCTTATTTTACTTTGTTAGTCTTTATTGTGGCTGCCCCTTATTTATTTATTTTTTAATCACCCGTCCGATCCAATCAGCTTAGGAGTGAAGCGTGACATCGTAGCAGTTATGGGAGGGGCTGGGAGGATGACCTCGCATCTTGCGATTATAAAGCCGACGTATTCGATCCTCACCAAGGCAAGGACAACAAGCAGAGTGTGCCTGGTACATTTAAACAAATTTTAATAAATGCTTCCTTAAATTTAATTTAGGCTTAAGTTGAATTTAAATTTGACATTAATTAAATTCAATTCAATATAATTTAGCATAACAGAAAATAATTGAGTATAAGTGAAATTAACTGACGTGAAGAGTGATGGACATCTCCAAGCTACTTGAAAGCTAACTTAGAAGTTCAGCGTTGTTTCTAGTCAGTGTGTGGCTCAGCTGGATAGGATGCTGTGTCTGTGATCAGAAGGTCACTGGTTTAAATCCCCGAGTTAGCAAAGTAGCATCACTATTGGATCCCCGAGTAAGGCCCGTAACTCCTGATTCCTCCAGGGGTTGACTGACTCTGCCTTGTCAAAAAAAACAAAAAAACAATCATGAATGTTGCATTGGATAAAAGCAGCATCAGTACGATAAATATGATGTAACATCATGTGACCATGTGCTGTGGCAATGAGAGTCTGATCATAAGAGGTCAATAGCTGCAAGCAGTAGTTGGCACCAAGACAGGGGTGGCCATTTATGACTGCCGAACTCGATCGCTGACCTGTAACTTCTCACATAGCTGCGACAGGGGCTGGTCTCAGGCTGAAAAGCACTCTTTCAGACCAAAGGTTATGTCCCTAAATGCTAGTGGTTTTACTGGACTGAGCCTCTCCAAATTCTCACACTGCTGATGCATTCATGAAACACCCACATAAATGGTTCATTAAAGGAAGCACTGGAGAGGACTTATCAGGCTGGGGTTGACCCACAGAACCTCTATGCGAATGAAGCTGAACTCTGATAACTTGAATGCAACTGATGGGGATTTTCAGGAAGTCGTTCTGTTAAAATGCCAAGACCCTATGGTTGACATCTTCTTTGAAGCTCACAGTTCCCCCAGGTTACCATCTAACCCCATCCCTACAGATCTCAATCTTCAAGGATCTACCTGACAGTGAAAGGCAGCTTTTTTTGAAAGTAGCCGATGTGTGGCATTTTGTTTTTTCCATCATCCGTGAAACCAAACTCCAGGAATTATAATATGAAGAGTGGAGAGGAACAGCTGCATTTCAGAATCACGCAAAAATTCTACATGTGGAATATCCAATGTTGCAGTCATTGACAAATTACACTGCTACTGAATTACTTTCAAAGACATTCTAGATTCAATAGAACATTTTTTAAAAACCATTGTAAAGCTATTCTAACTGATAGTGAATAATGACCGAAAACAGAACAGATTAAATCTTTTAAATGATTAAAATGTCAATCTGTTTCACGCAGTGAGGAAGATTGATTATCGTACTTAAAATTCTGACACCCTTTGTGTTTTATTGTAACAGAAATAAGCATCCATTTTAGAAGTACGTCTGCATAAAGGCTGTTTTTTATATTTAGTTTGTGACTAATGGAGCTGTTTTAAGTAGCTAGTAGTAATAACCCAGAGGTAATGAGATTCTCTTCTTGTTGGTTTGAAAGTTGGAGGCTAATGGACTTGGTGAGATCTTTGGTGAGG
This sequence comes from Stomatorhinus walkeri, assembly GCA_026784285.1. Lineage (NCBI taxonomy): Eukaryota > Metazoa > Chordata > Actinopteri > Osteoglossiformes > Mormyridae > Stomatorhinus > Stomatorhinus walkeri. The sequence goes on along the minus strand of JAODUD010000001.1, from coordinate 48,586,736 downwards.
AGCTCTGGCCAAAATGCATCTTCAGCAGAACTTTTTAAATGACTAGCCTTTTGATTATGAGCTATGATTAGCAAAATGCTAAAGCTGTAACACAATTTTCCTTCTTTTTTTTTCGTACGAAGTGAGTCTGATTGGCTGAAATCTCTCTGTATGTCGAAAATCGATTGAGGTGGGCCGAAAAAGGTGGAAAAAAAATTGCCCACTGCCTCACAATATGATGGGCCGGCGTTTGGAATGAAGCCGTCCAATCAGAGCCTTCACGAGTGACTGCTGCTCTCATCAAAGGTATCGACTTTGTGATTATAATCGCTAGGCGCGGGTCATTGCTGGTGGTCATTGGCACTTCTTGGCAGTACGGCGAGGGCTGATGAATTAAACATTTCTTGGAATCGACTGACTCGACGCTCTCCAGATCCACGCCGGATGGGTAGCTATCAGTGAGGCTGTGAAAGGGCAGCTAATTAAATGATGACGATTTGAATATTTTCTGGATTGACAGCTTTTTGTCTTCTCTTGGTGAATCCATTTCTGTTTCACACTGCGGTGATATAAAGAATTCATGGCCTTGAACCACACTTATTATTCATGTTTTGAGTTTCAGTTTGCACTTATATCCATAGACAAGAATGAGTTGATATAACATGTAAATAATAGTGGGGAAACAAATATCCTATACTGCTCTGTTGCAGGTTTGACAATATGTTAGTATAAATACAAAAGGTATATACAGTATATTACACAAATATTGGTGATAAAGTACTGTAAATACAGATCTACCTGCACATAATGCCATAATGTATTTTTGTTTAGTTTCATTTTATTGCTGTTACTGTATTTCTCACATTGTTGCTTTGAGACAGTGGAAGGGATAGTTTTTCTCCATGCTTCGTATTTGCGAAACAAAAGTCGGTAAGAAACTTTCAAGTACGCTGCATTACTCAAACCTCTCCGGCACAGCTGCCACAGTGCCTTAAATAAAACAGGTCCTGCTTGTGGGAGGGCAATTAACACACACGTGTTCCTGTTTATGCAAACAATGATCCAGCAATCACGGGGAAAGTAATAATTACGGCTGCGGATAAGGCGCCGAGAACGGGGGTGCGGCGATAAGCGTTTGTCAGGCAGCCCAGGATTCCCAGGGCCGCGGAAAGGCATCTGCTCGATTCCACTCTGTAGTCCGTAATTAAAACAGACGCAAAGGCCGACATATTGCCGGCGGGGATTATTGGCGGCCTCATCCGTACTTTCCTTCATTTCGTGAAATTACAGAGGAGCTCATTCGACAGACGGGATGGGGAAGGAGGTGGCGATGCTTAGGTGTGTCTTGGGTCTCATAACTTCAGGAAAGGAGGGCAGAATGGCGGTGGAAGTGAGAGGTCTAGCTAATTACCCCCGTTTATATTCTACCGCATTCCTACTGCTGCTATGGGTGGGAATGATAATGATCTCTTACTTTCTTGCTTTTACTTTTCTTTTTGTACTAATAAACAACAAAGAGTAACATAATGCCCCTGGAACTTAAAAAAGGGGACAAAATCGGGCTTTGATGGAAACTCGTTTCATAGTGGCTCAGTCACCTGGGTATTTAATCGCCTCTGTACTTTGACTTGGCACAATTTGTTTCTGTACTTTCCTCACTCACTAATTGGATGGGATGTGTGCAGTGGAACAGCGGCGCCTCCTCTGGTTAAAGACAGGCATCGCAGTCTGATCAGGCACAAGAGATGTACAGGAGTTTTTTCCCGGTTCGATTCATTCATTGTTTTTGTCCTCCATCTGCCACTAGAGGCCTGTTTTTTTGCGCAACCCCACAGCTGAAATCCCCCCCCCCCCCCCATGGTCCGCCGCCTTTATATCCATTCTGTTGTTAATTATGTGTTTTGCCGTCTGGCATAGACGCATCTCAGGGGCGAGCACAACAGTGTGCGTCACGCGGCTGGCACATCCGCGGCTCCGCCGCTGTTCGGGGCCTGCCGGCATATCCGACACCGAGCCTCGGCAAAGCTACGTCAAGCCCCTCCGACAAGTATCCGCTCGAAGTGGGCCAGGTCCAGAGGGAAGTGGGCGGCAGCTGCTACCGCGATATTAATCACCTGTCTGTCTCTTCTCCTCCCCAACTGAACTGCCCCGGGGGGAAAAAAATACAGGATATCTGCAGAGTCCCACTGCGACTGTACTCACCACTGGAAAAACAAGGGGCGGAGTGAGAGATCAACAGCACGGTCAATCAATCTCTTAGTTGGCACATGGGCCCCCCATGTGTAATCAGCTGACAGCAGATTGGACGGCGGTTCTGTCAACCGTCAGACCTCCTGCTTTGACCAATAAAAACTAGAGTTCCAGGGATCTATTGAAAGGAATACATAGAAGCATATGAGCAAAAATATGCATCTAACAGGGGGGCGCCATGCTGGTATTCATCATTTAGAGAGTCCTCACATGAGATTCAGCACAGAGAATGGGCAGCTTCCTTTGGAGGATATAAATGGAGAGACTTTATGTAGCCACTGAGACGAAGTTATCGTGCAGCCTTACCAATGTGTTCATGATGCCATTTCCTCTATATTTTGGAGTGCAGCTCGACTGTTATGGCTTATTAGTTTATTTTTTGTTTATCAATATTTAAACATGACAGTGTTCATTATTTATTGATGCTTGGCAGGTAATTTCCATTTTTCACAGCAACATAATGCAATCTTGTTGGGGGGGGACATTCCTGCCTTTTCCATATCTGCTACACTTGACACATTCTGATGTTCAGGGTCCAGCCTGTAGGGAAGCTCCTGCACGCCCCCTGCTGGAGACTGTCTTCCCCAGTCCTTCGGACAAGCTCTCAGTGGCTCCAGTCTTCTTACGCTGGCTTGGCAAAGGTATATGGGTGTCTGTGACAAATGCTGGCAGGATGAAGTTCCTCACAGAGTTCCAGAAGCTTTTTGGCATGACTCAGTCTCCCATGGCCACGGTTACACCCACCACATGCGCTTTGAGCCAATCACAGCATGGGCTTCGGGAACGGGGTGGCGAGTTCAAGTCGCTGTCACCGCGCTGCTTGTGTTTTGCGGTCTGTCGGTACATCTGTGAGTGAGGCGATAATGATGCATTTGACATGTATTTTGACCTTGCAGTATGGCTTAAAATGGCAGCAGTCCAACAGAAGGGACGGTGGTCCTTACTGAGGAGCCCAGAAGAGAGATCTCTCCCGGTGGGGGGTGGCTGTCTGCTTCTGCCTGTACCTGGGCATGAACCTCTGTGTCCTGTTCACATTTACACACTGCCGCCTCAGTTTAAGTGGAACTCTCTTTCCCCCTACCTCTCTTCCACTTGTTCTTTCCTTCTTCCTCTCTCTTTCTGCCTCCCCGATCATTCTCCCCTCCTCCCGCATTTTTTCCCTCTCTCTCTCTCTCTCTCTCTCTCTCTCTCTCTCCACCTTGTAGTCTTATCAGAGCATTCACTTGCCTCTCGCTCACTCCAAGCCCCCATCCACCTGGGTTCCAGGTCACTAGATTAAACGGCTCTATTTCACCCATTTTCCTCCTGACATCTGCAGGAACGATAAGGCCTTCTTCACACGGGGGATGGGGTGGCGGGGGGTCCATATGTTCGACTGCTCTTCGGGAACCTTCAGACCTGCTTTGGCTTAGTGCAAGTCAAACACACACACAGACAAATAAACACGCAAACAAACAAATATGCTAATATTTCTCTTTCATGATATCATGCTTGTTTCATGTCTTCATTAGACTTCATCGATTTCTTAAACCGAAATTTAAGAAAAGATGAACCTTAATTGATCCCAGGAGGAAATTCTTTGAAAAAATATTTAATATAGACAAGGCTCGAACCCGGATCCACCAGCACTACAACACAAACATAAACTGATTAAGCATTTCAGCTCATGACCCGAATTCAAGTTTTACATTTCAATGTGTAATGATGCAGCTTGCCACAGGGAGGCGCCCTTCAGCTCACCTTGTCCTTCATATATTTTTAGAAAAAGTAACCGTAGTAGACAGGTTGGCATCCCAGTTTTGAGTCAGAGTATGTTAAGATGACGTACTCTGGAACTCTAGTTTTTATTGGTCAAAGTAGGAGGTCTGATGGTTCACAGAACTGCAGTCCAATCTGCTTTTGCACATCACAGAGGGTGCGCGGCTGGGGAGACTCATGTTTGGTCACTTGTAACTTCTTCCAGAAGAAACCTTTGGCATCTCAGGGGTCCTCAGTGAAGGACAAGAATGTCTGTGAACATGACATCTCAGCTGTCTCCCTGACGTTACCCACCCACAGGCTGGTTGGGGATGCTGGCGGGTAGCAGTGCCTTGAACTAACCCCCCCAATTCTTCATACGCACATCGTGATTCAACACGTCAGTCAAAGTCCACACACAGCAGGCTTACCACAGCAGGGACAAGGGTGCCCTTCTGTTTGACCTTCGGGCACGAGTCCGCTTGGAAATCTTCACAGAGACGTCTCGCTAACCAGCAAGGCCTAAGTGTCTTTTCTTATGACTTTTTTTTTTATCATATGTGTTTTTATCTGCAAGAGCGTCAGGGAGTGCGTTCCGGAAGCATCTACACCCAGGACAGACAGACAACACTGTGTTTGCCCGAATAGCTCTGGAGAGAAGTGAATACAAAAACATATAACTTCAAATGTTGTTACTTTTCATAATATTCTCATAATATAACATTTCATGTTATATACATAAATATAAATGTGCAAAAAAAAAAAACATAGTACAGCGATAATCAACTAGGAGTAATTAAAAATATAGTACATTACTGGGTCGCACTAGCATTTTTAGAATACAGTTAAATTATACATTACAATTAGGTTTTGGGGTTTTATTTACAGGATGAAGATCTGTGCTATTTAGCATTAATTTGTTGCACATCACCAGGAGAAAATTACAACTTAAAAAAAAAAAACAAAAAGGTGAGCATAATGGATACCTTGTTACATGGAGCCATTTAAATTGCTACAAAAATGAATAAATACATAAATAAACAGCTCTGTAAAATGAGAAGCACATTATGAAAGAGAGCTGGTGCTGCGGGGGAACTTTCCCACGACACTGGGAGAAGGGTAATGGAGGAAGGGTGCATAAGCCGCACTGGTCAGCATTTACGCCCCTGCCTCTTTGCACGTCGCGTCCCTTCCCATCCATTGGAAGTTAGGCTCGTTTGTTGAGCATCCCGAGGCAAGTCTTAGAGCAGAGATGTGTGTGTGGGAATGCATGTGCGTAAAAATGTGTGGAAGTGTGTGGAAGTGTGTGAAAGTGTGAAATTACTGCGACGGTCACCAAGGCGGGAGAGGGGGGAGGAGTGGAGAGGGGATGTTTTGGCAGAGAACGGGAAAGAGAATGCAGCAGGGAAGAGATCATAGCAGGAAAGAGATCCCGGTAGGAAATATATCCCGGCAGGAAAAAGATCACAGCAGGGAAGAGATCATAGCGGGAAAGAGATCCCAGTAGTAAGGCGACTGCAGCAGGAAAGATATCATGGCCGGGAAGAGATTATAGCAGCGAAGAAATCACAGCAGGAATGATATCCTGGCAGGAAAAAGATCACAGCAGGAGAGAGATGCTGGTAGGAAAGGGATTATGGCAATAAAGAGATCCAGTTTGGAAAGAGTTTGTGGCACAAAAAAATATCTGATAGGAAAGAGATCTTGGCAGGAGAGTGATCTCGGCAGGAAAGAGATCTCGACAGGAAAGAGATCTTGGCAGGCTACCAATATAAAAGCACGCCATATCCCTAAGTGGTCTTAAAGATATGGCCATATTGAGAGGAGGAAATAAAAAGAAAAAGGGATCAACTCTCATTATCTGTCATTAGAAATTGGGGGAAGGAAACACAATTTTATTCAAGTCCATTGCTGTCCAACTCTGTGCGTCCCCTTGTCAGTCTCCTGGGCTGGGATATCGGCATGCTACAGGGAGGGCGGAGGCGGCATGCGCAGGCACTCTAAAAGCGAACAGACACCGCCACCTCGCATACGCGGCACAGCTACTGGCAAGGGCGGCCACGTCTGTGAAACCATTCAGCCAGGCTAATAGCATTTGTAATCCCCTTTTTATTAGGGCCTGCATTAAACGTCAATCCTATACTCTGGTATCCAGCTCTAAGGTACTTGCCGATCGCCTTTTGCTACCCTCCTAAAGACCAGAACAGGCGGGACTCCCAGGCGATTGAGAGGCCAGGCTCTTCCGGCCCATGCCATAAGCTTCAGATACCCATGGCATGTCCTGGGCTTCTGAGGAAGGCAGAGAAAGTGTAGCTGGTCAAAGAACTAGGTAGAAGAGTCTAGCGGGGAGGTAAATGGACGATAAGGGAGCTAAAGTAAAAGGAAGTCAGTAGCCAGAAATGCTCCTCATCTGTCAGGGCAGAAGAATATCTCCCGTTCAACTGTCTGGCCCTAATGTCGATGGCCCTTTAAGAGAGACAGCGCTGAGCTTTTTTCTTGAAGTCCTTTCACAGCGAGTCCGGTATTATCAGCTTTCCGAGGAAGAAGGCGTGGAAGCGTTTGAGCTCAGTAGCACATAAACAGAGGTGTTTATTTACGCGTGCGTGTGCCTGTGATCCCTGCTTAATATACAGCGGCCATCAGTGATTTTCCCAGTGTAATTGTAGGGCCGGCGTCCACCTCGCCGCATGCGTCCAGGGCCAGCGGTGCGTGGCCGTCGGGAAATTCAGTCACAGGGTTTTATTTTCTAGCCCATTCAGGTGTGGTTTGATTTTCTTCATTGAAAGCTTTGACCCGGAAGCGAGTCGTCCATGCCAAGGAGAGTACAGATATAATGGCGTTCCCTTTGGTCTGTGTGGCACTCCACGTCTCCGTCTTCAGGGGAAGCTGGCCGTCGAGTCTGCAGGAACGTTGGTCCCAAACTTAGGTCACCTCAAGCTGCATCATGGAGCCTGTCAGTCTCCAGTGACATTCCCTGGTGTGCAACTTGCTGTCTCGCCGGCAACAGGTGGCGGG